>OY986969.1:13741987-13921337 GCA_963920575.1 Narthecium ossifragum
AAACCCCTTTAAAATATTTATGCAAGGTTTATAGAATGTTTAACTAATTATAAAGTTTTTTGCAAGTTATGAATTATATCAAAATGATAACATGCTCTATATATACATACCTATATATATTAGAGCCATATGTGGGGTCAAGCCCTATGTGAGGCTCGTGGTTGAACCAAGGGAGTCGTGCCCCTTGGGAGTGTGTAGAATAAATAGGCCGACTGTGTGTCTCTGCTTGCGTAGAATAAATGGGCCGAAGATGTGCTCTAACATTTATGTCTTATTGCTTCCTGTTAATTGGTCGGGATGTGTGCCCCGTTGTTTGGATTGTTGGTTAACAGCTAGGGTGTGTTGTTGTAATGCCAAATTTGTTATGCTTGGTTGATTGGTTGTCGGCATTGCGCCGAGAGTAGTATAATCTAGTTATACTTCATGCTGGACTATTAATTGTTGACGTGACATGTAGTGATACCTATGCTAGATGCTTATATAGGTGCATGCATTATGTGCACTAGATGCATTCAAGGTTAGGCGTGGGTGATGGGTCAGTCACTGATCCGATGGCTCAGGTAGCTCGGATCAAACTCTAGAACCGATGTTGGGTAGCAAGGTTTAGGACCCTCACATTCCGGTCCAGATGAGTTTTCTTGGTCGGGACGTGACAGGGCAAAAACATCTTTTAAGGGCTCGATAGAAGATTTGAATCCCTATGTTCGTGGGATTGTGTCATTGTGTCTCTATCCCTTTCTTCTTAGTTTTCTCCGATCTCCCTCGGCCTCTCGACTTTGTAACCATAGCCTCTCTGTTCTTTCCATGTCTGACTCCGAGAGCCAACATAACTCTCTGTCGTCTTTATCTCCGGGAGATACGTTGCTGACTTGCCTCAACTTCTCACGCTCCTCCGCCAAGTTCTTCGAGAGGTTTTTGGAGAAAGAGAAGGAGGCCACTTTGCTTCCCAAAATATTCTTTGAGCAAGAAGACCTAATTGATCAGAGGCGATATGGGTTAGGTCTAGCCATGATGATCCCACTTTCGAGGATCGACATTTTTGAGAAACTAAGGGCTTTTATCTGTCTACCTCTGGGTCCCCCTTAGTTTGTTTACTCGAACCACCTCACTCCTTTGATCAATGGATTCATAGAAGAATCTAAAAGGGGGGGCCCGCCTTCAATAAAGAATTCGAGGAGTGGAACGAACGACTAATGGCTGATCCAATGGGGCAGAGCCAAGTTAGAATAATGCAGTTCGAGGACCTTATTCGTCTCCCCTGTCAACCCGCCGATGACCCGTTGTTGTTGTCTCTTCTGTGTTTTTGGAGCGTTGGGTACAACTGCTTCATGCTTCTAGATAGGCCCCTCTCTATCACCTTAGCCGATGTCTTCATCTTGACAAACACCTCGGTCTTTGGTGAAGATTATTCTGGTTTTCTGAAGAAGAGACCTTCTAGTGGTCTTCTTATCCGTCCCTATGAATGCCCAGATGCTTGCAATGCATACTCCCAGTATTGCAAGGACGAGAAGAAAGAATCGAGTTCAATGATTCGTCGAGAGTTGATTGCCTTTTTCAACTACTGGTTGAATAGGTTCATAGCTTGCAACCATTCCACCAAAATGACGAAGTCATGGTTGCCATTGGCGGAGCACCTCACCATGTCGGACAAGAAGGCAGCTCCCCCCCCCCCCCCCCCCCACTTCTTGGTATGGCATATCGGTGTTTAGGGGAATCATATTGGCGTCGTTTTAAGAGAGGATACTTCTGTCTTATGTGGTTGGTGCAGAGTTATGGGCTCATGCCTACTTTCCGGGCCAATTTCGTTTGGAGCCAGAGGCAAAGGACGCCTTCCAGTGTATGTCCATTCGTTTGAACCAAGGCTTCATAGAGCGATACCTCGCCTCTTGGGCTCAATCTCCCACCGTTCCTTTTTCCATAGTTTTTGAGGGGGTCTCGACGCACGACCCACGACGCAAGTGGATAGCGTGGGACATCGTCGGTTTCAAATAAACTGATCGGCTACGAGACGTCGTGTTGGATACCGACCTGTATTTGAAGCAATACTCCCTGATTTCACTTGCTCGGTAGTTTGGGCTCACCCAGCTCCTGTCGGTTCCATTCTTTACGAACCAGCGGCGTATGTCCAACCGGCGCGAGGCTTCGGGGGCTGACGTAGTCGAGGCACACCAACAGTACCTGACAGCTACAATGGAGGTCCGCTTTCCCGGTGATATAGATTGGTGAGTATAGTGTTCTGAGATCTTCATGCAATGGTGGGAATCATTTTGGATTCATCTCGAGGCCTTGATTTGTGGGATGACTCCTCGACTGGTGATGTTGTATTCAGGCCATGGAGTCTGAAGTAAGTTCATTACACATTGTTTTTTCTATTGATTGATGTTATTTGACCTAATCGCCTCTGGGTTAGGGCATCGAACGGGTGGTCGTCATGACGATAGTGGTGATGATGGCAATGAGTCTCCTTCACCGAGGGAGAAAAAAGGAAAAGCACCCAAGGGTAAGTTTAATGTTGGTTTCTTTTCTTTATCTTTGACTTCTGAGTTCTTTTGTTTCTTTGTGCTCTTTCGAATCTAGTACTAAAGCGAAAGAGAGATGTCGATGATGATGATGATGATGATGATGATGATGATGATGATGATGATGATGGCGAGCCGCTCCAATCGCGGATGAAATCACTTGCTAGGACTTCCTCACGTGAGGGTCGGCTTCGAGGGCAAGTCCCTGTGACTGAGCCACAGTCTCATTCGGTATCTGCCCCTTCAGAGGTTGTTGATCTACCCGTGAGGTATGATAAGCAAATCAGTGGTAATTGTTGGTGAGACTAAATCTGATTCTAGGGCTAATCCTAGTTCATCGTGATCCGATGTCAGTGCTAAATCTAGCTCTCACACAGCTTCTTCCGAGTGAACGCCCTCTTCGGAACGGACAATTGAAGAGGACACTCGAGACAACTGGAGGCTGCTATGAGGAAGGGAGGGGACTCGCCCTAGTATCACTATAGGTATTTTTTCATGCGCCCTTTTTCCGTATATGTTTATTTCGTCTCATCAGGATTTGTTCTTTTAGCTATCTTATACCGCCGGGAACAACTCGGGCGGATTCGTTCGGACATTTGGGCGGCAATAACCTCCGCCCTGCGAAGAAAACTCCAACTCCACAACTGTTCACCGAGGAAAGAGTTGAGAAGGTCGGAGGTGACGCATAGGTTCTTCCTCCAATGAGTCATTTCAATGCGTCGTTGGATGAGACTTCCTCTGCCACTCCACAAGCATCAGTGCCATTGCCTTCACCGTTGGCTGCAGAAACTCTAGTGACAACCGAGCCTATTTCCAAGTATAGATGCCCACCTGCGCGGTTCTTCTGGCTTATTATGAGACAGAAGTTGCTCGAGGAGAAGTACTGACTAAGGCCCTGACTTTGATTGGAGCTATAGGCCTTCTAACATTGGAGGCCCATGCCATGCGAGTTTGGGGATTGCCCAAGCACCTGAGGCCACAGCTGAGCGTCCTTTAGTCGAAGGCTGACCTTCTGCCGATAAAGGGAAACATGTTGTCGTGGAGGACGAGCTCGCCACAAGCATTGTTGGTGACGAGGATGTAGTAGTCGGGCGGGTCTCAACTACGAAGCCTCCCCTGTATCATCTCTAATAAGGGGCAACATGAGATTTGAAGGTGATGAGCTCCGCACTGCACCTCAATGAAACACCGGGCGTGAGCTCTTCTCGACCAGCAGTCAGGGATTTGGAGCGTCATAACTGAAGGTCCAAGAGGGGGGGTGAATTGGACTCTTTTTCGAAAATCTAGATCAATGGAAAACCCACGTAGGAGAGAACTAACACCTTAAATAATTGTAGATGAAATGAAAACGAAGCAAGATAGCATGCAAGAATAATATTAAGAAGGTTAGAGAGATGGCACCAATTTTATAGTGGTTCGACTCAATTCTTGGTCTACGTCCACTTCTCCCAAGGCTCCTCTTGAGGTTCCACTACTTGCAAATCCCTTATAAGCTTTTTCTCCAAGCTTCCTGGTGCTTGGTGACCTTACACTCACAGCCATTTGCTGTTAACTATCTCTCAAGATACCTCTTCACACTTGAAGAAGGTTTACAAAGGTTGTAGCACAAAAGAGAATAAGTATAAAACTTTTCTAAAACTTACTCAGATGATCTCAATAATAATGATAAAAGTTCTGGCAAGTTTACATCAAGGACCTACTTATATCTGGGCTTCAACCAGCTCAACAAGGAGCTCCAACGGCTATCTGCAACTCTCCAACGGCTAGTTTTTTACTCTGCGCATTGCTGGCGGTCGATCCATGCATCGTCCGTCACGTATAAAAACTCAGCCTTTTTGCTCGACGGTCGATCCACGCATCGTCCGTCACTCTCACGGTCGACCGTGACATCGACCGTCACATCGTCCGTGAGCCTCTGTTAAGAGAATAACTTCCCAGGGTCGATGCTCGGATCGACCGTCGCTCCTTGACTTTTCTTCATAAATGCGCCACAGTCGACCACCGCATCGACCGTCGCATCGTCCGTCAGGCTCTGTGAAGTTTTTTGCTTCCCAGGGTCGATGCACTGATCGACCGTCGCTTCTTCACATTCTTCATTAATGCGCCACGGTCGACCGCCGCATCGACCGTCGCATCGTCCGTCAGGCTCTGTGAAGAAAAACATTTCCCACGGTCGATGCACCGATCGACCGTGAGCCAATATGCATATTTCCAAGGATGATGCATTCAACACGGTCGATCCCTGGATCGACCGTCACATTCCCACAGTCGATCCTTACATCGACCGTTAGTACAAAAATGACTTGAATATTGAATTTAAGATTTCCAATTAAAGGGGTAATAAATATTAAACATATATTTTATCATTTAATGTATATTGGCATCATCAAAACAAGGTTAGGATCAACAATAACCTCCAAGAGTATATGCAAAATTTTGCCTATCTGGGCTCCTTTGATTGTTCCATGGGTGTGTCGGATCCGACCCAGCTCGCGGCTCTCTGACTCGCCATCGAACCCTTTCGCAACTACAATATCGATGAGCTTACCTAAGGAGGGTTTCTCCTGCAGCTTCTCCAAGCGTTATGGACGTCCCGAAGGTGCCGAATACTACTTTTGATTGCTTCCAAAGTTTGCTAGTTGGTGTCTCAGGGCCTCTCGTACGCCCTGCAACACCAACCCTCATGCATCTATGTGAGGACCCATACCTCTAACCCGGTACGACCGTGTTAGGTCGAGGGTCTGGTTTTGTGGTTTCGGTTGGCCTTAGGATGCGATCGGTCGATCGCATCGCTGTTTTTGACCCAGGGGCATTTTGGTAAATTTGCTCCTTGGCCGTCGATTTCACATCTGTGTTGCACATACTGCCTTTGATTGATGTATGTGGTTGATTAGAACCTTAAGGGCGCTTCCGATCGGAAGATCGGAGCTCGATCGGGAGAGATCGAATCGGACGGTTGTGATCGATTCCAGCTTTCTATAAATAGCCCTTTCTTTTCTCTCTTTCTCTTTCTTTTCTCTTCTCTCCTCTCTCTCTCCTCGTGGGCTACCGACTGGAGCTTTGGGTTGCGGCTTTTCGGCGCGGATCCGCAGCGATCGGAGTTGAGGATCTTGTAGATTGTCTGCACGTCTATACATATGGGTGTTTCTACCCAATTCCTATGTGTTGGTAACCCTAGGATCGTCTTTTTGTGATTTGTGGCTGTTGGTTTTGTTAGAATGCTATGATTTTCTGTATTCTAGTTCCTTGCCATGTTTAGAAGCTAGCTATGGTTTCAGTTCCGTATTCTTTCGGATGAATTCCGTATTTTTGTCGGTTTTTCGATGGGGTTGGACTCAGATCTAATATTTTATGATATGAGCTTGGTTTTTATTGCATGAATAAATTTCCCACCATCAAATAGACTTTCCTGCAAAGTTTGAATGGATTCCATCGCCGTTTGATAGATCAAATCCAACAAATTCAGTTTTTCATCGGTTTCATCGGCTTCCGGACAATTTGATTTAATTCGAAGGATTTGATCATCCAAAGTTGGATTTCTTAGTGTCATTAGATTCCCCGCATCCAACTGCACATGCCTACCAAATTTGGTTTGACTTCAATACATTTTGATAGATCGAATCCAAAAAAATTAGATCTCAGGCACTATTCGACACTATTCACTCTTCTCTGCCAAGTATGAAGGATCGATCATTCACTTCTGTTGAAGTGTTCTGCTCCGTCTGAAGAAGATCGATCTTCTTGGGACAAGAAGATTGATCCTCTTCTTGACAGAGGGTGTGTTTGAGGATGATCGATCCTCTAGTGCCAGAGGATCGATCCTTGTTCCCCAAACAGAACACCCACTCCAAGAAGATCGGTCCCTCTTTCCCAGACTGAATACCCACTTTGGGATGATCGATCTTCTTGGATTAGAAGATCGATCCCTTTTGCTCAGACAGAAGACCCCTTTGTAGATGATTGATTTTCATGGGTCATGAAGATCGATCATCCCAAAGTGGGTATATATATGTTTTGTGAATGCTTTATCGCTTTATTGGTAACCAGGGGAGTGACGACCTCCGGAAATGTTTAGTATAAATGGGCCAGAGGTGTGCCCTGTATGCCTAGTATAGATCTACTGCTTTGATTAATAGCCACGCTGATTGCCGCGCATGCGCCGGGGGCATAACTCGATATACTGGTAGATTATATATCTTGTATGTGTGGCTTGTTGGCTTGGCGGGGGTTGTATCCCCTTGTAGCAATTTCGGTTGACGGTTGTGCACGTCGTTGTAATGCCGAAATTGTCTTTGTTGTTGTTGCTTGGCCATTAGCCAGTTACCTGCGGGGTAACTGTGGAACCTTAGTCTGTCAGGTGCCGGAGAGCACTAAAGACTATTGTATATATGTGTTTATCGCTTTGCTCTAATCGTTATATTGTTAGTATAGCTTATCGGTATTTGAGACCCTTGCTATGCTCACCCCTTTGGCTAGCTATAGGCTGCCTAGCCCTGTATAATTGATGTCATATCGTTGCATGCTTATATCTCTTTATCTATGCCTGAGCATTGCATGCATCTTATTTGCATTAGAGCATAAGGCTAGGGTGCGGGTGAATAGGGTCTTCGCCGATCCGAGGCTCTCGGTTAGCTTGGATCTAGCTCTAGGACCGTGGCTGGGTAGCAAGGACTAGGGCGTGATTGTCATGCCAAATTGATAAGACGTGAAAAGTACACAAATCACCCTTTTAACGAGATCTTGTTAGTCTCCGAACAATGTTATTTTGATTGCCTTTTCCCCATTTCAGGTTTAAGGACCCTCAGCGAAGATTAGATCAAATTTGGTGCTAAAACGAACAAATAAAAAACTCGCTTGTAGCAAATTAGCAAAGGAGCAAAGATGGGTCATCTTTAACACCAAAACTGTACCTGTTCAAGAAGAACCAAATAATGTGCTATATATGGTTGGAAATCTTTGAAAGTCTAGTTTCCGGGAGTTTTTACGATTCGTGATTTGAAGTTTCCTAGAGAAAGATATGCTATTTTTAGTACAGAGGTGCAGAAGAAGCAGTTGTGAAAAACCAGATCGATCTGGGTCGGGAAAAATCCAGTTTCTGAAGCCATCCGAGAGAAGAAGATCGATCTGATCCCAAAGAAGATCGATCTGGATTGGCGCTGCCGGAAAAATAAAAGGAAACTGACTAATCCGAGTTAGGGTTTGTCTTAGGCTATAAATAGCCTAATTTGGGGGCATTTTGGCAGCCTTCCATGGCCGAATTTTCTTCATCTGTTAGGGTTTTTCTTAGCTTCTTTTGCACAAATTAGGTTAAATCTTTGGTGGAAGATCCATGGGTGGAGCGTGGTGACAATCTTCATCGACGGATCTCCTTCCTAAGATGAGTAACTAAACCCTAACCTAGGGATTTCTATGATGTAATAAAGAATATTTCTATGGTTTCCTATGGATTTGAGCATGTAAACAGATTTTAATGGTTTGAATGGATGATTCTTATTCTCTTTATATCTATTGGTGTGATTTTAATAGTGTGGATGAATGATTTGTTCTTATATGTCCTAAATCTAGGTCTTGAGCAAGTTAGGGCTTGAGATTAGAGATTCTCATCAAAACATCCATGCTAGAACTATGGATGTGAGGATTTCCTTCTCGAGATTGAGGGTTTTGTAATTCTAGAACCATTGCACATAATGCCATAACCATTATGACCGCCTCTTAATCCGTTATTTATCTTAATTCAAGATTAGAGATTTCGTACGTGCCAGAACCACTACGCTAGTGCCAGAACCACTAGGGTAACTTCTAATCATTGATACATTCTATTTGGCGATCTCAAGGTGCTAGAACCATCTTGATTATATACCAATATCCATTCTTTGATGCTATCATTGCCGACTAAAGACTGTACGAATCTTAGTTGAGCGGTAGGGGTTCTACCCATTCACCTATCGACTAGTTAAAACCGTTAATGCTTAATTGATTTGCTCTTATCTTAGGAAGACCTAGTTAGTTCTTTATTACGGATTAGAAATCTCTTGGCCATTTATCTTGTTATTATTCCGAATTAGTTTAATGCTAGTTAAGAGTAGTTTAAAGACCAAAATCATTTCCTTTATCCATCTTTTGATTTAGACCTATACGAGGTAATTAGACTTAACACTTCTTTTCCCTGTGGATCGACTCGGACTCATTGCTATCTACCCATAAAGTAGTTAGTTAGTGATTCGGATTATAAATTTCTAATTTTGACGTTCTTGTTAAGACCACGACACTTTTCAAGGCGTGTCAAAATTTTGACGCTGTTGCCGGGGAATAGAATAGTAGTTAAGTTAATTGCTTAGTGTAGTTTTAATTCAATTAGTTATTTTCCTATGCTTATTATATTAAAAAAATTTAAAAATTTAAAAATTAAAAAAAATTAAAAAATTTAAAATTAAAAAAAGAAATCGATTTGTGCTTACATTGCCTATTTTTCTGTTGCTAGGAGACGCCGACGCAAGGAGAATCGATGGTCTACGGTCGACAACGGACGTCTCATTTTTAGACCAACCCCTTGTAACGTATTTCTAACTTTTTGCTTGGTCCTTGTTTAATTAATTATTTATACATGGCCGATAATTATATGCCACCGGGTGCCACATTGAACGATTATTCTTTACCATCTAGTTATGCACCCGCTTATGTTAATGATACATATGATTGCTCAAACCTGACATATGATTTGCATTCATACACCTATGATCCGGATTTGAGTGATCATCCATACCATGATTGGCAATTCCATGGTTACTATCCTCCCAATGTTCAACTACCAGATATGAGTATACCGGACCAATACTTTGTACCTAGTTTTGAACCGTCTTATATTTCTCAAACACAATACTCACCACCCCAACATTGGTATGAGCCATCCCTTCCCTTTGTACCACAACCACAAATAGATCCAGCTATAAAGGAAAGGATTCTTAACGATTTAGAGACTTTTGAGGCACTAACACCAATCCTACATTCTCATTCACAATTATTAGCTAATATAGAAGCCCGAATTGGACAACTAGCTTCTTTGATGGATTCATATTATGATGAGGTTGATGGTTGTGTGAATGAGGTAGTGCCTGCTAATGTTGATGATAATGCTTATGATGCTCATCTTACCAATGCTTATGATGCATGCAATGATGAGATTCCTTTTGAGGTATTACCAGTTCGTAAAACTTTAGATGATAATATGCCTTGTGATGTGAATGAATCGGTGCCTCCGGTGTTTTATGATGACGATATTGATGAACGCATGTATGATTTGATACCTCCCGTGGGTCATAATGGTATTATTATGCCGGTTTTTGAAGCTTTCCAGGAGCACATACCTACTATTGAGGATAAATCATTTGATATCAACTTACCGCTTTACGAAGCTTTTCATGAGGATGTACCTTATTATGATAATGATTCATGTGATGTCGTGTCACTGGTCTATGAAGGTTTTTATGAGGATATATCTAACCTTGAGGAGGATGATTCTTATGAATTAATTTGCCGGTTCATGAAGCTTTTTATGAGGCCGTACCTAATCTTGATGCATATCTTGATGAAGTTTCATGTAAAAATCACATGTCGGTCTTTGATATGCTTGATGATGTTTGTGATGACCTGGACGATCCTTGTGAGACCTCCTTTAGGAAACCTCACTTTGAGCCTCTACCCTTCACTTCATCCACACTTGTTGAACATTGTGAGGAGATGGACCTTGTTATTCCACTTTTCCGAAGCCATGCTGAATTTGATTGTAATTTCATCAAAGACTCTGGCAAGACTCCCCGTCTTTCAATTACTTTGTTTGCTAAGGACCATCCCTTTTTCTTTGATGAAGCATGTTTGCATGACTTTACTCTTATTCGGACCATGTATTTTTATACTTTAAACCATCGGCCACCAAAAGCCGGCATGATGACGGTTCTTTGTAAAAAATTACATGGATTGATGGATGGAGAGTGCATAAACTTTTGTATGGAGTGTTTGTCAAGGACCCCCCTTTCTTCTTTAATAAATCGTGTTTGCACATTTTCTCTATGCTTCAATCCATGTATTTCTTCACCTGGAACCATCGACCACCCAAATTTGGTTTTGATCTTTATAGCATAACGTTGAGCGGAAGACGATAAATCGAGCCCTTCCTGGGAGGCAACCCAGTATTTTTCCATGATTTTTTCCATTGTTTTCGTTTTTTTCTGGAATTTTTTTATTTTTCCCCGAGTTTTTCTCTCTCCTTCTCGTCGCGGCTCACCAGCGAGCCATGGACTCGTCGTCCCGGCTCGTCCCCGAGCCGTCACCACCCACCGCCCATCGCCATCTCTCCGGTCATCCCCGTCCCTCCAAACCAACACCTACATCACCGCCATCTTCTCCTATACCTCCTCCCAACCTCATCTTCCCTTAATATCACCTCCTCCGACGCCGGTGAGCCTCCCCTGTTTCATCCGCCATCTCCGATCACCTCTTCCACTGCTTCCCACCGCCCTTAGCCACCTCCAGCACCTTCCTCTGGCCGTCACGAAGCTTCTTCCACCCTCAAAAGTCAAGCTTCCAGCTCGGATCGCCGGCGTCCACTCCCGACGATCTCCCACCGCGCCGGCCATCTTCTATCCACCTCCTGGAACTCCTATTCTGAAATCAAATCCCATAGGTGAGTTCCATAGGCCTCCACTGTGAGGACCCGTACCTCCAACCCGGTCCGACCGTATCGGTCGAGGGTCGGGTCTGTTGGTTTTGGGCTTGGTTGGCCTTGCTTCGCGATCTCCGCTGATCGTTGCAGCTCCAGGGGTAATTTGGTAAATTACTCTTGCGGAGTTGGTTCCACACACGCGTAGCGCACACACTGCCTTGTGGTGATATATGTGTTTGATTAGACCAGTAAGAGTACCCAGATCGGAGGATCTAAGTTAGATCATAAGGATCGAGATCTGAGCGGCTAGGATCAAATCCGATTGATCGGACGGTCATGATCTCATTTTAAACTATTAGTATGTAAACCCTTAAATCCCTTTCTCTTCTCTTGTTAGGGATCAGCCGCGATCCACTTCGAGAGAGAGAGAGAGAGATCCACCCGCGACCCAGCCGATCGAGAGGGAGAGAGAGAGTCCGGCGGCCGGAGATGAGTTGGGCAACGGCGACGGCGGCTGGTGGGGAGCTTGGCGATGGTGATGGCGACCGCGGCTGGAGAGGAGCTAGCCAACGGCGACTCCGACCACGGACGGAGGAGAGAGACTGGCGTACCGGCGGTGATCGTGGTCGGGGAAGAGGAAGAACCGCGGATCTAGAGGTAGGGTTCTAGCCTAAACTTGGTTTAGACTCTACTAGCATAGATTAGGCCATAGGATTGCATCGGGGTTGGATTTGTTGTGCTTGCCTTGTTTTCCAGCGACATTTGCTCTGTTTTTGTCCCCTATTCTTCGTCTCCTCTTTACTGCCATTGTTTGAATCGTTGGGTTTCACTGGTTTTGTGGATGATTGTTTCTTCTTTGTCGTGATGCCGTGGTTGAGATTCTACGGGTGCTCTTCTCTCCCCTGTACTGCCCGGCGAGATGCATTTTGGTCTAGGAGCTCGTGATGCTCTCCATTCTCTTTTGTTACTGAGGTTTGATCTTTGGATTTCTCTTGGACGTTTCTCCCTGTTCTTGGGCCAGAGGCTTAGGGAACTGCTTGAGAGCTTTTCTTCGACTCCCTCCTCACCTGCTATTGGTTTTCCTTTGGATCAAGTGGTTATAGCTGGGATCTTTCATGGATTGCTGCGATTGAGTTTTGGATTTCCTTTGGGATTGTTATACCTTACGGATTACTCTGTTTGCCTCCTGCTATCATGGATTTCTATGCCATGCCATGCTATTCGTTCTTGCTAGTTTTGGTTGAATTCTTTAGCCCTTGCTGGTAGGCCCTGTATTCCCTATCTATGTTAGGCTATACTCTTGTGTTCCTCTTCTCCTCTCTTGGTCAATGTGCAGATCTGTTGGCTTGTTGAGTTGTGTTGCATTTGTCCCTTGTTTGGATCGATAGATAGCCTGGCTACTGTGTCCTGTTCGAGACCTTTGGTTGGGATTCGTTCCCTTCCCTCGATGCTGCAATAGTTGGCTTGTGGCATTTGCTTTGGGTTTCAATCTCAAGTATAAGTGTTTGATTCAGACTTTCTTCTGTACATGGCCCTTGTTCCGGGATGTGCCTTTGGAGTTGATCATTTAATCCCATTTAGTTCTAGCTCACCATTTTATCCGGTAAGTGTTTTGTGAAATGCCAAAGAGAGTCTTGCAATTCCCCCTTCATCTCCTGCCATGTTCCCTCTTGCTACCATGACTTGATAGGCTTTACTCTCTTAAGATCTTGGCATCTTAGGGTTGTAGTATCAGCAGGAGTCGAATGCTGCACTGATTGAGCTTCCTACCTCAATGCGTCTCAGATTAGTTGCTATCGACTGCTTCGAAGTGCCGCTAAGTTGATTCTTGCCAGCGTGCATAACCTGTGATTGGTTTTGATCATAATATCACTTGATTGATTGAGCTGATGATTATTCAAATGTTTTATTCCGTTTATTTGCTTTCTAATGCTTATGTTAGTTGAATATTTCAAGTATGCATCTTAATATCATGTAAGCCTAGGGCTGGCGACGTGCCCGTTTTTATTTATTCTGTGGAAATGCTTATATTGTGCGGGCCAGTGGTGCCCTGTTGGTTGATTAGCTGAGGATGTGCCATTGTACAATTTCTGACTGACAGCGGTGCATGTCATCGTAATGCCGAGATTTGGATTGAAATGTGGTAACATTGAGCTAGCTTAACTCTCTTTTATGTCTTATATGATAAATTGGACATGCCTGATGAGATGTCATGTAGAGACACCTAGGCCTAGTTGTTTGAATAGGCTCATGCATGATGATTGCATTAGAGGCATTGAGGCTAGGTGGTAGGTGATGGATTCGATCGCCGATCTGGGATTCTCGGGTAGCCCGGATATAGCCTTAGGACCGGGGTTTGGGTAGTCGAGGATTAGGACGTGATTGTCATCGAATGATCATAATTGATATCATTTGAGGTTATTGTTATAGTAGACTGATAAGAATGCATAATGTTATATTTTTATCCCTTAATACTTAGTCTCCTGTGCTTATTTAGTTCCTAAATACACTCATTATTCTTATATTTTGATTTAGGATGCAATTGAAGTCCTTAAGTCGAAAAAGAAGCTGAAAAGAGTGCTTGGATCAACTTTAAAGATTTATCTGTACCTGCTCATGAAGAACCAGAGGATGTGCCATAAATGGTTGGAAAGCTCTTGAAGTCTAGATTCTGGATAATTTTACGGTTCGTGATTCCGAGTTTCCTAGAGGAAGTTACGGCAATTTCAGTACCGATGCGCAGTCTGAATGGCAGAAAGGAAAATAAGCTGGAAGTCCGAGCGATCCGCCGATCAATCGGACCACGCAAAAACGTGACAGAACATGTGTTTTTCAGCCACAACACATCCGATCGATCCCTCCATCACTCCTATGGGTCCGATCGATCCGACACCAATGGTCCGATCGATCGGACTCGGAAAAAGTCAAAAACAGCGGATTTTTATTCAACCGATCGATCCAGCACTCAAAGTTCGATCGATCGGACTTGGGAATTAAAGTTGACAGAACGTATGCTTTCTAAAGGAGCAAAGTTCGATCGATCCATCCATCGATCGGACTCGGGCGTGACTACAAGTTGAAGAGTTAAATGAGACCGATCGATCCAACACCCCGAGTTGGATCGATCGGACTTTCCCAGTAAAGGAAATCAACGGTTGTGATCTAATCCGATGGTGGATACACTTGGAGCTATAAATAGGACTCTTTTTAGGGTTTGGGGGGGGATTCTTGGACACTTTTGGCTGCTCTTTCTCCTCTTTTATATTTTTTTCTAGGTTTTCTTTTGCTTTATGAAATCTTTTGTAGGATTGTTCTCGATGGCCATGCGTGGCTAAATCTTGATCCTTGGTCGAGGAGACTGAAACCTCGGAATCAATGAAACTGTGAGATCTAATTTATTTTTATTGTTCAGTTTATACATGAGTATTGGATGTTCTTCTGAGATTAAATCTTCATGATTACCTTGTCTAATTGCTAGGAGGCCTACTAGTTTATTATTCATGGTGATCTCCCGCTAGGTTTGATATCAAATCCGGAATTGTTTGATCCCTCTAATCTGCGAAGCAACTAGGATCTAATAATTTACTGCTGATCAGATCTTGTTAGATCTTAGGAAGAATATTCAACTAGATTATATGCAACCGCTTGTGCTTGTGTTGTTTAGCTTCATCGATCTCCCTATTCTCAACGCTGCTACTAGATTAAATCTACAGCGCTTGTCTTAGGTTGTCTAGTAGTTAGGGTTGATTAGATCGCTTGTTTCTAATTAACTATGATCGAGGAGAGCTTCGAATTGAATTCGGACGGTGAATATTCATGGTATAAATTGACTGATACTTGCATCTATGATCAGTTATTGGATTCCGATGGTGGATGTTGACTCAGACCAAGGTTTGTTCTCTTGATTTAACTCGTTTCTTCGCTTTAGACTATTTCTTTACTGTTTTCCTCACGTTTAAAACCCCCCATCTTTATTCACTGAGCACAAAACTAGGCTAAACACTCTTCGTGGGATCGACTCGTACTCGCACTACTACATTCATTTTAACGGGTATTGGTTTTATTTTTGAGTGCCTGCTACAGCACATCAAATTTTGGCGCCGTTGCCGGGGAGTGATTCTAGTTGATTTTTGTGTTTATTGTGATCCTTATTTTCATAAAAAATAAAAAAAGAGTTATTCGAATTTTCTTGATTTCTTTTTCTCTTTTTACTGGAATTCTCTTGATTGTTTATGAATATAGCTCGATCTTTTAATTAAGGTGGTTTACAGTACGATCCAGAGATAGAAAGAACTCTGCGCAAGTTAAGGAGAGAAGCTCGGATAAATCCTGAGGATGACGATTTGGCTCTTGATCACGTATTTATCAGTGATTCGGAATTAGAAGAGGAAGAAGTCATGGCCGGAAATCGGACTTTGAAAGAACTTGCAGCCCCAGATTTGAATCAACAACCCTTATGCATTACTTTTCCTACTTTGGATGTTGCTACTACTTTTGAATTAAAATCTGGACTAATACACCACTTACCTACTTTTCATGGACTTTCAGGTGAGGATCCTCACAAGCATTTAAAGGAGCTTCATGTTGTGTGCACAAGTATGAAACCCATGGGGGTGACTGAAGATCAAATCAAATTGAGAGCCTTTCCATTTTCTTTGAAGGATTCGGCTAAAGATTGGCTTTATTATTTACCATCTGGGAGTATTACCACATGGAACGAGATGAAGAGGTTGTTTTTAGAGAAGTATTTTCCAGCCTCAAGAGCGGCCAACATTAGGAAAGAGATCTGTGGTGTGAAGCAACATAATGGAGAGTCTCTACATGAGTATTGGGAACGTTTCAAGAAATTATGTGCAAGCTGTCCCCATCATCAAATTAGTGAGCAATTACTTATTCAATATTTTTATGAGGGCTTACTAACCAATGACAGGAGTATGATTGATGCAGCTAGTGGAGGAGCTTTGGTGGATAAAACTCCTGAAGCCGCGAGGAACTTAATATGGCAGCTAATTCTCAACAATTTAATATTAGGCTTGATTCTTATTCAAAACATGTTAATGAGGTAAATGTTTCATCTCTTGAACAACAGATTGCGAGTCTAACTTCTCTTGTTCGTCAAATGGCTGTAGGTAACATGCAAACAACGAAGGTTTGTGGAATTTGTTCGGTGGCGGGACATCCAACCGACATGTGCCCAACTCTTCAAGAGGATCCGATTGAACAAGTGAATGCAGCTGGGAGTTTTCCAGGACCACCGCAGAGGAAGTATGATCCCTATTCAAACACGTATAATCCGGGATGGAGGGATCACCCCAGTCTCAACTATGGGAATCCACAAGTAAATCAGCCTACAACTCAATTTCGTCCGACTGGACAGCAATATCAACAATATAGACCGCCATACCTCCCGAGACAACAACCAAACCCAACTCCTAATTCTGGTATGTCTTTAGAAGATATGGTTAAATCTCTTGTTACTAATAATTCGCAAATTCAACCGGAGACGAAGGCTAGTATTCAAAGATTGGAACATCAGGTGGGCCAGATGGCGTCAGCAATTAGCAAGCTAGAGGCGCAAAATTCGGGAAAATTACCCTCTCAAACGGTAATAAACCCAAGAGAAAATGCAAGTGCAATCATTTTGAGAAGTGGTAAAGAAGTTGAGACTCCAATCAAGGAAATTCCTGCATCTTCTCTGCAAGGAAATGAGCAAGACATCGTCGCGGACAAAATCTTTCATGATGACGACGAAGTACCTAAACGTAAGTTTCCACCTCTTTCTGATTATAAACTTGTACCTCCTTTTCCTCAGGCTTTGACAGAATCAAGAAAATATGAGAAGAATTCAGATCTATATGAGACTTTTCGCCGATGCGAGGTAAATATTCCACTCTTAGATGCTCTTAAACAAGTACCTCGTTATGCTAAATTCTTGAAGGAATTGTGCACAATTAAGAGGAAGCAGAAACTTAAATGATGTGAGAAGGTGAAAGTAGGGGAAAATGTTTCTGCAATTCTTCAAAGAAAAATTCCTACAAAGTGTAGGGATCCAGGTATGTTTACTATCCCATGTACAATTGGTAACACCAAATTTGAGAAAGCTATGTTAGATTTGGGAGCTTCTATCAATGTCATGCCATATTCTATATATTCTTCTTTAAAACTTGGGCCTTTGAATGAAACTGGTGTTGTGATTCAATTGGCTGACAGATCTAACGCCTATCCTAAAGGTGTAGTTGAAGATATTCTTGTGCAGGTCAATGATTTAGTTTTCCCTGCTGATTTTTATGTGCTTGATATGGAGAATGGTGATCATAATACTCCTATTTTGTTGGGAAGACCTTTCTTGAAGACATCCAAGACTAAGATAGATGTCCATAGTGGCACACTCACCATGAAATTTGATGGTGAAACTGTTAAGTTTAATATTTATGATGCCATGAAATATCCTGCTGATGATTGTTCAGTGTATTCAATTGATGTGATTGATTATTTATCCCAGGAAGTTTTTGAACTTAGTGATAAAGATGAATTGGAAGTGGCTATTAGCAAATCTCTTGAGGAAGAAAATGAGGAGCTATCTTTGAGTACTAATTTGCAGGAAACTGTTGCAACACTGAATGATTTTTCGATAATTCAGCAATCAGGTAACGATTCTTCTAGTTCATTGCCTGTATCTAATGAGAAATCATTACCTTCTGAATTGCAAGCACCTATTCCAGATCTGAAACCTCTTCCTAATCATCTTAAATATGATTTTCTTGGAGATGAAGGAGTATTACCAGTGATTATCTCCAATAACCTTAGTGCACCACAGGAAGAAAAACTTGTGCAGGTTCTTAAGGAGCATAAGACAGCTATTGGTTGGACAATTGCAGACATCAAGGGAATCAGCCCGAGTACATGTATGCATCGTATCTTGCTTGAAGAGGGAGCGAAACCTTCTCGCCAACCACAAAGAAGGTTAAATCCGCCCATGATGGATGTTGTCAAGAAGGAGATCCTCAAACTGCTTGAAGTTCGAGTGATCTATCCTATTTCGGATAGCACTTGGGTTAGTCCAGTTCAAGTTGTTCCTAAAAAGACAGGAATAACCGTGGTGAGAAATCACAAAGATGAGTTAGTTCCCACCCGTGTGCAAAATGGGTGGAGGGTTTGTATTGATTACAGAAAATTAAATGCTATAACCCGCAAGGACCACTTTCCTTTACCTTTTATTGATCAGATGCTTGAAAGATTAGCTGGTCATTCTTATTATTGTTTTCTTGATGGTTATTCAGGGTATTTTCAGATTGCAATTGCCCCTGAAGATCAGGAAAAGACGACGTTCATATGTCCATTTGGAACTTTTGCATATCGTCGCATGCCTTTTGGTCTTTGCAACGCCCCAGCTACTTTCCAAAGGTGTATGGTTAGTATATTCTCATATTATATTGAACAGATCATAGAGGTTTTTATGGATGATTTCACAGTTTATGGAAACTCCTTTGATAATTGTTTACATAACCTTACACTTGTTCTTCAAAGATGCATAGAAACTATCCTTGTGTTAAATTCTGAGAAATGTCATTTCATGGTTGAACAAGGTATAGTTTTGGGTCATGTTGTTTCATCTAAAGGAATTGAGGTTGATAAAGCTAAAGTTGATGTCATTCAATCTTTACCTTATCCCACTAGTGTGCGGGAAGTTCGTTCTTTTCTTGGACATGCAGGTTTTTACCGAAGATTCATCAAGGACTTCTCCAAAATAGCATTACCACTATGCACGTTGTTACAAAAGGACAAGGCTTTTGAGTTCGATGAAGCATGCAAAAAGGCATTTGATAAGCTGAAAGAATTGTTGACTTCTACTCCAATTATTCAGCCCCCAGACTGGAGCGTTCCTTTCGAGATAATGTGTGATGCAAGTGATTATGCAGTGGGCGCAGTTTTGGGTCAAAAGATTGGAAGAGCTTCTCATGCAATTTACTATGCTTCCAAGACTTTGGATGATGCCCAGAGAAATTATTCTACAACTGAAAAAGAACTTTTAGCTGTTGTGTTTGCTGTAGAAAAATTTCGTTCTTATTGACTTGGTACTAAAGTCATTGTTTACTCTGATCATGCAGCCCTTCGTTATTTAATGACGAAGAAGGAGGCAAAGCCGAGATTAATCCGATGGATACTTCTCTTGAGTGAATTTGATTTGGAGATAAAAGACAAAAGAGGAACAGAAAATCGAGTTGCAGATCATCTGAGTCGGTTAGTTCATGTGGAGGATGAACTGCGTCTGCAGGAAACATTCCCTGATGAACAATTGTTCTCTGCAACTGTGACATTACCTTGGTATGCAAATATTGTGAATTATTTGGTTACTAATATGTTACCTTTTGATTTGTCTAAGGCTCAAAGAGATAAGATCAAAAGTGATGCTAAATACTATGTGTGGGATGACCCATATTTATGGAAGCATTGTGCAGATCAAGTAATAAGAAGGTGCGTTCCTGAAAGTGAAATTATTTCTATACTCACTTTTTGTCATTCTTATGCTTGTGGTGGTCACTTTGGAGTTAAGAGAACGGCAAGAAAAGTATTAGAATGTGGTTTCTATTGGCCTTCTTTATTTCGAGATTCATATTTTCTTTGTAAGTCATGTGAGAATTGTCAGAAGACAGGAAATATATCCCAAAGGAAGGAGATGCCACAAACCCCCATATTATTTTGCGAAATTTTCTTTGTTTGGGGCATTGATTTCATGGGTCCGTTCCCTATATCTTTTGGTTATATTTATATTCTACTTGCTGTGGATTATGTTTCAAAATGGGTAGAAGCTAAAGCTACCAGGACTGATGATTCTAAAGTTGTTGCAGATTTTATCAAGTCTAACATATTATCCAGGTTTGGAATTCCGAGAGCTTTCATAAGTGATCGAGGCACACACTTTTGCAATCGAACTGTGGAGGCGTTGCTAAGGAAGTACCATGTGACCCATAAGGTATCAACCGCCTATCATCCGCAAACGAGTGGACAAGCGGAAATGTCAAATCGAGAGATCAAGTCCATCATTGAAAAGACGATAAATCCAAATAGAAAAGATTGGAGTTTGCGTTTGGATGATGCGTTGTGGGCATATAGGACTGCATATAAGACACCCATCGGTATGTCACCTTATCGCTTGATATTTGGGAAACCATGTCACCTTCCAGTTGAGTTAGAACATAAAGCTTATTGGGCTATCAAGAGCTTTAATATGAACATGGATGAGAGTGGAGAACACAGGAAGTTGAAACTGCAAGAATTAGAAGAAATTCGCAATGATGCCTATGAGAGCGCTAGGATTTACAAGGAAAAGACAAAAGCTTTTCATGATAAAATGATCTCTAGAAAGGAGTTTAAAGTTGGTCAAAAAGTTCTCCTTTACCAATCACGCTTACGTTTGTTTACAGGTAAGTTGCGTTCTCGTTGGATTGGACCTTTTATTGTTACTAATGTTTTTTCCCATGGTGCAGTTGAAATTCAAAGTTTAGCCACTTCTAAAATGTTTACGGTGAATGGCCATCGACTTAAACCTTTCTATGAAGGCGTTCCAACAGAAAAGTTGGAAAAATTGGACCTTGAGGAACCAACTTATACTGATTAAAGAAGCAAGCATGAAGTCGAGCCAATGACAATAAACAAAGGCGCTGCTTGGGAGGCAACCCAAGGGGAGTTCGTTCCTTTCTCTTTTTATTTTCGCATTTCCATTTTAGTTATTTTTGCTTTTCTTTGCATTCCACCTTCCATTGGGGACAATGTCAGTTTCAAGTGTGGGGGAGGAGGTCTAGGTTGCATATGCCATGAGCAAGAATTAGTTAAGCTTGACATTTTCATAACATGATTGAATGAGTAATTTTGCGACTTGGAATTAATTAGTTGAGTTATTTTCCTTGAGATGGTAGTGACTAAATGAGTAGACAAAAGCTGGTGAGATTTTGAGCCTCTAGACTGACACATTCATTGCAGTCTCACTAATTTCTTTCATGAGAGATATTCTTCCATGGATTTGTTTCTCTAGAACTTGCTATAAGTTACTTAAGCCAAATAGCCGACCTTGCAATTAATTTTTCCTTTTGCTAAACACCTTTGAGCTTTATTGACTTCATTGTTAACCCACACTACAAGCTTTAAACCTGAAAGAAAAATATTTCCGTTAACCAAGCCATAAAACTAGTGGAGCATTGATCATCATTATGACATGTATGGGTGCAAAAGTTCAAGTGTGGGGGTGTTTGGATTTGTGGTATGGCTATGATTGGTGAAGTGGAGGATAATTTTTCGTACTTAATTCGTGAGTATGTTGTTTCTAAAAAAAAAAAAAATCAGAAAAAGAAAAAGAAGAAAAGAAAGTGAAGGAGGAAATTGTTTCTCATGTTGCAAAATATGTTTATGAATCCTCCTAATATTCCAAGAATGGGGGATGTTTATGTATGATCTCTACAAAGGTGGAAGTTTTTGCAAAAGATTGTTCAATATTTCAGGTAAAAAGTATTCCTTTGAGCAATCTCTTTGCCGATGTGGTAATGTTATATGATTTGAGTATGTTGAAGCCAAATTGAAAAAGTTGCTGAAGGGAGTGATTGGTTGTACATGTCTTATTGATGCATTTTTACTCCATTAGTTCCATTGGCTTTTGAGCTACATTCCCAAATATTTCCCACCTTAATCCTGAACCCCATTACAACCTTTTGAAGTCCTTATGATTCGTGTTATGCATGTGATTCTAGTGGTGGAGAATGAGAAGATATGCAAGCTTATGGTAGATCATTTTCATTGGAATGAATTGGAGTGAAATACATACCCTTGAAACACATGAGAGTTGAGTGTTTATTTCCGTGAGGTCTACTTATTTATTTTGCTCCATATTCAAGTGAAAATGATTTTTAATTGATTTTTAAGTTGTTTAAAAATGTTTGTTCATGATATGTTATGAATTGTGAAGAGCTTGATTGTCCTTTGTTGATGGCGTTGTAACCTTGATATCTTGAGTAGAGTGAATTTTAGTTTTGCCCGAGGACGAGCAAAAGCTAAGTGTGGGGGAATTTGATGAGAATGCATAATGTTATATTTTTATCCCTTAATACTTAGTCTCCTGTGCTTATTTAGTTCCTAAATACACTCATTATTCTTATATTTTGATTTAGGATGCAATTGAAGTCCTTAAGTCGAAAAAGAAGCTGAAAAGAGTGCTTGGATCAACTTTAAAGATTTATCTGTACCTGCTCATGAAGAACCAGAGGATGTGCCATAAATGGTTGGAAAGCTCTTGAAGTCTAGATTCTGGAGAATTTTACGGTTCGTGATTCCGAGTTTCCTAGAGGAAGTTACGGCAATTTCAGTACCGATGCGCAGTCTGAATGGCAGAAAGGAAAATAAGCTGGAAGTCCGAGCGATCCGCCGATCAATCGGACCACGCAAAAACGTGACAGAACATGTGTTTTTCAGCCACAACACATCCGATCGATCCCTCCATCACTCCTATGGGTCCGATCGATCCGACACCAATGGTCCGATCGATCGGACTCGGAAAAAGTCAAAAACAGCGGATTTTTATTCAACCGATCGATCCAGCACTCAAAGTTCGATCGATCGGACTTGGGAATTAAAGTTGACAGAACGTATGCTTTCTAAAGGAGCAAAGTTCGATCGATCCATCCATCGATCGGACTCGGGCGTGACTACAAGTTGAAGAGTTAAATGAGACCGATCGATCCAACACCCCGAGTTGGATCGATCGGACTTTCCCAGTAAAGGAAATCAACGGTTGTGATCTAATCCGAGGGTGGATACACTTGGAGCTATAAATAGGACTCTTTTTAGGGTTTGGGGGGGGATTCTTGGACACTTTTGGCTGCTCTTTCTCCTCTTTTATATTTTTTTCTAGGTTTTCTTTTGCTTTATGAAATCTTTTGTAGGATTGTTCTCGATGGCCATGCGTGGCTAAATCTTGATCCTTGGTCGAGGAGACTGAAACCTCGGAATCAATGAAACTGTGAGATCTAATTTATTTTTATTGTTCAGTTTATACATGAGTATTGGATGTTCTTCTGAGATTAAATCTTCATGATTACCTTGTCTAATTGCTAGGAGGCCTACTAGTTTATTATTCATGGTGATCTCCCGCTAGGTTTGATATCAAATCCGGAATTGTTTGATCCCTCTAATCTGTGAAGCAACTAGGATCTAATAATTTACTGCTGATCAGATCTTGTTAGATCTTAGGAAGAATATTCAACTAGATTATATGCAACCGCTTGTGCTTGTGTTGTTTAGCTTCATCGATCTCCCTATTCTCAACGCTGCTACTAGATTAAATCTACAGCGCTTGTCTTAGGTTGTCTAGTAGTTAGGGTTGATTAGATCGCTTGTTTCTAATTAACTATGATCGAGGAGAGCTTCGAATTGAATTCGGACGGTGAATATTCATGGTATAAATTGACTGATACTTGCATCTATGATCAGTTATTGGATTCCGATGGTGGATGTTGACTCAGACCAAGGTTTGTTCTCTTGATTTAACTCGTTTCTTCGCTTTAGACTATTTCTTTACTGTTTTCCTCACGTTTAAAACCCCCCATCTTTATTCACTGAGCACAAAACTAGGCTAAACACTCTTCGTGGGATCGACTCGTACTCCCACTACTACATTCATTTTATCGGGTATTGGTTTTATTTTTGAGTGCCTGCGACAGCACATCATAGACCATGTTGGATATTATTGTATTTGAGGTGTAGAGGTCGTGTCGGTCTCCAAGGCCAAGTGCTAAGGATGGTTGTCGATGCATTCCCTGACGTGTGTGTCCCCGCGAGAGATGGTAAGACTGGGCAGGGTGGTACCTGGACAGGAGCCCGCAGTCTTTGTTTCCTCTTGTTTGTTCTTGGGTAAGGGTGATCCCGCATGGTACTGTTCCCCTGTTGGTGCTTAGGGTGATCTTGGTAACATGTTCAAGAGAGAGGTTCATGACGGGAGCCCTTGGGACATCGATAGGGTTATGGGACCCTTGGCATACCTTAGGCTTAGGCGGAGAGCGACACAGTTGCAGTTTCCCTTCCTTTCTGTGCGACGTAGAGTAGAACCCTACTGGGCATTGTTGCTCACCCTACCTGGGCTGCATCGGCGATGCAGGTCGATGCAGTTCTTTCTTTCAGGTGTTCCTCTAGAAGATGGCGCGGTATTTCGAGGTGATCGAGAACTTGGAGTTTCGAGGAGTTTTTCTACCAATAATTTATTGCTTTAATCAATGATGTACAAATTGATATATTAATTGATGTATACAAGGAAATGATCGTATGTTTATTAATTCAGCTCTATGTGAGAAATGTTGTAATATTCTGTAATGTAGATACTGATGAATGTAATGATATTGAGGTGGTGAAGTTGTAAAATTATAAAGTGTACAGGTTTCTCGTGTTTAAATTATAAAGGAGATTTTGCCCAAATTTTTGTATCCACAGGAGGAGTAATTTGTTAAAATTCATAGCAGTATACATTTGTGCGTCTATTGATGATGTAAATAGGTTTAAGTGGCTCACGACTCGATCTGGTAGGGTTTTCTGGGTCGGGGCGTGACATTCACGATCCTTCCTTGATCCTTGCCTATCTAGATTGAAGCTCCGACCGCCGGTTTCCAACTCCGGCCATTTCCCACCGAGCCGTCCACCGCCGCCTGGAGGCCACGATGCTTCGATCAGACCTCACCAGCAAACTCCTTGGCCTTCCACGATTCCATCCCAACCCTTCCCGTCCTCCGGCGACGAGGTTTCACCGTCGATCCGCCGTCAACGAGTTCTCAGCCGTCCGATTGCTGATGGACGCGATCCATATACTTCAAAGCCCAGTTTTCCGATCGGACGGTCACGATCATCAATCTGGACGATATTATGGATGCTGATTATTTTAGGTGTTGTGCATGGATGATTCGATGTATCTTATATTTCCATATATATATTTTAAATTTGATATGGATGAATGGTTGTATAGGATCTGTGCTTAATATATACAAAGGAGACTCTGCCGAAATTGTTAATGATTTTTATGCATTTTACTCTTCTTGATATATTTTTCGTGCTATTTTATTTAATCTTTTGGTAAAGTAATTTTATGACAGGTTTTCCTGTGGAAATCAATAGTAGGCGATTGATCCGTGCACTGATCAGGGATATTATTTTGGTTTTTCTATGTCTCTCATATAACATGATGATTTCTATGACTCTATTCCTTTAGAATCTTCAAGAGACATGCTTTCTTGAAGTGGCAATGTTTTCGTTTTGTGGACGGTGTGGTGATCGTACTTAGCGAGACGACTACATTTGGTAAGATATTATGGTGATCTCTACCCTTTATTCTTTGATCTATTTTTTTTATGACTTAGTGTAATTGAGGACAATTACATTTAAGTTGAGGGGGTAGAATTCTAAGAATTCATGTTTATTTATTTATTTATTATTATACATCCCTTAGATTATGTCAGAAGATGAAATTATGATATGATTTGACAAAGATGCATGTTTTAAAAATTTATCTTATGAATTATTTTGAAACTTGTATGTCATATAAGATTTAGTAAATTTAGCTATGCATGACATGAGTTCTATACTTTAACACTTTTACCATGATTTACGGATAACTTGACATATCCTATTGCACTTGAGCACGTTCGCATGTGGAAGAGTTGAAGTTAGATTCTAAGCTTTAAACTAGGATAGATTTACAGTTCTATATCATGTCACAAAAGATACACGAACACATGCAATTTTCTGTTCGCAAAAAGTGTATGTGCTTGAAAAGTGTAGGGTTTTCAACTTAGTAACTGGGCAGGATGCCTAGCCAGTGTTATGTTCGCGTAAAACGGTTCAAGTTCCTTATGAATGAAAAGAAAAGAAGAAACAAGATGTCATCTTAGTAACCGGGCAATGTGCCTAATCAGCAGGTTGTTCGCGTAAAAGGGTGATTTTTCTTATGGAAAAAATGAAAAAAAAGAAAGAAAAAAGAACATATATTGTTATGTGATAGTGGAAAATATGTGCATGCTTAGAATGTTGATCTTGAACAGTTGAATGCTTGGAAATAATGGAGACTCTGATGCATGTAGAACTTTATTCACACACTGAAGTGTTAAGGTTATTTTTGAATTATTATTTAATATGTTGAAATATTGGAAGTGTGTTATGACATGCTTGTATTTACTCTACTTTTATGTGACTATGAATTAAAGAATAAATTCATGGATATTGTTTCTATTTCATGCATGAGAGTTGATGAATATTATAATTGATTTCTTATGATATATTCAAGGGGATGTATAGATATTTGTGGGTATCATCACTGAAAACCCTCAAGAGACTATAACTCATCCACTGGGGCCACCCAGGGTTTTAAAGGCTTGTTACACATGCTAAGTGTAATCGTGAGCCCTACGAAAGTGGCTAGTTAGATTTACTGCTTTATTATTATTTTTGTCTTGCTTTGCTCGAGGACTAGCAAAGATCAAGTTGCGGGGTGTGATAAGACGTGAAAAGTACACAAATCACCATTTTAATGAGATCTTGTTAGTCTCCGAGCAATGTTATTTTAATTGTCTTTTCCCCATTTCAGGTTTAAGGACCCTCAGCGAAGATTAGATCAAGTTTGGTGCTAAAACGAACAAATAAAGAACTCGCTTGTAGCAAATGAGCAAAGGAGCAAAGATGGGTCATTTTTAACACCAAAACTGTACCTGCTCAGGTAGAACCAGATAATGTGCTATATATGGTTGGAAAGCTCTGAAAGTCTAGTTTCCGGGAGTTTTTACGGTTCGTGATTTGAAGTTTTCTAAAGAAAGATATGCTATTTTTATTACAGAGGTGCAGAAGAAGCAGTTATGAAAAACCAGATCGATCCGAGCTAAACCAGATCGATCTGGGTCGGGAAAAATCCAGTTTCTGAAGTCATCTGAGAGAAGAAGATCAATCTGATCCCAAAGAAGATCGATCTGGGTTGACGCTGCGGGAAAAATAAAAGGAAACTGACTAATCCGAGTTAGGGTTTGTCTTAGGCTATAAATAGCCTTCTTTGGGGGCGTTTTGGCAGCCTTCCATGGCCGAATTTTCTTCATCTGTTAGGGTTTTTCTTAGCTTCTTTTGCACAAATTAGGTTAGATCTTTGGTGGAAGATCCATGGGTGGAGCGTGGCGACAACCTTCATCGACGGATCTCCTTCCTAAGATGAGTAACTAAACCCTAACCTAGGGATTTCTATGATGTAATAAGGAATATTTCTAGGGTTTCCTATAGATTTGAGCATGTAAACAGATTTTAATGGTTTGAATGGATGATTCTTATTCTCTTTATATCTATTGGTGCGATTTTAATAGTGTGGATGAATGATTTGTTCTTATATGCCCTAGATCTAGGTCTTGAGCATGTTAGGGCTTGAGATTAGAGATTCTCATCAAAACATCCATGCTAGAACCATGGATGTGAGGATTTCCTTCTCGAGATTGAGGGTTTTGTAATGCTAGAACCATTGCACATAATGCCATAACCATTATGACCGCCTCTTAATTCGTTATTCATCTTAATTCAAGATTAGGGATTTCGTATATGCCAGAACCACTACGCTAGTGCCAGAACTACTAGGGTAACTTCTAATCATTGATACATTCTATTTGGCGATCTCAAGGTGCTAGAACCATCTTGATTATATACCAATATCCATTCTTTGATGATATCATTGCCGACTAAAGACTGTACGAATCTTAGTTGAGCGGTAGGGGTTCTACCCATTCACCTATCGACTAGTTAAAACCGTTAATGCTTAATCGATTTGTTCTTATCTTAGGAAGACCTAGTTAGTTCTTTATTACGGATTAGAAATCTCTTGGCCATTTATCTTATTATTATTCCGAATTAGCTTAATGCTAGTTAAGAGTAGTTTAAAGACCAAAATCATTTCCTTTATCAATCTTTTGATTTAGAACTATACGAGGTAATTAGACTTAACACTTCTTTTCCCTGTGGATCGATTCGGACTCATTGCTATCTACCCATAAAGTAGCTAGTTGGTGATTCGGATTATAAATTTCTAATTTTGGCGTTCTTGTTAAGACCACTACATTTTTCAAGGCGTGTCACAAATCTCTGTATTCTCGAGGATGGGTCTAGTTGGCTATCATCTGTTATTTGAGGTGTAGAGGTCGCCTAGAGTTCTCGTCTCATGCTCAGTATCCGTGTTAAAGGAAGTTACGTGCTGCCCTTGGTCCTACCCCTTTGTTGTTCAGCGCTGGGCGCTTGGTGGTTGAGAGGGACAGCTGTTGACAGTTGAGATCACAGAGCGCGTGCCCTGGGTTAGGCGGTGGACGTAACGTGAGTTTCCCTTAGAAATGAGACATAACCCGGGACTTTATAGTTTCCCCTTTTTCCTGTGGGACGTAAAGTAGAGTAGAACCCTACTGAGCTTATTGTTCACTCCTACCCGGGTTGCGTTTGCAGGTGCATGCGCCAACTCATCCTCGGTGCTTCCAGCTGGATCAGATCTTGGCGGCACGTCGACTTCCGTAGGCGTTTGAGGTTTTAGAGGAACTGATGTATATTTTCGCAGCTTATGTTTAAAGTTACCTTTTGAGGATGATGTATTTAACGTTTAATATATGAAATCATGTTCCCTCTTTTCAATGAGTTTTATTCCGCAATGTAATATTTAGTTTTACCTTTATGCCCTTGGAAGTCTTTAAGTTCAAAATTTATTCCGCTTTGTGTATTGTCGCGCCGTATCGGATGTAACTAGTGCAGGTTTCCCCTCATGCCTCGGCCCGGATGGGTTTTCTGGGTCGGGGTGTGACAGTCTATATGAGCTAATTGATGTTGAGACTGGAGGTTGGTGAACGCTCGGTCGAGTTTCTTTGTGAGCGCCACAAACAGCTCCCTAATTTCTCCCAGGGCATTCTGCCAATCTTCATCATGGGCTTTTTGACTCTGAGTTTGTCAAGAGTCATCGCTATGTCTATCAACCATTGAGGACGGAACTCGTGGGTTTTGGTGGGGATGTCGATTGTTAGGATCATGTTGGCCATAGAGACCGGCGATCATAGACTCAGATGTCATTTTTTGGCCTCCCAGTGTGGTCGCCAAACATGTTACCTGAAAAAATAACAAAAACATAGATGCGCCGACGATGGACGTGTGGTCGCCAAGCATTTGGGGTGTGCTAACCATGAAAAAGATAAGAAGGATGATGGGTTCTACCGTGCCTCAATTAAGAGGACTTTTGGAATTTTTAAATCTAAGTCTATGATATGGCTGTGGCTACTCCTATGGAAGGTTGGAGACTACTCCTACTTCTAGATAAATTAATGGCTACTCCTACTCCTATGTAGAGTAAGGCTATGCTACTCCTAGGTAGAAAGAGCACCGGTTATGCTACTCCTAGGTAGAAGAAGAACTGGTTACACTACTCATAAGTAGAAGATACAGTAGGAATAAAAGAAGAATTCATTGATAGAGTTGTTCGGTTCGTGTTTTTGTTTCACTTCTCTTCTTCCACCATATACTTATATAACCTCTCAAACAAGTAACTTCCCATAATCCCATGACATCTGACGGTTGCCTTCCCTTGACCTCTGACGGTTGCTCTCCACGTTGTCCCCCATGATCTCCTATGATTGCTCCATGAAATCAGTAGTTGCCCTCGATGGTTGAGTCCCACATTGTACCAATTTTGATCACTTTTTTTACCCTTAAAATATGCTAATTTTTAGTAATAACAGTGTGTATTTTTCACATATATTTTACACTGGGATCCTGTTTTGCAAGAAAACACGGACGAGGGCTTTGATTTGCAAAAAAAAAAAGAAAAAACGAACATGAGAGACCTCTCCACATTCCACTGTCCGCCAGTACTCATGTCTCCGCGTAAAAGAGTTTGGTTGCCCGCGGGCGCATCAGTGCATCTATAGTCTAAACAAAGAAACAAAAAAAAAGCCGTACTGATGTGATCCAACAAACGTGAGAAACGTTCCCAAAGGGCTCCAAACTAAAACAGATGATGCATTACATCCAGATGGATGATGGCAACATTGACAACCACGTGAATAATTTTTTAATTGGACGGTTCCACTGGGCTCAATTCCCCTATTATTAGTTTGTTTGTCTCTAAAGTTCGTCTATAGTTTCTTTCTCGTTCTTCTCGCCAATGTTTGCGGATCTCCGAGTCCCCAAAGGGTGGTTGTTCAGTGAGACCTGATGATGGCAACACCAAGGGTTGTGGTTAATTAATTAGCATATATGTAGTATTTCTTTTGGAAAGATCTCACTATCTGTACGTCTCATGTACCAAGTTTTGGATTCGATATCGTTTCTTGAATGGTCTTTGACTCTTTGGTTAATGAAGTTTGTAAGAAAGAATATTTATGCTTATGTTATACGGCTGTATGACCAATTGACCAATAATGGGAGTAAATTAAGGATCAATTTTTGTAAATAAAAATGCGTATGTTTCTTATTCTATTAGCCGAATTTTTCTCCGGTTCAGCTTTTCATCATGCCTTAGGGGGTGTTTGTTTCCCTTGAATGGAGACTGGAATGCATGGAATGGAATGGCATTCCAGTCACCATGTTTTTTGTTTCACCGGAATAGCCTTCATTCCATTCCAAAACCCCCCATTCCATCCAAATGTTTATGGCAAAATGATGGTCAGAAACAATTTTTAGCCGAGTTTTCTATCGGCTAAACTTTCCACCATGGGTAGCTTTTCCATCCCACGTGAAGAACCCTAGCCACAACCTGATCTTTCTCTCCTTCCGCTGCCATCTCTTCTTCTCGTATCTCTTCTTCACTAGCTTCCTCACCACTAGCCGCCATGGATCCTCTAGTTTCTTCCTCCCCTGATCTTTCTCTCCTTCCGCTGATCTATCTCACGATGGTCTCCTCCTCCTCCATCCTTGAACACCAGATCTGAGTGAGAGAGACCACGAGATCCCTTGATTTCTTCCTCCCCTGATCTTTCTCTCCTTCTGCCAATCTATCTCACGATGGTCTCCTCATCCTCCATCCTTGAACACCAGATCTGAGTGAGAGAAACCACGAGATCCCCTGGTTTCTTCCTCCCTTGGTTCTCTCGTTCCGTCGATCGTCAAGAGACCACGAGATCCTCTCCTCCAACCTCAAGCAGTCACCCTTCTTCCTCACCGCCGATGTTAAGAGGCCACAGGACTTTAGACGTATAAGAGCTCACTGTGTCCTTATCCAGCCGCCGCCCACGAAGAGGACGGAGGAGCTCGACCCGGACGCGAGCAACGCCGCCGACGGAAAACACTTCACCAGCGGGAGGTTAGCAACCTTCCTTTCTCTCTTAGTCATTGTAGATCCGATGGTGCTCTATCGTGTGATTTCTCTCATTTTTTTGATTCATGGTAATGGTTTCCATTGATCGATTGGTTTTTTGTTGATTTTACGTTGGATCTGATGGGAATTCTTGGTTTGAGTTTTGGTTTTTGTTCATATTTAATTCGGTGTTGCGAGATGTTTGATTCTGGTAAATTTTTTTGAGATATGGTTTGGTTCTTTGGTCGATATGTGGATTGGATTCCTTTGTTCATCGTCCCGAACCATGTAGGGCCTTCGGCTGGGTATTGTTGGTAGAATCAGAGGTCTAGAACAGGGGATTTGCTTGCTTGTTGGTGCATGAATTTTGAATTCCTTCTTTGAATTATTCTCCTTCCCTTAGTGCTTGTGATCCAATAAATCTCTCTTGATGGTATCTTTTCTTTTGAAATTGGTTGTCTTCTATGTATGCATGTAAGGTGTTTGTTTGGTTGCATTGTGGATCATACCTTCTTTTTCCAGATCGAATTTAGAATGAGTGCAGTTATTGGTGCATGAACTTTAATTCTCTATGGTTCTGTTTTATTTTCTAATCCTTTGAAACCTATAATCTCTCCTTCCACCAGTAGAGTCAGTTTCACAATGTATATGTACATTTGTATCCTTGGTTGCATCTTGGGGTTTTTGAGCTTTTCTTGCTGTGAATTCTTCTCTGTTTTCTAGTAACCTTATAGATTCTACAGTGGGCTGGCCCTTACTTTCTTTTGTTGGACATGTTCTCATGTGAGAATGAGTTGACAATAATGATGTTTCATGTATGCTAATATTTGTTATTCAATAATGATGCTAATGTTTGTTATTCAATATATGTTTCATGTATGCTAATGTTTGTTATTCAATAATGATACTCATGTTTGTTATTCAATAATCTATTATTCAATAAATGTTTCATGTATGCTAATGTTTGTTATTCAATAATGATGCTCATGATTGTTATTCAATAATATGTTATTCAATATATGTTTCATGTATGCTAATGTTAGATGGACAATAATGATGATGATGAATGGTCTAGAACACTAATGGTATTATGCGCGGCCTATGCGGTCATAGTCACGGTAGTGGAACACTATCTGGACTCAACCCCTCGCATTCCTTACATGCCAAGGGAGGACCGGGATGTGGCACGAAGGTGGCATATGGCGAGGATTTGAATGCCGGGGTCAGATTATTGCGTCTCTTATATCCGGATGGATGTAGACGTATTAGATGTGTTAGCATGTCTTATGACACGACGTCAACTGCTTAGGGATACTAATCAAGTCAAGATCGAAGAACAATTATGTATCTTCCTACACATTGTCGGCCACAACATAAAAAACTGTGTTATGCGGACAAAATTTCTACTGTTCGGAGAGACAATCAGTCGCTATTTCAATGCGGTGTTGAAGGCCATATGCGGGATTCATGACCTATATATGCAACAATCAGGACCAGCCATACCCCCTGAAATCTTAGCAAGCCCTTCATACTACCCTTATTTTGAGGTACTACAACATGTACTCATGTTGATTGTATACTGACTTAAATTTTGACACGTAATGACCTTTTACCTTTTATACTGTGATTTAATTTTTCTATTTGAAGAATATTGTACAATTGACTCATTTAACCCTCAGTACAGAGGAGGTTCTGTCGAAGTTTTCTGAAAGAAACCCTAAATATTTGTGTCATAGGCACGAGTTTTAGATTGAAGAGACAATATTCCTATTTGTTGTGATTATATACTTGTAATTCCATGTATACTTGTTTCTCATTCAATGCAGTTTAAATCTGTACTTGTTTATGTGACTTTATTGTAGAATGAAGCTTTATGTTGTCTACAAGGGGAGACGGTCTGGGTTTATGAGTCATGGCCGGAATGTCATGCCCAAGTTAATAAATTCAGCGGAGCTTGCCACCGGGGTTTCAATAGTCTAAACGCTGCGTTGGTGTCGTATAATGAGTATGTGAAGAAAATATGTGAAAAGAAAATGGAACCTATAGGCTTTTGGAATGTGGCTATGTGCATCCTATTGGTCGCGATTGTGACAATTATGTGTGTTTATTTTTCCACTCTACTTGTAATTGGCATGAGATTTTTGCAAGTAATTGGCATGTAATTGAATGCTATTATCTGAATTGTTGGCTTATTAATTGGGATTGTTCATGATGAGGTTTCAAATATTGTATAGGAGTTTTTTTTTTTGTACAAGTTCGATTACGCGATGTATATGGGTGTTAAAAATTTGATTAACATCATCTTATGTATTCAGAGCTTAAATGTTTCGTCAATAAAATTGATTATCATCATCGAATGAAAAAATAGCTTGGCCAATAAAATTTCTTCTCCAACATCAAATATGATTACAAAAACAAAAAATTTAAAAAACAAAGAAATTCCGAAGTGAAAGATATATGTTATTATATTTTCATCAACATAGATATCCAAATATCAAAATTATATCATATTATTAATGTCATAAAAAGTTTAATAAATGTCAAAATCAGAATATATGGTGGTATTCTTACCACTAGCATTCAGGGGTGACCATATCCCCGATTCCATCGCAAAACAAACACAAAAACTGGAAAAAAAAAGTCACTGGATTCTGATTCCATTCCAACACCAAACAAACAACAAAAATGACATTCCATTCCATTCAACCTCCAGCAAACAAACAACAAAAGTGACATTCCATTCCATTCTATTCTATTGGAATCACATTTCATTCCAGCACTCCATTCCAAAACATTCCAGCGAAACAAACGCCCGCTTAGCTCATCTAGAACTAGTGAATCTGAGCATGCAAGCAACTCTGTTGGAACACATCTTTGTCTACTTAGATGCCTGTGATAGTTGGTTCTGTGGCTTGTCTATGCTTCAATAACATGAGAGAGTGAGGGCGACTTACAATAATACGGATATGGACGCATATCAATGCAATTTATAGTAATTAGTAAAAGTTAGTATGTAAGACACTAGTGGGCCCCTCGTGCCATCTCATTAATCATATCTCTCTCCTAACTATCCGGTAACCACCATCTTTCACATGGCTTCATCCCAATCGCCTAATATATCCGGACTTAATTTGGATCGGACATTCCTATCCGTCTAATAGAATGCATTGAAACTGCTTATATAATAGATTTACTCCCTATAGGTTTATAAGCTCAACCAAAAGCAAGAAAAACATGCTGAGCGTATATAATTTTTCTTTTCTTTCAATCATCTTTTGCTACTAGAACATCTCACAATATGGTATTGCGATTGAGATCGAATAGCGCATCTACTAACAAGGTTCCAACTTTCAGTTTAGATCCCGTCTCAATCGTAGACCAAAATGAGTTCAGTTTTAGTTCTAAATATAGTATGAGTCATATGTGTTTCAGGAATGGTTCGGGACCGGTTCCTACCGAAACCCGAAATATTTCAAGACATTTCGGCTAAACTTTAAACCATGCTGCTCAGTAATTTCTCCCCAAATAATTCAAGAAAAGAGCTGTACACATGCATGCGCACGTGAATCATCAAAACCACATGACCCAATTCGAGGACCACAATTTTCAGGTTTTGTTTTTGCTCCAATGCCAAACATTGTCTTATTGTCTGGCTCTTTACTAAGATGTAGTTTGTTGCCGTTTATAGTTGTTTATATCATTCTTTATCGTACAAGTTAGGCATGTTTCTTATTTAATCTATATCTGATGGTTGTGAGAATAGTCTACATGACCATTTTCATTGGTCCATACCAGGGATGTAAGCGAATCGATCTACTTGCGAATAGCTCGACTAAGCTCGAGTTCTCGGGCCACAAATACAGCTCGTTTCTTAATCGAGCTCGAGCTCGAACATTATTGGACTCGATTCATTTAGACTCAAAAGCTCGATTAAGTTTTTTAAAATAATAAAATTTATTAATTGTGTATATATATAATGGCTCAGTTCGATTAGGCTCGAAAACTAGACTCAAAAGCTTAGCTTTGAAACTAGCGAGCCAAGCTTGTTCTATTGCGGCCGAGCACGAGATGAACTTTGAGGCTCGACTCCAGCTCGAGCCCTAACTAAAAGACTCGAGCTTCAACTCAAGCAAGCCAAAGCCCAGCTCGGCTCAATAGCTCTAGTCCATACTCCACACTACTAACAAGTCACTACAACAAATATGATATATAGTGACGAAATCGATTATGATAAATACGAATTTGTCACAAAAAAGACACATGTTGCAACCAATATCAGTTTCGTCACAAAAATATATGCCCAATGATGTAATTGCAACTACTTGTAATTTCATCATAATAGTTTGTGACAATAAGTCAGTAATTGTGACAAACTATGCCAATGCCACAATAGATTGTCACAATAAGATGTAAATAATTATATAGTGACAAAAATTATCTCGTCAAAATAATATTGTCACAATAAACTTATATATAAATATTTAGTGACAAAGATATTCGTCACAATAATATAATATCTTATATTTTATTGTAAATGTAAGGGGCTAAGTGTAAAATGTTTGGGCTTTTATCTAAACTAGAGGGGTTTTCGTGTAATTTGGAGTTTTGCAGGGGGGGTTTCTGCAAAACTTCCCACCCACTCCACCGACCTTCTCTTTTCCCTGATATTTTCCTCTCTCTCTCATCCTCATCTGACCTCACCCAGCCGGACCCGAGAGAGAGGGAGGGAGAGAGGGAGATCCAGAGAGAGAGAAGGGGGAAGCGAGAGGGAGTGGGAGGAGGAAGGGGGATCGCCGTCTCCGGAGAAGGAAAGGAAGAAAGGAGGAAGAAAACCAGGAGTAAGAGGGATCGCCGGAAAAAGACTTATTGCCACGAAATTTTTTATCTCGAAATCCCGATTTGGTTGTAGTGTAACTTCGCTTTCTGCCTCACTGGTACGTCTATCATCTTCCCTGAAATCTCTCTTTCTATCCGATCTCTCTCTGTCTCTCTCCCACTAATTGCTGTCCTACGAATCCTCCATTCCTAGCACTGAACTCGAAGCTTCTCTCAGCTATATCTCAACTTCAGCAAGAGAAGGGGTGGAAGGCGAGAAGGGGAAGTCGGATCTCGCAGCTCCTCCGACGAGGTGTGCCTCCCGGATCCCGCAGTTCCTCCGACGAGGTACGCCTCTCTCTCTCATGCGTGCTTTCTGGCCGATCTATGTGTAGCTTCTAGACTTTCTCGATCGATGGATCTCTTTGTTTCTGGTCGAATTTGAGAAGGCAAAGGCAACTTTCTGGGTGGTGATCCATCTCTTCAGGAAAGGGTAGACCCTTTCCTAAAGGGCTTGTTGGTTCGCCAACACCGAGTACCAATAGTTGTCATGGTTTGGTCACTTCTTTTTGCCACCTTGTTCTCTATGCTCTGGGTACAAGTAAACCCATTTGTTACAAGCTTCCAAGGACCAAATTTTCAGAATTGTGGCATTTACTGTTGATTGAGATCCTTGAGGTTTTCCCCTCCTAGATCTTACAGTAAGTTGATTTTGATTAGTGTCAAGTGTGAGGTTTGTTGATCCACTGATAAGTTTGTTTTCATGTGGAACAAACTCTTCTATTTGCAATTGGTAAAAAGTATAGATGCTACTAACATGTTAATGCTACCAAGTTTCTTGGCAGTCTCCTAATCATTATATGAACATCAAGTTTTGATCAAACGAGATTGGTTGGACGTGTTTATTCGTCAAGTAATGATGGAAATGTTAAACATGTGGGTTGCTTAATGCCATCTGCTCGGTATCTTACTTTTCCTATGATAATACTTGAACCAATACTCGTCGTTGTTCCATGCTTATACATTTCCTTTACTTGCTTGAGCTATTGTGATATTTACCTCATACCTGTCTTCTTAAAATTCTTATGAACAATTTGATTTGTTCTGGTATTTGTTGAAGAAATAAAAGATCTTGGCCTCTACCTAGCATTTTTTGTATGTGATTCATTTTCTCCCCCACTAGTTGTCTTGATTCCAGGTCTTTCCTAAACATGTCAAATCAATTTGAACTTGAGTAAGGAAATCACAAATGTAATATCTATGCATATGTAGCCAAGTTTTATGCCATAAAATGCTTCTTTTGGCTGGCGGTAGTCTATGAAGGGATTGGGCTGATATTGTTTCTTTCTTGCTGGCTGCAACATGAACCTGAACCTATCTTCTGAATTGCTTGGTTGAAGTTTTAGGAGTATTGCTAGAAGTTGGGATGTTGATATCGACAAGCTTCTTTCACTCTTTATATATTATCTACACTGGTCTTGCACCTTAAGATCAATTTTATTCTGGAATGTATTTGATATGAGTATACTATGTGAGGGAGTTTTTTCATAGACTCAATGGATAACCTCCTCTGGTTGTTTTGGACTCAAATGGATATGGGAAATATAGGATGTTGATCTATAGGTACAGGCCTTCCTCCGAGCATTTGCTCAATCACATTAGGCCATTGGTCACATCGCACGATGCTGCATAGGGTGATGCATTCAAACCAGCGGTATCACACGATGCAGCATCGCTGTATGCCTGCATCCAGCCCCCTCCCTCTAATTTTACTTTTAGTTAAATGTGATTGTATTAGCTTATGCATGCATATGTGAATGCTGCATCAAGCCCTTTCTCGTTTTACACATTAATGTGACTGTATTGGGTGATACATGTGTGCCAAACCAAGAATCAATAAAGTTGCTGAATCCAAGCTCACCTACTCCCCTACAAATGTTCTCTTTTGTACACAACTATTGCTTATTTTCATAAGCTAAATTTATTATACTTGCCCTATATGGATCATGTGAGGACCCGTCCCTCTCCTCCTGTGACTTGCTGTGGGCCGGAAGGGCAATTTGGTAAATTGCACCTTGTCGGCTAGTTCCACACTCGCGCTCGTACACACACTGACCTTGTTTGTGGTAATGTTTGCTTAGAATGGTTAGTGGGACCCGGGATCGGAAGATCCGGACTTAGGCTTGAGTTCTTGCCTAAGTTTAGCTTTCAGCACAAAAAGGATCGATCCTCTGAGGCTAAGAGATCGATCCTCTTCGTGCCAGAAAGTCAAGTGTGATCGTCATGAAGTGATCGATCCTCCCTTGGGGAAGGATCGATCCTTCATAAGTCGGTTCGTTTGCCTATAAAAAAGACGAGACTTTCTTCCTTGAATCCCTTTTGAAATCCGGCGATTTGAGCTCAGATCTCGCGATTTTTGAAGGCTTCTGAGGATGATCCAAGGCCTAGCTGCTTGGATCTAAGCTGCTCTTGCTCCGGTAGGGATCCTACCGACATCTCTCTTCGGGGTTTTGAGTTTTTCGGTTTGTTTTGTCTTCTTTTGCTTAGATCTGATTATATAGTTGTTGGTTTCCAGTGATTTTACCAGTTTTGGACTCGTGGGATCTAGATCTACCAGATCCCAGAGTTTTGTCATGTTTGGATGTGTCTTCCGGCGGTATTCCTCGCCGGAAGCACGCCGGAGAACCCATCGGGATTGATCCTTCTTGAGGAAGGATCGATCATTCTGGTTGGTCATGCCCCGCACGATGAAGGATCGATCTTTTGCTTGGAAAAGATCGATCCTGGTTCTTGGGCGGCATGGTTACCCTTCGTCGCGAAGAAGATTGATCTTCCTGGGAGGAAGGATTGATCATTCTTGGTGCGACGCGAAGGGTGCCCTCTGTCTCAAGAAAGATCGATCTTCCTGGGAGGAAGGATCGATCTTCCTTGCCTCGACAGCGAGGGAAGCTCACTGTTACATAAATGATCGATCCTTCCCTTGGTGAGGATCGATCCTTTAGTAGCAGAGAGGGTTTTCATGGCTTTTGCCCGCGGGGCTTGGTATGCCGGTTTTACTTATCGCTTTATACCTTGTATATACGATTAAGCATGTTAGCCCTATAATAGGGCAGTGGTGAACCAGGGGAGTGATGACTCCTGGGATTGTGTAGAATAAATGGGCGGGTAGCCCTTCAGCTTTCCATAGCCTTGCATGCCGGCGTGCGCCGAGGGCTTTCACCTGCTATATTGTAGCTGTTGTTTGCGGGGTTGTTTCCCGGTGCAGGTGTTGTGGTGGACTGCTGGCAGTTGGTGGTGGTACCACTGCAGCAGTCCCTAGACTTTAAATTATTGCTCACCACCCCAGGCCGGCAGGGTGCCGTGCCCAGACCTTGTATTTATATCATCACATCCTGCTGTATGCTTACATGTATCTTTTCTGCGCATGTTCATAGCATGCATTGTGTTGTGCACTAGTTGCATCTGTTTAGGGCGTTCCCGATCCGGGGCTTCCGGGTAGCCCGGATCTATCTCTTAGGACCGTGCGGGTAGCTTGGTCCAGGACTCGATTTGTAGTATTCAGTCTTTTAAATGATAGGGTTAGTTGGACTTGAATACTGTTGTATTTGATGTTTAGAGGTCATGTCGGCCTCGAGCCAAGTCCTGAGGTGTAGCCGGCTTCCGGAAGTCTTTGACTCTTGAGTGGGGCCACTCAGCGGTGTTCTCTCCGCCAGTAGTGTTCACGATCCTGCTGTGAGTCCGCAGTGCTGGGAGCCTGCGTTCTGGGACGTCCGGTGGGGTTATGGGACCCCTGTGATACACCTAGGCTTTGCTTGGGGGCGACACTGTTGTGTTCCCTTCCTTGTGAGTGTCGTAGTGTAGTGTCCCTGCTGAGCTTAGTGCTCACTCCTACCCGGGCTGCATTTTGCAGGTGCTGGCGTGAGCTCTTCTTCGGTCGCCCCTACCGGGCAGGTGTTTGGAGACGTGGCGGTGCTTGAGAGGTGGCGATCTTACTGTTTTACCCTTTTTGTATTAAATAGTCTCCTACGAGAGTGATAAATGTATAATTTCCCTGTTTTGAGGTTTTTATATCTATTTCAGTTCCGATGTTCGAGATTTGTAATTGTGCTTAATACAGGATGACTATGACTTGTTAGGGTAACCACTACGATTAGAGCGAAACCTCGCCAAATTTTCCGCAGTAGGTTAGGTTCCGGTTCGCGTCGCCCGGCCCGGTTGGACCTACGCGGGTCGGGGCGTGACAGATCATCTAGTGGTGCATTATTGGTGGCGATTCTCCAATGCTTTCCTTGTAAAATTGTTTTTTTTTCTTTTTTTTGGTTCAAAATCTAGCCTCCTGCAACGCATGCATTTCTCTAGTTGATGCTAGAAGCCATGAGACACTTGGGTGTCTCTTTTGTAAGCAGGAGGCATGTGAATGAGAGTTGTTTTGGTCTTTTAACACTTGGAGTTAAAACAAGGGAACCTCCTCTTCTTCTTGTGACGGTGGAAAGCGACCCAAAAGTACACCTCAAACATAGCCAGTCTAAAGTTAGAATCTTGTGTTCTTTAAAACAGATCAGCTCACAGACAATTAGAATTGCATGTACTCTTGTTAGCCTCTTTGATTGTCACCCCGATGACCGGAGTTCAAGATTTTTGCATATTACCAGAGTTTTAGTGGAGTAAAATACATATTTTCTGATTTCTGTTGTACTATTAGCAATCTTTTATTGATTTTTTTTTCTCCAATTCTCAATTTTTTCTTGCTTAATCTAATTACCTTATCCGCTGGTATGCAATTTGGCAGAAGCAATGCCAAAAGCAGTGCTGAGATTGATGGCCATGAAGGGATCACTCTACCATCTCAAGAGTCATCTGCAGATTCTACATTTACACCTTTTGTCCCTGTTTTATTCCGTTTCACTTGCTACGACTACACACTACACCTCTGATGATATTATTACTATTGTGACTTTGTGACTCTCTTTTTCCCTTTGTAGAAGTATAGGCTTGGACGGCAAACCCGGAAAGAGTCTGCTCAAGAGAAGAGGAAAGATGGTAAGTAGAATTTGTGTTCCTAGAATTCGTCCCATGTGTGGATCAATACTTGAAAGCATGTTCTTGACAACTTAGTCAAAGAAATTATACTAATTTTCAGTACAAAACTTATTCACAATTCGCAGACAAATCAAGTAGCATGAATCTCTCCACCACAACTAGTAGCAGTTTCCAAATAGGAACCAGCGAAGGGTATGTTTTCTCTCCGATAAAACTCTGGAGTGAGCAAGGAAGCTACCAGTTTCACTTTGGCAAGATATATGGAAAGTGGCTAGAGATGACAGGAGAAGAGTGGTACATGCTCTGAAGGTTGGTCTGGCCTTGACACTAGTTTCCTTCTTGTATCTTTTGGATCCAGTCTTCAAAGGCATCGGCCAAAATGCAATGTGGGCTGTCATGACCGTCGTCGTTGTCCTCGAATTCACTGCAGGTAACTTCAGCATGAAATTTTAAGTTCATTGTTGCAGTTATATTCTGTTCTATGTTTGCATTGATCTGTGTAACTAGCAATAAGTGTTGCAGTTTGCGTTGACGAGTACTTTCAAGACAAGGAGCCTAGAAAGAACAATGAGAACTCATCAATGGATCCTGTGTGTGAGGGCTATAGAGCAGTCTTGGACTCCAAATCCAGTGATGAAACCCTTGTAAGTGGGTATTCTTTTCTATCGTGCTATTATCCTAATTAGTCGATCATTCTAGTACAAAATTAAAATTGTGTTTCTGGCTAACCATGAATCCATTGCCCAGGCATTATTTGTAAGCTGGGAGCCGAGACACTTGAGACACTGCTACAAATATCCATGGCAGCAGTACGTGAAGGTTGGTGCTGCACTTAGACATCTTGGGTGCCCCGCTGCAGCCTTGCATGGCTGTTTGGAATCTGAAATCCAGGAGACTCGTAGAAAAATACTTATTTTGAAAGCAATTGAGCTACTTAGTTGAAAATTAAGTTTTACTTGTCATATTAGTTTGATAGTTGACATCATCTATTTGTGGTTAGTAATTGTAGTAGTTATTATTGTTCACTAGTTTACTTTGTATACTTTGATAGTCATTTTGCCAAGTTAATTGATAGCTAATGTTTTGTAAATGATGATTTTTGCTCAATTTATTAAAGCTGATTTTTAATTATTTACATGTATAAATACATCTACGGTGACAAAATAGTTGTCACAATATTGTATTTATTGTGACAAATTATTTTGTTATTATAAGTCAAATAAGTTTATTACGACGAAGTTATTGTCATAATAGTCACATTTATTGTAACAAAATATGTTGTCGCTATGAAATCATTTGTCAGAATAAATTAGTTTATTGCGACAAAAATTTTGTTAAAAATTATCGCGATAAAATATTTTGGTCGCAATATCCCCTATGTCGAACATGCCTATTGCGACAAAAACATACATATGGCCACGAAGTCTTTTATTTGTGGTGACAAAATATTTTGTCACTGGTACTCGTGTTATGGCGACGAATTTCTGTTTGTCGTAACTTGTATACACCTATTGTAATAAATTACTACATTTATCGTAATAAACTTATTGCGATGGACTTGTTGTAACAAACTCGGTGACGAAATATATTCGTCACGACAAATATATAGCGACAAATATAAGATTTATTGCCACGAAATTTTTTATCGCGAAAATCCGATTTTGGTGTAGTGAGTATTGAGCATTATTTACTCCCCAAAAATAGAATAAGCAATCCACTCAATTCAGTGGGCATAAAAGAGAGGAGCTGTTTACCACATACCGGTTTTACGTTATACCATTATATAAACGGATGAGAGTCTCTTTGAATCTCATCCAACGATATAAATTGTTAAAAAATACTAATTAGAATTTAGATACTTATGATTTGGACCCTTGAATGAGATCCAAATATATCTGTGTTGATACGATGATACGGGGCAAAAATGATACGAGATAAACAGGCTCTCATAAAATACCCCCAGGAGACCTTTCCAATCCAACAAATCATACGAGAGACATGTACGGCGTAATGCGAAGAACACTGTATCATGTATGTTATTCGTTATACATAAATAGGTGCTAATGTGGTGGGCTGACGAGGATTTAGAGCGGAGATCTTATCCGCCACGTCATTATCTCCCTATAATCATACAAGAAAGTTATCAAGATTGATACATTTGGTTACTTTTCTAATCCATTCTCCGACTCCCTTCTTCTATTTATACCCGCTAGCCTCCCTCTCTCTCCCCAACCGTCGTATCCAAAATTCTTCAATTGTCCCTCTGTTCTTAGTTTATGCTATTCGCTATACATAAATAGGTGCCAATGGGGTGGGTTGACGAGGATTTAGAGTGGAGATCTTATCCGCCACATCATTATCTCCTTAAAATTATACAAGAAAGTTGTCAAGATTGACACATTTGGTTACTTTTCTGATCCATTCTCCGGCTCCCTTCTTCTTTTTATACCCCCTTGCCTCCCTCTCTCCCTTCCTCTCTCTCCCCCTCCAACCATCATATCCAAAATTCTTCAATTGTCCCTCTGCTCTTAGTTTCTTTCAATCTAAGAGAGCGAGTCATTATTCTTATAGTGAAGATGAAGATGCCAACTGATCCCAACTGGTTCCGGCTCTGGCAGGAGGGGCCGATGGACGACGTCCCCCCGGCCGACGTTCAGGTCGTAACCTCCCACGGCCGGAGCATCAGCGCGCATGCCACCGTTCTGGTAATGATTCACTACCGACCACCAACCTCACATAATCTTCATACCTATGCTTCCTCTTTGTTCTGAAATATTGGCAACCATGTATAGGCTTCGGCGTCGCCGGTGTTGGAGCGGATGCTGGAGCGCTCGCGAGCCCGCCGGAATTCAGGTAGGGTGATCGCCATTCTCGGCGTTCCATGCGACGCTGCGGTCGCCTTCATACAAATGCTGTACAACTATAGGTACAGATCGGCGGCGGAGGTGGAGGAGGAGGTGGGGAGGTACGGCGTGCACCTGCTGGCCATGGCGCACAAGTACCGGGTGGGGTGGCTGAAGCGGGAGTGCGAGGAGAGGCTGGCGGCGGGCCTGCGGGCGGAGGAGGCCGTCGACGTGCTGAAGCTGGCGCGGGTGTGCGACGCGCCGAGACTGGCACTCAAGTGCATGAGGCTGGTGGACAGGGAGTTGGAGACCGTCCAGAGCAGCGATGGCTGGCGATTCATGCAGAGCCATGATCCCAGGCTGGAGCTGGAGATCCTCCATTTCATCCAAGAAGCTGATCTGGTATGTATTTTGGTTTAATTGCCAGGCTGTAGGGAAAATTCCTTGTTTCCACTTTAGATTTATTAGAAAGAGGCAAGAGCAGAACTAACAGCACATATTTCCCATTTGTTTTGATTGTTTTTGACAATTATGCTTTAATTACAAAAAATGCAGAGGAGAAAGTGGAGGAGGAGGAAGGAGGAGTTTGAGACATATTTGCAGCTAGCTGAGGCTATGGAGTGCCTGCAGCACATATGCACAGAGGGGTGCACTGATGTGGGTCCTTGTGATGGTGTGTCTCCAAGCAAGAACAGAGGGCCCTGCACCAGCTTCGCCGTCTGCGAAGGGCTGCAGCTCCTCATCCGCCACTTCGCCGCCTGTTCGAAGAAGTTGGCGCCCGGCGGCTGCCCTCATTGCAAGAGAATGTGGCAGCTTTTCCGGCTCCACTCCGACTTGTGTGATCAGGCTGAGCCTTGCAAGGTTCCTCTCTGCAAGTGAGTGTTCCTAGCATCCAAATTGATTATTACTTTGACTAGCTTTGTTTTAAGAGATTGTTCATAATCTTTTAGCTAAACTTGTGTGTGTGTGTGTGTCTCTCTTTCCAGGCAATTTAAGATGAAGAAAAAGATGGAGGAGAAGGAGGAGATGAGGTGGAGACTTTTGGTGAGGAAGGTGATTTCTGCAAAAGTTATGGTGTTTTTGGCAAAGAGGAGAAGGCACTATCATGAGCACCAGAGACCATTGAGAAGAAATGGAGTTATGCAGGAACAGCTATTCAAGCCTGCAAGAATTAGATAGCAAGGGCTTATAATAATGTATACAATTAGATTAGGTGGAGAGATATGTCATTACCAATTTTATCTCTTGAGATTTATTTGAAGAAAAATATTTGACCACATTTGTCTTAGTTTTGGAAAACAATTAAGAACTCGGTTCTAATTTGTGGAGCCCATGAAATAATGAGTTCAGATACTTGCATTCTACTTTAACATGTCCCCTCATATGTGTGATTCGAATTTTCATTATCAACCTCTGATTTCATATCATGTTACTTCACCAATTGTCTCTACTCCATAAATTCACCCTAGTGTTAAAATCTTAGCTATTAACTTTCAGTACAATAATCATGGATAATTTGATCTGTCTCAAAAGAAAGGAAAGGAGAAGATTTAAGAAAGAGCATGCCGAAGACAAGTTTACTACTAAAAATGGTTGCTCTGGTCAAACTAAGAACTCCTCTTCTCGAGGATCCCAAGTGTGATAATCTTTTTTATAGGGGCCCCGAGAACGAATCGCTTCTTTTGAGAAGTGAGACGACTGAGTGTGGCTGCCCCCACTCTTTCCGCGTGTTATATTCACATTACATTTACATTGCCTTAGATTTTGTCACAGACCGACCACCACCAACCCCCACCGCCACCACCAGGGAGGCCTAACATGCCCTTCTTTGCCGGCTCCACTCTCGTCCACATGTCCATAAATAGCTTCAGGATCTTAGTATTCGTAATAATGACAGTCTGTTTGAGGTGCAGAGAAGCGGAAGAAGACCCTTTTCATCTCTTTTTTGATTGCTCCTTTGCTCAAAATATGTGAAACCATACCGCACAAGAGGACAATGGCTATGTTCGTTTTGGGACTGCTGGGCCATCCTCTCAAAATTTAAACGTGCACAGAATGAAAAAAAGAAGACAAAGACTGCGTATACACTTTGGTGGCTTTGGAAAGAAAGAAACGCTATGGTTTTCAACAATCAAAAGCTTCTACTGGTGCAATTAGCCAACATCATAGCCCGAAAAATTAGAGAGTTTATTCAACGATCAGAAGCTTCGACAGGTTAGAGAGTTTTCAATGATCAAAACTCAGAAAGATCCAGCAGACTATCTATGAATTGAACCTTCTTGATTGCTTCCTTTGGGACAGGGTCATACAATACTCGTAGATGATTTCCAACCATCAAACCAAACCTTCAAAGAAAACTCAGAAAGAACATAGAAGAAGTAACCCATCCAGCCCCACAAATTCTATACTCCACCGTGAATACCAAAACGCCTCGAGTCATGGGTCAAAGCTATTGTGAACAGGCCGCCGCCGCCTCACAGGCGCGTAGTCCGCCGAGCACAACCATGCAGGCATCATCCTTCCACTGGTCTTTGAAAGCCTCTTCCTCGCCATCCTCAACTGCTCATCCTGCAACGCATCACCTCCTGGTATACAAGGATGACATGAGAATCTAACCATGTTAGTGATGAAGAAGCAGTAGAGGGGACTTCCATGGTTTTACCAGCTGTTGCTGGATGGTGTAGCAAGGAAAGGCTGAGAAGCAAACCCATCAGCAGCAGTGTCTCCATCCTAACAAGCCCCATATAGCTTGCTCACTCTAAGATAGCAACTCAGTCTTCGTCTTCATCTTCTTCTTTGCTAGGGTTTAAACCAAAGGTATATATGCTGCGTCGAGCCTTCTTCAACCTTAACAAAATGGATAAAGATTTGCGACATGGCCACGTGGCCATGTACATTGCATCTAATTCATTGATAGTGTTCTACCGATGAATTAGAACAATCGATCGGTAGTGTTCTACTGATTCGATGATTAATATATTCAATCGGTGAATTTCTACCAATTAATTGATATGATTTTACCGATGAACTAGATGAATCAATCGATAGAAAGGCAAGGCATGTACATACCCTGCATGCCCTTACCAATGTAGCCAAATCAGCGCCCAACAAAATATTGTTCAGTGGAGACTTGGCCCGGCATAAAGTCAAGTCTAGTAGTTTGTTCTGTCCCTCAGCTAGTGTAGGCATCCTAGCTAGCTACTTATTTCTTCACCTTAAAGTAGGTAGATTCCAAGATTCCATAGCTTCCAGGGAACTTTAGTTATCATACAAAATGGTTTTCAAGACCTGCATTCTCTCTCTTGTGCCTAAATCTTTGATGAGAATATTTTTTCAAGTCCATGTGAGCTCCACTGGGGAGACAATGCACATGGCAGTCACGAAACAAAAATCCTTCATTGGGCCAAAGAAGAGACAGAATTGAGATCCTAGTAGGTGATCATCCTCAGTCCTTGACAGGAAGGAGGAAGCGCCCAGCAAAATGACGATGATGGTGACCTTGCAAGACATCAAAGGGGTTTTAGCTTGTTGACAAGGGCGGTAGAAGGAGCAAAGGAGAAGGTGACAGCACAGTCATCTGGAAGGGCCTTGGAGCAGGGCTTTACACAGTTATCAAATGATTAAGGCCATTGCTTGGAATTGTAGAGGGGTTGGGGTGAAGAAGACTATCACGATATGTGGAGGACTAATGAGGGAGCTCTCACCTGATATCATTTTTATCCTGGATACCTTGATCGTAGAGGGAGGGCTGCAGCTTATTAAGCAATGGCTGGGGGGAAGCTGGGACTCCTTCCTCATTCCAGCTGAAGGAAGACAAGGTGGAATTCTGGCCGTGTGGAGGCGGACACTTGGGCATATCTCTATTAACTCCATTAATGGGAGGGAGGTGTGGATTGCATGAGGCAAATGCGGTGGCGGATGATCTCGCACGACGGGCAAGACTTGGGGCTCCCGGTGCGGGGATCGTAAGCCGTTGGAGTAATATACTCTGAGTTGTAACACCTAGCCTTTTGGCTCAATTTAGCAAAAAAAAAAAAAAAAAAAAAATCCTCAGTCCTTGACAGAATGGTCACAAAAATTGAGTCACGAGCTTAGACCTCATTATTGGGCGGCATCGAAGGGAAGGCATAAGATAAGTTCAAAACACTCATGAGTGCATAAAGCTATCATTTGTTAGCCTGATCAAAAGTTGTAGTCTCTGGATTTCCATTGAATAAAGTAGCCATGGTGTTTGGCTGATACCATTTTTTAACCAGACAAGAAGTTGAGGATTGTTGCCCAGACTTGACAGAGCCCTTTAAGGTAATTATGTCACCATGGAGCTAAATGGTAGCATTTAGTCCAGAGCCAAGAAAAGCAGCTATAGGCCTGCATTACAATTATCAGAAGAAAAGGAAAACCTTCTGCAAGTCTGCTTTTCCAGACACAAAACATGCCTGCATAAAAGCAACTAGCTTCCATTGCAAAATTATATTATCGCCACAATAGGAATTGCGGATCAGTGAATTATCTCAAGAGGCTTTTGAACCGAAAAACTTTAGGGCAAATGCAGATGAGTAGTTGATAATAGACTTAGACGCATCCGCGTATTACCATTCTGTCATAGATTTGCACCAGACGCAAAAAAGTAACATCATCATGTATCGATCTTTGGAATCATTAAAATCCAAAGTAACTGGTTTTTGGGAAGTACAAAGTGGTTTCATGATATCGAAACCGAAGCTTTGATCTTGAGCAGCTGATTAACTTAGAAACTATGACCACTAACTGCACATTGATCTAATAAAAAGAGTAGAAAACAGCTATTTTTCTATAACAGACAACTCCTAAATAGATACCAGAATCCTACAATTATATCAAGCAGGAGGAAGATCTTACTCTGCACAAACTAGCGCACCACTCTGATCAAATATATCAGGAATTCCATCCCATTTTTTTTCCTCTCTTGCTTCCCAGTATCCACCCACATATTGGTGACAATCATCGTCGCGGTCTTTCCTAAACCACCTAGGTTGCCATCCTTTCTCTTGCATTTTCCTCGCCTGTATTAAAAACCACCAACAAAATTACCTAAAGCACATAATATTCTTGTATCATTTAGAATCTTTCGATGGGAAAACTTTAATTTCAATTCATAAAACCAATGGTAGCTCTACTTACAGGTAGAAAGAATTTGCCCTGTTCTTAGATATCATCTAAGAAGAGTGCCAGCCAATACTACGAGCTAGCAGGAAGAATGAAGAGTGTTTGGTAACATCGGCCAAACTACTTTATACTCTACATACGTATGATGAGTATCTTATGAAGAATAACAATGAGACTACATAGAGGTCTCCAATTGCGTCAAAAGCAGGTTACATGTCAAATTACCAACAACATATGAAGGGACCCGCAGATAGCATTTAAATCCCACTGCATATTTTTATATTCAGATGAAAACATACCAGTTTTGTAGATGAAAAAACTACCCAAAATTCCAAGCAGTAATAAAAGTGACAATACAAAGTAAACTTAATATGCTGAGCTTACAATAATTTAAACTTAGCAAGCAGCTAAAAACAATGCCATCAGCATGCCAGAATAGAGAGCAGAAACGAAGATTACCTGTCTTTGTAAATGCTCGAGCCTAAGCTTCTCGGCATTTGCCAGCTCATATTCACCATTCTCGAGATGTCGCTGGTCAGGCCTCAACCGGGAGTCAGTTGGAGGTAACTTTTCCAGCAAGCTCGGTGTCAGCTCATTTAAGGAGATAGCGAAGGGTGTGAGGTTGTATCTAGTCTGCATCACAGACCTGTCCCGCTCCCAAAGAAGCACTGCCTCTGACATAGGATCAAACCCTTTTGGTTTTGTACTTGGATCACCGAGCACATAATACATAGCTTCATCCCACTTTCCCATCAACATGGCTACCTTCTTTCCAGATCTATTGTCTTGTACAAATCCATGGACCTTCATTTGAAACAAATCTGCTCAATATAACGGCGTGAATACAAGCATATGGCGGTATGATAATCTTGCAAAATTAGCTCCTAGTATCTATCTTGTTGCCCAATACAGTGAGACAAGGATCAAACAAAACTCTGTGTTCGTTATTAACATGATCTAATGTTGGATTTGTATATCTGGGAATGACCAGCAGAAATTATAACGGAGGACTCAATATTTTTAACATAACTAAAGGTTCAGATAAAATAAGAGAAATTTCAGTGGCCTTTCTTGTCCATCCTGCATTCTAAGTATTTCACTTTGGAAAGCACCTCGCGGTCGTTATAAAAGGTCACTAGATACTCACTATTTTCAGCAATAAATGATACCTACAAACGACCAAACTCACATGGCCGCGACAGGTCTCTAACTCATTCTACAAATAAATGCTTTACGGGGGCACACCTGATGTGTTAAATGCTCTAAAACTAAAAGGCTTAGCTATCTCATACCTATAGAACAAAGAACTCAGAGATGAGCTAATAGTGAATCCTTGGTTCCACAAGGATGCACACACAAGCTACGCCAGTTGAACTACCCCAAGCCAAAAACACAGAATAAAACTGTCTAGCTGACATGACCATGAGTCTCACCCACAAGGATATGCGAGATGGGCTTGTCATGCTTTTTCATTGCATATTCTTTCGCCTTGGACATATTCTATTTGCCATAAAGTGGGCTCGCTTTGGGCAAAGGAAAGTTGGACTGCCATGTACTGCTTAGAGGATGAAAGAAGCCTAGGTATCTTAGACTGTACAGATAGGCCAACACAAATACCAGCATACAGTGGGCAACTATGATCCTAGGACAATGAACCAGATGCCGACCCAGTATCACTTCTCCCACATAATTTCAAAAACTTTGGATTTTTTAGATATTTAATAACTTAGACCTGGAAATTGTAGGTTCCTCAGACGACTACAGCAAAATTCTCACAATAATCCTAGAGTTTACGAAAAGGCAAGAAGTGAAACATAACCAGAATGTTCCATGATTAGTAGGAACATTTTCTAGACAAGATGATCGTGAAAAAACCAAAGACTAATCAATTATCTAATTATGAATTACTTCATAAGTACCTGATGAGGATTTCGGTCTATGATGGACTGCTCTTTAAACTTAAGCTTGCAGGAGTAATGGCCACTGCCTTTTATGCGCATGGTACCATAGTGATCACAGTATATTTTACCGATTATAATGTTGTAAATTGAGGTGGTCACTTTACTCCATTGAAATGTTTCTCCATCCTCAAACTGCAGAGTTAGAATGCCTATAGGATCAAGCTGTATCGATCGACCCCAGAACTTTCCTTTCAGATTAGAATCACCCGAAAACTTCCACCCTCTGCCCTCGCAGTGACATGCAACAATCATGGGGTGATGGCTCACCTGAAAAATCCACAGAAGAATTACATCAATATAGATGCACATTTAAGGGTCTACAGGAGCAATGATATCGTACAGATATAGAACAAAATAAATAACCATCACTAAGGTTTCTGTATGGGATTAATTTGTCTGATTGTGTCAATACAGAAACGCCCAGAGAAAATGAACTAAGGAAGAAAGGGAAGTGTAACCTTCTCAGAAAAGAAGTGAAGACCTTTGTCAGGGTAATCAGCCTCATATGTCTCCCCGAGAAGAGGGTTAAACGGTTTGCACTGCCGACCTTCTGTTGAAGCATATCCAGACACTGCAAAGGCAGCAATGTTCAGAATCCTCATCAGGCTGTTTCCCTGCAAAAAGTCCATAATTAACTTCAAGCAACAGAAGTGAAGTCCCCGCATGCACAAGAGGATCTTCCTCAATGCATTTGACAGGTTTGTGCTTTGTGGCTTCTCTTGATTGTCAGACTTGCAAACACCCAAGAAAATACTACGAAGCAGAAAGTATCTATGAAAAATTAAAACAAAAAACTAAGTCATATCTACGTCAAACATGATGAGAAAATCTGCCGAAGTATTAAACTTATCTGACAGTATGATTTACATGCCAAATCAGAGCATGATTCCTGGTTTGAAATGACTAGATCATGGAACAAACTACAAGGGAATTCAAGAAAAAAGCACACACAGGTCCGATCTATCAAGGATTGACTTGAATACTCATCTTCCCAGTTCATACTGACAATGGACCATACCCTCCCAAGTGGAATCAATGCTTCTTTATAATCTGTGACAAGTAATGGAAGTTCCAGACAATGAAAGGAATGGGCAGTTCAAAGAAAAGAAACAGAATAACAAAGAGCTACATAACATGGCACCAAGTGCCTTGAAATACATATCACTACTGCCGAATACTTAATGAAATATGAACATCAAACAACAGGAGATATGCACAGCTCACAATCTCAAGGTCAGCATCACAAGGCGTGATGTTAGAAGGCTTCCCGCATTACTTGACAAAGCAACAGCTCACAATCTCAAGGTCAGCATCACAAGGCGTGATGTTACACTTAGTGATTATTAGAGCTTTGAAATCTTGAGCGACTTATTAAACTAAACTACATTTGGAAAGCTAAGATCACTAACTGAAATTCTGAATTTGTAACACACTCCAACAACTAGATATACTTGATTACTGTCTAATGGCGGGAAAAATTCTATTCACTAAAAGAAAGGCATAGGAAAATTGACAAAGATTTTGATAACAGACTGATCCATGGAATGTTATCACAAACTATAGACCACATACAAGGTACAAAGTTTTGTGCAGTACTACTCTACAGGGATTAAGACAAAAACCTGCTTGCCCCATTTCAACGCTCGATCAACCAAGTACGAATATTCCAAATCTTCAAAGCATTTTTGTAGGGAAGAAAGTGGCTCATTGAAGTAGACAGGGAGGCAAACTCCTGACAAATCCTTTCCGATATTTTCTTTTATAATTGACCACAAGCCCACAGGCTTTTCTTTTTCCTTGGGCTCGGGCAACTTAGTTCTCCTTTTAACACAGGGGAAATCTATGTTTTCAACCCCGACATCCATTCTCTGAATAGTGTCAGGAAACCACAAATCATTCCCATAGGTGAAACCAATGCCACAATTAACCATAAGTTCCCTACTTCTATATGATCCACTTCTTAAAGATTCTGAAGATAAAACGTCTCTCGTGTCAAAGTAGATTCCATCATCTTCGTCTGTTTCCCCATCTCCCACTTGACTTTCATTGTCTACATCAGAATCAGTTGCAGTACCCTCAGAAATAACCGAGTAAAAATCTGAACAAGAAATAAAGCAAAGGTCAATCGCAATCATGTAGTGGTCGATGATAATTGCAAAACAATACATAGTTGTAGCCAGATGTTATCAATGCCATGAATTATCTAACTAAAGAATAATGAACGAAATAATGCAGAGGAAGTAGTATAGTCTTGAAGTACAAAGCGAAAAATTGAACTTCAACACAAACCAGTAATGTGTATATCCAGCAGACATATTTAGAAATGCATCTCTAACAACTGTACTATCACAAACTTAAAGAATTTCCTCCTACCTACAAACAACGAAAACAGGATTATACAGCAAGGGAACAAGCAATGACATGAGCAAGAACTCCAGGAGAAAGCATGCAAGGAATGCAACATCTTTTTTGAATCTAGGAAGGTCGCAATAGTCTGGGTCGGATTGGGTTCAGATCCATTGCCTCAAAAAAGCATGTCAATCTGAAAGCAGTTAGGTTCTGCAAACCAAATCCAGCCTACTTAATAGCCAGGTGAGCTGAACTGACCTATGTGAGCTTGTTATTAAACTAGTCAAGCTGGGTTCCCTGGACCTGTTATAAACCCTACATCATGGGCTTTAGTTCTGAGTTCATTTGATCATCATCAATGAAGATGTATGCGGGATAAAGCAAGTCGTTTGATTGGGCTTAGCAGACTAGAACTTGCTTATCCATACGAATACATGTTTCAAGGATCTCTTACAAATTGGCCAACCCAACTTGTTTAATTAAATTTGTCATCTTAAGTCAACTTAGTAACCTAAAAATAAACCAAACCCATTTCTTTAAATGGAGCCATGGAGGACAACCATTTTACACTTGGCCATAGTCATACAACCTTGAACGCCTTTAATACTATTAATGAGATCCCCCCCCCCCCATCAGGGGCTGGAGCCCATGACACGACCATGGCACGAGGACTCTTGAAGATGGCGCGGCGAAAGTTGAAAATGGCATGGCGGTCCGAGCCAAAGCAGAACTTGGCGAGTCATGAAGGGATCCTATCGAGCGAGACGCGCGGCGAGGCAACCAGGGAGGCACACAAGCAATATGCACGCGTCAAAGGAGTTTGGCGCACGACATGGCGCGGCACGACACGATGCGGCACAGCAAGGCGTGGCGGATTTCAAAGATGTCACGACAGCCTGAGCCAAAACGAAGCACAACGCGTCATGCGACAATGCAAGCGAGCGCGACGCACATCAAGGCAGCCCAGGTGGGCGAGCGAGGCATGCGCACGCGCGGAACGCGTGATGGCACGCAAAGCACGCAAGCGACTCGAACAAGTTTGAGTTGGACTAAGACTCGGAATGCCCAAGCGCGACGCCGTTGGCTATGGAGGCCAGACTGTGCGTGCAAAAGTCCTAATTTCAGTTAGACTAGGATCCTGGAAGGACATGACGCGGAAAATGAGAAATTTAGCGCGTGAGAAGTCCAAGTTGCTCGGGAGTACTAGTTGGATTAGGACTCGACTCACCCGGCGGAAGACAGTTAAGTCATGAAGGCCAAACTGAGCGTGCAAGTATCCTAATCCCACTTGGCCTAGGTATCCAGCATGAAATGACATGACAAATATGGAATATCGCATGGGGAATTTGTACTTGACTTGCGGAAATAGGAAGGAGTCCTATTTCGAACCAAAGTCCGACGGATTTAGGCAAACAACCATCTTTGGTAAGTCTTAACTCATGTAAGAGTCCAAATAAGTTAGGAAGTTTTGTAATTGGCTGATTGCATGTTTGGATAAGTATGAAGCCTAGGACTTAGAGTTGGACTAGGGAACTTGACTTGTTAGAGCAAGTCATGGACTCTCCTCTATATAATGAGAAGGCCGGCTAGATGGGAGGATCTAGAGAGAGGGAGACCTATGAGAGAGCTCATGGATTGGGCATCTGGGTTATGGACAAACTCACAGATTGAATATCCAATCGGGATTGAGAAATCGTGAGGGAGAAGAATTTGGTGGTTCTTCTAGGGTGCGTTTGGTTGCGGGATAGGCTATCCCGGGATTGGAGGGAATGGGGATTGATAACCTGGGATAAGTAGTGGGATATGTATGGTATTTTATTAAAAAGTAGTGATAAATTAGTAATGTTTGGTTGAAAAGGTAGGGATAAAGTTGATGTGATTGGTTGAAAAGTGAAAAATAGGGATAAAGTTGATGTGATTGGTTGAAAAAAAGAGAAAATGTAGTAATGATTGGTTGAAAAGTAGGGATAAAGTAGGGATAAAGTGAGGATAGGGATGGGGATAAAAGTAGGGATAAAAGTGAGGATTATATGGTGTTTGGTTGTAATGCAAGGATAAAGTGGGCTTAACCCGGGATAAGGAATCATTATCCCCTAACCAAACAAGGCCCTAGGGTTCTGGGTTGAGAGTGATTGTACTCCAAAGGGTTGGGGGCGAGAGAAGAGTGCTCTTGTAATCACTAGTCAATAAAAGAGTTAGGATCTCATCCCTTACCCAAATTTGTATGTGTCTTGTGTGTAGGGGCGAGCAAAACCGAACCGAACCCGAAGAATAGAACCGAACCGAACCCGAAGAATAGAACCGAACCGAATTAGTTCGGTTCAATCGGTTCAGTTTTTCGGTTCGATTCGGTTTTGGCATGGATGAAAAGTTCAGGTTTCTGTTCGGGTTTGGTTCGGGTCAGAACCGAAGTTTTCATACATGCCTAATGCCTTAGCCTATGAACCTATGGTCTAACCCGGTCAAGGTGACCCGGTCTAACCAAGTAACCAACTAAGTAACTAAAGCCTAAAGGAGAAGGCACTCCTTCAGGCTTCAGCTTTCTCATTCTCACGATGCTCTAGCCCTAGGGGTGGCAAAACGGGTCGACGGGTCGGGTTTGGGTCGGGTTTGGGTCGGGTTGAGGTCCATTATCCCGACCCAAAAGGCCAACCCGAACCCGACCCGTTTATTAAACGGGTCGATTTTATCAACCCGAACCTGACCCATTTTTAAACGGGTCAACCCGACCCGACCCGACCCGTCTAACCCGTTTATTAAACGGGTCGGGTCGGGTCGGGTCAGGTTTGGCGGGTTAAATGATAAAATTAAAGAGAGAGAGGTTTGGCGGGTCACGGGTTAGGCAGGTTAGGCGGGTTAAACGGGTCACAACGGGTCAAACGGGTCAAACGGGTCACCGGTCGGGTTTGGGTCACTAAACAGGTCACTAACGGGTCACGGGTCGGGTTCGGGTCACGGGTTAGGCGGGTTAGCCTCCTAAACCCGAACCCGACCCAGTTTTTGACGGGTCGGTGGCGGGTCGACCCGTTTTCGACCCGCACCCGAATACCCTAAATCCAAACCCGTGAAATTCGGGTCGGATCGGGTCGGGTTCGCGGGTTACGGGTCAAATTGCCACCCCTACCTAGCCCCGAGCTCTAATCCCTAATTACGCCGCCGCCTCCCGCTCTCCCTCTCTTCCAAGCTCTCCCCCTGACGAGAGCCCAACGCCGCCGGCCTAATTCCTCGACCTCGTCGCCGGCTGCTCGCCCTCGTTGTCGTCCGCCCGCGGCCCGTCCTCGTCGCCGTCCGCTCGCATTGTCGTCCGCCCTCTTTGCCGCCGGCTCTCATTGTCGTCCGCCCTCGTTGCTTACTACCCTCTATGTATAAAAGGTACTCATTTGTTTCTGCCTCTTCTCATCTTTTCTCCGGCGACAACATAACTGGTGCTCTCATCCTTCTTTAAGCCTCTGTTTGGTTGAGGGATAAGAGGGGATAACCCCACTTTATCCCCCCTTATCCCCATTTTTTACCCAAACACCAAAAGTAATGATTACGGGGTTAACCCCATTCTGCCTATCACCATCACTCTACTTTTTCTTACCCCATTTCTTAGCCCCACTTTTTCTAACCCCATCTAACCCTATCCCCTCTTAACCCCACTTTTTCTAACCCCACACCAAACGGGGGCTAAGGGATTTGTGATTTATGAGGATTTTTCATTTGAAAAAGCTTCGGAATTCTTGGCATTTGATAAGATTTTTCTGCTCTAGGTTGGTATTTAAATAGAATGACAGGAATGTGATATATGGATTAAATCAGTTTGATTTTGATGAGTTAATGTCTGAAATGAAATTTTCCAAATGTTCTAGAATTTATAGACACTGAGCAAAATCTAAAAATCTTCATTAGTGCATAGTAACCATTTAACTTCATTAGTGCATAGTAACCACTTATCTTCATTTTTGTACTTTCTACGTAGTTTGCTATAAAACTTTTCTGGGTTTTGCTTAGTTTCTCACTGTTGATCGTTAAGCATCTAAGTTTTAGTTTTCTAGAGAATCATGTAGGTTTATGTTGTGTTCAATTGATGGATTTGATTGTTTCGTTGTTTGCATTTACAATGTGGCAACCCATCCTTTGTTTGGAGAGGTCTAAAGTGAGTGTAATAGCTTGAGCATAGTGTAATACTAACATTGAAAGTGTCAAGTATCTTACTAAATTTAGTTCATATAATTGCTTTTCTTCATTTTTGTTTGTATTATTTCTCTTTGCTAATCACTTATTCACTTATCTTTATTGGCATATAATTTTCAGAATTAATAAAGCTTGATACAGTGGAGGGTACGGGTGGTGGTCGTAGATTGAATACTAGCCTTGAATAGCACACGAATGAGTATGAGATTTCTTCTCTTATTACATTTGCTTCATCTCTTATGGATCTTGGATCTTATTGCAGCTTGCTCTGATATTTTAAATATGAGGTTTGATTTTCCATGAGAATTCAGTATTTTCCTGTTTCAGACAGTCATATGTGAAGAATTTTGATGTCAATGTAGAAGATCATTGACTCCTGTGATTATCGAATTAATTATAATATACTATCAACAAAATGTTGAGATGTAGCCTTTATAATTGTCCTTACTGGAAATAAATTATTTCTTGTAATTGCACTTTACTTGTTGTTCTACTTCATATAAGCTTCACTGCAAGTTCTATAGCTTTCAGCACTCAACATGCTTAGCTAGATTTCTATCATCTAGCTTCGACAATATATTCTTTCCGATATGTGACGATCCTACAATTATTGCAACTAATTAAGAATTCTTTGTTCCTTTTAACTAGTACGTTCTCTTCTCTTTTATAATTAGAATTGGTGGCAGTGACAGATGCAAATGGCTTTTAACCAAGCTGATTTTATCTTCATATAAGATGTCCTCCCTTAACATGACTTCTCATTCTCCGTCTCGCTCACCTCTCTCTCGCTCACTTTCACGAGAATCAAATAAGGAAGATGGTATTGATGAAGCCTCCATCCATCGTGGCACCATCCACCGATGCTGAAGCTAGTGGGACTAAAATAGAAGCACAGAAGATAAAAAAGAGAAAAGAAATGGGGTCAAAGGCAGAAAGAAAAGCAATAGAGTCAAGGTCAGAAGTTTGCATACACTTTGAGAAATTCATTGATCCTACTGATGGGAAACAAAGAGCCAAGTGCAACTATTGTCAGAAAATTTTTCAATCTGATCCAGTAACAAATGGGACATCGTCGCTTAAGAAGCACATTCTAAAATGCAAAATGGCTCCTCGCTCAAGTGGCCAACAAACAGAAATAAGCTTTGGAAGGGCTGAAGATAGAGATGGAACTGTTGTTAGCACGTGGAAGTTTAATCAAGAGTATTGTAGGAGGGCATTAGCTCGTTTGATCATACTTAATGAGCTACCTTTCATGTTTGTTGAGACAGAGGGCTTTAAGGAGTTTTGTAAAGCATTAAGTCCAAGATTCCATGTGTGCTTGAGGTGGACAATCAGAAGGGATTGTTACAATCTTTCAATGAGGAAAGGACAAAATTGAAAAAGTTTTTTAAAGAGAGAGACCAAAGGATTTCTCTTACTACGGACACATGGACATCACTCCAAAGGATCAATTACATGTGTCTTACAACTCACTTCATTGATAGTGATTGGAAGTTACATAAAAAAATAATAAGCTTTTGTCCAATTACAAGTCATAAAAGTGAGGCTATTGGTAGGCTACTTGAGAAGTGTTTGAAAGCTTGGGGGATACGGAAGATCTTTACGGTGACAGTGGATAATGCATCCTCAAATGATTCAGCTCTCAGGTACTTGAGCCTGGAAATCGATGAGTGTCTTGGAAGGAGACTATATGCATATGAGGTGTGTGACGCATATCATCAACTTAATAGTTGGTGAAGGATTGAGTGATATGGGCACTTCAGTTGATTGAGTTCGTGCGGTGGTAAAATTTGTGAAGCAGTCACCTATGAGGTTACAAAAGTTCAAAGAATGTGTGGAGCTTGAGAAAATACAAAGCAAGAGCTTGTTGAGCCTAAATGTGAGCACTAGGTGGAACTCTACTTATATGATGTTGGATGCCGCTCAAAAGTTTGAAACTGCATTTGAGAGGTTTGAAGAGAAAGAGCCGCAGATTCGAATTGAACTTGAGAATGATGCGAGAGAAGGAATGCCTACTACAGAAGATTGGGAAAATCTTAGAAGGTTAGTGGAATTCTTAGGACACTTTTATGAGCTAACATTGAAAGTGTCAGGTACTTCTTATGTCACATCAAGTAATTTCTTCCATGAGCTTAGTATGTTGTCTGGTTTGTTGCAAGAATGAAGCAGTAGCAATGACACCGGATTGGGCTTCATGGCCACCAAAATGAAATATAAGTTTGACAAATACTGAGGACCAAACAGTGATAAATTGAACATGTTGACATTTGTGCCGGTTCTATTTGATCCAAGGTACAAGTTAAGATATACTATTCTTGCAATAGATGAAATGTATGAAATTGAAGATGGTGAAAAGATTGTTAAAAGCATCAAAGATGTCACCTACAAAATGTTTGAGGAGTACATAAAATTGGTCTCATCTGAAAGCAACGGTTCGGTTACAAGTGAGGCATCCAATACATCTCAATTGCCTATGGATGAAGAAGTACCAATTCCAAATCAATTCAAGGCCAAGGTACTCTCTAGACTTAGAAGATTACAATCAGAAGCTGGTGGTGGAGGTAGTAAATCAAAGTTGGATAAGTATTTAGTTGAAGATAATGAAAAAGATTGTGATAATTTTGATATTTTACAATGGTGGAAGTACAATTCCTCTAGATTCCCTATATTGTCAGCCATGGCTCGTGACCTCTTAGCGATTCCAATTTCAATTGTTGCTTTAGAATCTGCGTTTAGCACCGGTGGGAGAGTTCTAGATGCCTTTAGAAGTTCTCTTACTCCTAAGATAGCGGAGGCCCTAATTTGTGTACAAGATTGGTTACGGAGCTCTTGGACTTTATTTTTGTTTGTGTTATTACTCTTTGCTAATCACTTATCTTTATTGGCATATAATTTTCAGAATTAACAAAGTTTGATACAGTGGAGGGTACGGGTGGTGGTCTACTATGAGTCTGTAAAAGATTGACTTGAGGACTGGCAACCAGTCTGCAAAACTCGTGTATGTGTTTACTGCATTCTTCTGGACTTTTAGCATCCTTCATCTTGAATGGGGTATGATGTTCACGTTTGTTCAATTTCGATAATGGGAAAGGCTTCTCCCATACAAAATTGAGCCACGCTTGCTAACCAAATTCTAGCTTAATGCAAGTGGCATTTAGATTACATCTTTCTTTCTGCTTGTTCCCAGGTTTGGGGGGTTCTAGAGTTTACTCAAATCATGTGCTTTAAATGCTAAACAGAGGTTTTGTATTCTTATAAGATTAAACTTGATTGGGCAGAAATATTTATTTTGCCTATAATAAATACAGTCGCATTTATTAGTACACTCTTTAAGTAATATTTATTTTGCCTATAATAAATACAGTCGCATTTATTATTACACTCCATCTTAATCTCTTTAAAGATAGAGGTAGTTTCTCCATCTTAGCCAATAAAGATAGAGATGTTGTCAACGGATGGTATGGGTGGTGATCGTAGATTGGATACTAGCCTTGAATAGCTTCCAGTAAATGATTGCAATGTACTCTTAAACATCTTAGCCAATAGGAAACAAGCTAGACTTCATACTGTCTTACATTCTATTAGTACACTCTTTAAGTAATCTGCAACTTGCTCCTAGCTAGGATTTCTTTGTCTTTGTATATTAAGTTATAAATGAACATGGTTGTATGTGTGTGGGATCACTGAGGGCTTTCACTTGCTTACCACGTTCAACAGCTCACTGCAATGGGCTACCTGCTGCTGCCATTGCTAGCAATTGCTTCCTCTCTCATTCAAAGTTCCATGTAAAAGCTCCTGATCTCTCACCCTTCCCTCCCTTCTCTCTAATCATTAGGTCATTTCTCTGATCCCATTAATGTCACTTATATCATTGAATTTTTCTATAGTTTGATATATTTGATTCTGAAATTATTTCTTGGTAGATGGTATTGCTTTTGTATAAAGATACAAGGCTATTCATACTGTCTTATGTTTTTGCAGGTTGCAGCTACTGGGATTTGTCCCTTGATTAGCTGTAGCTAACGTAGAATTAGAAATGTGGTTAATTAGCTAGAGAGTCACCTGGGTACTTGTACTTAATTAATCATGTGTACAAGTTAAGCATTTTAAGATGTAGATAAGGGTTGATTTCTATATAAATCACAAGAATTGATAGAAGACTTCGAAATATAGTATGTCTCTTATTACTGAATCAAGAAATTTGTTGATCACTTATCTTTATTGGCATATAATTTTCAGAATTAACAAAGCTTGATACGGTGGAGGGTACGGGTGGTGGTCTACTATGAGGAAAGCAATTCCCTCTCCTGCCGGATGCTTGCATTGTCCTCAACATCATAAATGCTCTTGAAACTTCTGTTCTTATGTGCTTTTTCAAGGCTGTAATGGTGTGGTTATTTTAATGGCGTGGTTGTTTAATTATTGCAACAATGTGATGGTTTGGTTGTTTAATTACTGTAACTGTGGATGTTTTTTAATTACTGTAACTATGGTTGCTTAATTATTGCAACAATGTGATGTAATGGTGTGGTTGTTTTAAACTTTTAATTATTGCAAAAATTTCGGTTCGGTTTCAAAAAGTTCGGTTCAGTTCGGTTAGGAGCAAAAGTTCGGTTCGGTTCCAATTACTTTGGAACGGTTCGGTTCGGTTCTTGCATAAGTTTGGTTCGGTTCTTCAAAAACAAAACCGAAAAAAATTCGATTCTTCGATTCTGGACCGAGAACCGAATGCTCACCCCTACTTGTGTGAGTGCAAGGCAAAGAGGAGGGTTGGTCAAGAGGCAGTCGGGATGCCAGGCGGAGTACACAAGCAGTGCACAGACGACGTGGAGATGACGCGTGAGCGAAGCACAAGCGACGTGTGGGCGCGCGGCAGCGGTGTGCGGGTAACGACGAGGGGTTTTCTTGGCGCCATCACTGGGTAAAGTTAAGGCGAAAATTTATCTCCCCTTTTCCCACGTGACAATTGGCATCAGAGCCAAGTTGGAGCCAAGTTTGGTGCGAGCTTTGGCAAGGTTGGCCATGGCAAGCAACGAAGGATCGCAGAGACTTCAACAACTTTGGGCACTCTTGTCAAGCAAATCACGGATCAACTTCAGAACGAGCTGATGGTCCTCAAGCGTACTATTCGTAACGGAGAGGTCGTTGATCAACCAAAGCGCAGGAAGGTTCCTGATCTGAAGCCTTTCGATGGTGTTCGGAACGAGGAGTTGGAGAACTTCTTATGGGACATGGACTAGTACTTTGCAGCCGCAGGGGTGACTTCAGAGGAGAAGTTGACGGTAGCAGCGATGTACTTAGTTGGGGACGCCAAGCTATGGTGGCAGACAAGGCTGGAGGATGACCAAGTCGTGGATCAGACTAGCATCAAGACGTGGGAGGAGCTATGCAAGGAACTGCCGGGCCAGTTCTTACCTTGCAACACGGCCTGGGTTGCAAGAGAAGCTCTCCGTTCCTTGAAGCAAATGTGACTAGTTTGAGACTATGTGAAGGAGTTCAGTTCATTGATGTTGAGCATCAAGAACATGTCGAAGGAGGACATGCTCTTTAACTTTCTTGCATAGCTTCAAGGATGGGCGCAGTCGGAGCTGCGAAGACAAGGTGTTGCGGATCTTTCTGCGGCAATGGCGGCTGCAGAGGCCTTGGTGGACTTCCGCGAAAAAGGGCCAACTGAAGGAGTCAGTCGGCAGCCCAAGTCGGCAGACAAGGGCAAGACAAAGGTGCAGAGCACGCGAGGGAGGATGAACCACGGGCTGCAGTGAGACCTCAAGGCAAAGGTGTCAAGTCGTCATCGGGTTGCTTCATATGCGACAGAAGGCTTCGGGCAAGAGAGTGCCCAAGGAGGGAGAAGCTGAATGCGATTGTGGCTGAAGATAAGGAGGAAGACTCGAACGAGGGTCAAGCCTCTGTCAGCCCAATCCAACTTCTACAATAACTCTGCCAAGGGCGGAGCGTTTTGCTGCAAGATTTACGGCAAGGCGAGTGTAGGATCTGGAGGTCCTACACTCCGACGAAGACGTCGGATTCTTTTGATGGGGGAGGTTTGTCAGGGTTGGATCCCATGACACGACTATGGCTTGAAGATGGCACGGCGAAAGTTGAAAATGGCACGACGGTCCGAGCCAAAGCAGAACTTGACGATCTATTAAGGGATCCTATCGAGCGAGACACGCGGCGAGACAACCAGGGAGGCGCACAAGCAATATGCATGCGCCAAAGGAGTTTGACGTGCGGTACAGCAATACATGGCGGATTCCAAAGATGGCACGACGACCCGAGCCAAAACGAAGCACGACGCGTCATGCGACAATGCAAGCGAGCGCAACGCGCACCAAGGCAACCCAAGAGGGCGGGCAGGGCATGCGCGTGTACGGCACGCGTGATGGTACGCAGAGCGCGCGAACCACACGGCCAGGCGGCCAAGTTCGAGTCGGACTAGGACTTAGAATGCCCAGGCGCGGCGCGGTTGGCTATGGAGGCCATACTATGCGTGCAAAAAATCCTAATTTCAGTTGGACTGGGATCCTGGAAGGATATGACGCGACAAAGGAGAGATTTGGCACGAGAGAAGTCTATGTTGCTCGGGAGTTCTAGTTGTACTAGGACTCGACTCGCCCGGCGGAAGGCAGTTAGGCCATGAAGGCCAAACTGAGCGTGCAAGTATTCTAATTCCACTTGGCCTAGGTCTCCAGCATGGGATGTCACGATAAATATGAAATATGGCATGGGGGAAGTTGTACTTGGCTCACGGAAATAGGAAGGAGTCCTATTTCGAACCAAAGTGCGACGGATTTAGGCAAACAACCATCTTTGACAAGTCTTAACTCATGTAAGAGTCCAAGTTAGGAAGCTTTGTAATTGGTTGATTGCATGTTTGAATAAGCATGAAGCCTAGGACTTAGAGTTGGACTAGAGAACTTGACTTATTGGAGCAAGTCATGAACTCTCATATATATAAGGAGAAGACCGGCTAGATGAGAGGATCTAGAGAGAGGGAGACTTTGGAGAGAGCTCATGAATTGGGCATCTGGGTTATGGGCAAACTCACGGATTGAAGATCTAGGAGGGATTGAGAGATCGTGAAGGAGAAGAATTGGATGGTTCTTTTAGGGTTTTAGGTTGAGAGCTTCTTGTATTGAGAGTGATTGTACTCGAAAGGGTTAGGGGCGAGAGAAGAGTGCTCTTGTAATCACTAATCAATAAAGGAGTTAGGATCTCATTCTTTAACCAAATTTGTATGTGTCTTGTGTGAGTGCAAGGCAAAAAGTAGGGCTGGTCAAGAGGCAGTCGGGCTGCCAGGCGGAGAGCACAAGCAGTGCACAAACGGCGTGTAGACGACACATGAGCGGAGCACAAGCGTTGTGTGGGCGTGCGGCAGCGGTGTGCGGGCAGTGACGAGGGGGTCTCTTGGCGCCCATCACTGGGCAAAGGTAGGGCGAAAATTTATCTCCCCTTTTGCCCCGTAACACCCCCCACCCCTCCCCTCTCTGATATATATAGAGTTGGACTAGACACCACTCGCGTATTCTTTGGTAAAAGAATGCCCAACTTTTTAAGCGTAAACCTGCCTCGAGATGTGGTTACACAAGATTAGCCCAAAACCAATTAACCATCTGGTTTTCAATCCAAAATTAAAATATATAATAGCATTAAAAAATAAAAGAATACCCGACTTTATTTCTAGGGAAACTATACGCACTTCATTATCTCTCCGGCAATATCATTATCTCGTCGGACCATCTTTCAGGCTCTGGTGACGGACTCCATCGCCCTCCACCGCAAAGCCTCACACCATGGTCTTTCTCCACATCCTTCATCATGATTACTACGGCACTCCTGGCAGTCATCCGCTGACATCCTCTATCCTTCACCGTCGACTAATCGCTCTCCTCCGTTCTCCTCCCCATCCTTCACCATGATTTCAAGTTAAGTTTCTTATTTATCTGTTTAGAGATGCTTTTGATTACGGTTGCAATGGGGTTAAGGTTGTAGTTGGATCTTAGTACATAACGGTGACTAGGGTTTAAATGGGGCTGCAATCTATTTTCTCTCTCTCTCACCTTCCAATCAACAGCATGAACTCTTTAACCTTCAATCTTGCGTAACCGCATAAAATATATGCATCCATTCCATTCTGTCATGGGCCCTAGCACATCAAACCTTGTCTAGAGTTTTTAATAGAGTGAGAAATCGAACCCTTTGTCCGTTGATTTGTGAGAACGTGAGGTTGAGCGGTCCATTCCATTCTGCCGAAGTCGATAACGATGTTGTCGGAAACTAGAGAGATAACGAAGTCGGTCCCCTAAAATAAAGCCAACGTTTTATTTTTTTAATACGGTTATCTATTTTTATTTTGGATTTGAAAACTAGGTGGTTAATTTGGTTTTGGATCTGGTCTCGTGCAACCATATCTCGAAGCAAGTCTACATTTTAAAAGTTGCTTCTTTTACCGAAGAATAACTAAGTGGTGTCTAGCCCAACTCATATATATATATATATATATATATATGTAAATATTAATTATAAGGAAGAGCGGTTTTTGAATTGTCTTGAACTATAAATATAAAGAGCGGTCCATATTTGTCTACAAACAAATCCAACGACTATGATTCCATCATCAACTTTAAGATTCGCACCCAAAATTTCATTCCCACCAAAAACTCCTGCCCAAACTCTCTATCTCCTTCCACCAAATTTCATTTAAACGAGAGAGAGAGACGGGATGTAATTGAATAACCAGCCATCCCATCCCTCTCCCCTATCCCCTCTCCTCTCCCATGTCCTGCTCTCTCCCTCTTTGTTCCTCACGCCGTCGACCTCGCCCTCACGAGAGGAGCTCCCCACGCCGTCGGCCTCGCCCACGAGAGGAGCTCCCCACTCCGTCGACCTCACGTAGCCGACCTCGCCCCACAAAAGGAGCTCCCTACGCCGTCGATGTCGCCCCACACCGTCGACCTCGCGTAGCCGACCTCACCCCACAAGAGGAGGTCGTCGACCTCGCATGGCCAACCTCGCCCAATGAGAGGAACTCCCCACGCCGTCGACCTCGTGTGGCCGACCTCCCCCCATGCCGTCCGCCACGCCCAAACCGTAGTCGGCCACACCCAACCAGCCATCCCATCCCTCATCCCCCTCTCCCATCTCTCATCCCCTATCCCCCTCTCTCACTCCCCACGCCGTCGGCCCTTTCCTCCTCTCCCTCCTCTCCGTCGGTCGTTGCGACAGCTTCCGGCCTCGCCCACGCCCTCCTTGCCCTCTTTGTTACCTCGGTGCGGTGGGTTCCCCAGCCCCTCTCCCGCGATCTCTCCACCCCCGACGAGTCCCTTCCAACTCCCACCTCCGCCTGGCCGTTGGGGACCGCCAAGGTCGCAACGCCCTCTGGGGCTTCCGATCTAGCAAGGTGATCCGCTACCTGGAGCTCGACCCATCCCCCGACTGTGACCGCGCCGGTCTCGGGATCCAAGACCTCTGCTGGATCCGCTCGGAATCTTGGCTACTTGCCTCTATCCATGGACTCTCTCTCTTGGTCCTCTGAGACGCCTCCGCTCGATGCATCTGGAAGTACGCCGTATCCCCGGAGTACCTCTCCTGCATCCGCCGCTACCCCTTCGACTGGAAGCATTTCCGCACCCTTGGCCTCTGGGGATTCCTGCTCTCGGCACCGGCGACGACGAGGTATCCCTCCAAGAGCACCTGGTTCTTGGAGTTGTCGACCTCTCCGAGCTCCAGAGGCTCGAGAGGGAATCCGCCGCTGCCTCCAGAGGCTCGAGAGGAGTTGTAGAGACCTCGCCCCACGCCAAACCCTCCGTCGGCCACGCGAGCCACGATCATCGATCCACTCTCTTTCACCGGAACGCCGTCCCAAGCTCCCTGTCTCCTTCGCTCCTCTAACCTTGCTAGCCGCCTAAACCCCGACGCGCCCAGGTAAATTACTTCAATTTCTTTGTAGGATGGGGTTCTGTTTCCTATTTATTTTCCATTTTGTCCCCTGATTTCTTTATTTTGTTACCTGATACGCTTTTAGCCATGGGATTGTTTTACGGTTTATTTTCATAAACTCACACCGGACACTTCCACCACCTGATTAAGGTAAACCTGAATGTGTATATAGTGATGATTATTGCTTCATCCTTCTTTTTCTTTTTCTTGGGTTATAAATCAACTTTTACTATTTTGGAAACTGTTCTTGAGTGCCATAACGATTCATTGTAATAGCCATGTGTTAACCTGTCTACTTCTTCTCTCAATTAGATTGGCATGCTTTTGATACAATTCATCCTATATCAGGTATATTGTCCAATTTTTGTAACTTTTACTGTTTCTTTTAATGCTTTGTTCCGATTAGTTGGCGATTACCACATAAACATATCACTGCAAACTCAATTTGTCTCGATAGTGGGCTTTGACTTTCGTTGTTAACAAATTTTATATCGGGATTGTATACGTAAACTACAATATGAGCTTAAGTAGAAAACTGTGTTTGTATTTATCTTTGTTAAAGTAAAGCCTAGAATTGAGAACTGAGTGTTATATATATATATGTTTTTATACAACAAAAGTTACTACTGCATGCATTAAACTGAAGAAAAGATATGCATGTTCCCTTGGGTTGACCCTATCATGTCAAATAATCATTTATGAACATTAAATGCAATTGTGTGAGGCTAATTATGGTCTTAGGTTATCAAGTTTGGTGATGTGAGGCTAAAATTAAATGCTAGCTGCTATCCTCATTTGCTAAGTTCCTAAACCAAGTTGCCACGTTGGGATGTGTCTACCTCTGAATCGATAAGATAGAAATTCTTTGAGCAAGTGGATTCTTAAAAACTTGGCTTTCGCGCTAATAAATGATTCAAGGGAAACCTACCCAATGTTTGCATGCTTTGACCTCCAAAGATGTATATTTCAATCCCAAAATAATTTAATTTTGTGGTTTGTGGGGACAATGTTCGCCCCGTTTTTACTGTTATTTAATTTTTGTATTTGAGGAATGTTGTAGAATTGTCTCATTTAGCACTCGGTATAGGAGATGTTCCGTCGAAAGTTTCTGAAAGAAACCCGAAATATCTGTGTTGTAGGCACGGGCATTCACTAGTGTGTGTGTGTGTAAATATATATATATATATATATATATATATATCACGCCACTAGGATTTTAGTATGGAAAAGGGGACCATACTGGATTTCCTTACAATCATATAAACAAGAACTTCATTCCTAAGCATCATTAAACACCAACTGAATATGAGAGAGGATACACTAACCTAGTACGCCAGAAATTGAAAAAAGAAAGTTATGAACTCTCCTAGAAGCATATCAAGTTCCAAAAACAAAAGATCCATTACAATGTGTATAAACAAGGAGGCTCATGAATACTTATTCCTGAGATGTATATCTGCTTTTATCTTAGGCAAGCTTGTTTCCTTTCTATCCAAAATTTCACTGCTCACATCTTCTTTATGTAATGAGGAGGATATACAGCATCATTAAGCTATAGCATACAAGAAACAAAGATGAAGCCTTGCTTCAATGCCAACCTAGTAAAAAATGATACAAGAAAGAAACAGAAATGCAGCACTCCACACAATATGTCAAGAACTTCTTTAGTTTTATGCCTTTATATTATGGCAGTCAAGAAATAAGGTAAAAAGATTTGAGCAAAATGTAAACGATGAATCAGAGCATTGGGAGGAAGCTTCAACATATCCAGAGAGCTATATAGAATATCAAGCATGCTAATAAAGTAAGTTAAATTAAGCTTCTAACCACTAAATCTTCCATTTCCCTGTCCAACATGTGCTTCGCGCTCCTTTGTCTCATCCACTACTGTGGTTTCAAGTTCTACTTTTTCTGTCTGGAAAAGATTATGAATTAAGCTTGATCGGTGATCTGGATATGCAAACACTGGTCATCTAGGATGCAAAAGCATAGTGCTACTAAAAGAATAAATTAAATGCACTAGCAATTAGCATATGCAGTGACTAAACAAGTCTCAAGTCCAAAACTTTAAGCCAAAACTACTTGAGACGAGGTTGTCTTCTCCAACTGAAGGATACTTGTAACTAAACAATAATTGCATATCTTTAACATGCAAACATGCATGAACTAAGAATCTAGTCTATATCCGACCTATGTTACTGCCCAGCGCATAATAATGTTATAAAATGCTTCAAATCAAATATCATTCAGCTTAATCAGCCAATTAATATATCAAGGATACTAGCAAATCTCCATGTTCAATTCAAATGGAAATTGTAAAACTGAGTATATTGCATTAACATTTGAAATAGTTCAGATGCAAATCAAAGAAAACATGGTTCGTACGTTCCTATTGAAAATTGACAGATTCCACGGAAAGCTAATTCAGCACAAGGTCTCATTTTTGCATAACATATATGATCAAAAGTACAAAAGATGATGAGAAATCAGACTAGTTGGGATAAGGGTAATTCAGGATGTATAAAACTTCCGAGTTTGAATAGAGAGTGGATTAAGCATTTTGTACGCCAATAACACATTTCAAAAGCATAACTAACACAAAAGGAATTTAGAGAGGTGTCAGAAGTAAAAAGGACATAGAAATTGAGATTTCAAATTCCAATCGAGCAACATCGCTACCAATGGAGATAACACTAGTAATTTAGTGAAGGCCCTGATCTTTCCAAGACAATGGAGAGAAGAATCATATAGTAGTGCATTTCATTCTTTAGAAACAATATTACCTCCAACTGCCTTAATGTGTCAAGCAAGAGAAGATGCTTTTGCTGCAGAGACTTTAACTGGTTTTGCAGCTCATGAACTTCCAGTAACATGATAGACTCACAATCCTTGACAGTTGCTTCGCTCAAACCCTCTTGCAACAATCTTCCTCGTAGCTTCGCAGTAGAGACAGTTATATCAACAGCAGGTGCAAAGTCATTGCTTGTCATCCCACGAGGAAAAAGATCTTTGGAAAAAACCAATGCGTCGATCCATGTATTGCGGTCCTCCCTAGAATCACACCTAAGATGAAGGGTCTTGGTGCCTGTGAAAATGTAGAACCTTTTGTCATCTGACTTGCTTGCACGAACCGAAGAAACCTGAAAGCCATTGTCTCATTAGCATTGAGAGTCCATCAGTAGTAAAACTTGTAATAAGTACGAAGTCGAAAACCATAACAATGTATAGGAAGTTGTCAAGAGAATATGTAAAAATAGAGATAATAACTGCAGCCAGAGATGCTGTAATAGATCCCTTTTGCGAAACACAGCTCATTTATAATAGTGCAATGTGCACTGAAGAACTTAATGAGTTAAAAAATGTCATTATTTGCTACCTACATAAGATACAAAGCTAACATATTGCAACTTGTTCTCATCCAGTGAAAAACAGTGCGAGTATATCTAAAAATGCAAGATGTAGTAGAGGATTTGAACACAATGGTTGCAGACAAGGATTGCTGTGTTGCTGGCACGCGCCGAGCCGGTCCCTGGCCGGCTTGAAACTTGCCACCGGTATGGACTTTTAGATGTTTGTCACACCACATTTATTGTTTGGCGCGGAGTTCTGATCATATATTTGATGCTCTACATTGATTTGGAGATCTTTTGGGATCTTTGAGCACTAAAAATGAGAAAGAATAGATATAGAGGTCGATAATGAACTATTTATTATATCATTGCAATATTCATCAACAGACTATGACTTGTATATTCTCATGCTCTCCACCAACTATATCGATCCTCCAGGTTTAAAGGTCGATGGAGTGTGACCCCCCTAATAGATTGCATAAACGATAAAAACTATGGGAATGTGGAATGTGATGAATGCTTTTCAAACTCTCTAATGAGGTCCATGAAACGGATAGGCTGGTCCTTGAAAGTTACCTCATCGAGCATGTTGTACCTGAAAGTTACACGCGGAGGAGGATTTGATGCAGACCCTCCATAGCTACTATATCGTTGTGGCTCTGATTGTTGGCTCTGAGAATCAGATGAATTGAATCACTTAGTGTGGTGTTGGGCCTTTATATTCTAACTTAACTTATGTTAATAACTGAATCATTAACATATAAATAAATTAATAAACTTGCTTGCCTTTATATAAGTCGGTGGTGAGAGCCTAAGAGGGTTTAAGTCCAAAACCCTCGACACCGGGGCTCTTCCTTGCTCGACCCCGACGCCGGGGCTTTTCCTCTTCTTCCTCTTCCTCGCTCGACGCCAACATCGGGTCTCTTCCTCCTCTTCCTCGCTCGATGCTGGGTCTCTTCCTCCTCTTCCTCTTCCTCGCTCGACGCCGCGTCTCTTCCTCGCTCGACGCCTTGATGCTGTGGTGGAGAGGAGATCGGCGCGGTGGAGAAGAGGAGATCGGTGTGGTGGAGAGGAGGAGATCTGCACGGTGGATAGGAGGAGATGGCAGCGGTGGAGGCGAGGTGGAGAGGAGGAGATCGCGGTGGAGGAGATGGCAGCGGTGGAGGAAATCGCGGTGGAGGAGATGACAGCAATCCAGGTAAGTCTTGATCTTCCTCAATTCCTCCTCTCTCCTCTCCACTCCTCTCCTCTCTGTTCTTCCTCAGGCGCGGTGGAGGAGATCTCTGCTTCCCCCTCTCCTTCACCTCTCTTCTCCCTCTCTCCTCTCCTGTCTTTTCTTCCACAGGGCGGTGGAGGAGATCTCTGCTCCCCCTCTCCTTCACCTCTCTTCCCCTTCTTATAATCGAGCCTCAATTATTGAGGTGACCGGCACCACCCTGTTGCCGACTGGCAATAGAAGGAATCGAACGGCACCATCGAGTGCCGGTCGGCAAGAGGCCAAAAGTGGTGGTGCCAGAGCGGAGGCAAAGTCAGTGCTGCTGGTCCACCGCTCGATATTTGTCAGCAACTTGTAAATCTTTGACACGCATTGACAGTTTCTTTGACCATGCTACTTTAGTGCTCTAGGATGACCTAGCATAATTGCTATTAACATAAATATAATCATCAACTTATCCCAACCATATGTGATCAACGTTACGTATACATCTTTGCCACAATCAACTCTCTCAAGGATCTTAACACAATGTAAGTTAATCTTAGTGCGCTTCTTGAATAAATCTGAAACAGGAGTACAACTAAACCAAATGAGTTCTCAGATTTTAATTCCTTATACCATAATGCTTTGTGCATCACATTTAACCATGCTCAAAGTCTTTCTCATGTTCTCAAGTCCCACATAAAGCTCGACAAAATTTATCACGGTTGATGACACTTTCATGCAATCCAGTTCACCAAAAAACTCAATGAATTCATGTTACTAAAGAAACATGAACATTAGCCGTTGTTCAATACTAGGCTAATAGAGATCTTCAAGCTTCATGCAAATAACCTTCTATCCTATGGTTAGCATGGTGATAAGCAGGATTATAGAAGTATTTTGGATATGCTACCTGCCTTCTGCATATATGTTGCAAATAACTCCCACCGTAGTGTCAGGCTGCAACAAGAGAGCAGCCTCCTCGGTGGAAGCTATCTTGTTTCTCCCAAATCTGGACTATATGAGATAATTCTGTACTATTTGCCTCTCTTTCTGACCAAATCCATCATTGAGAAAGAGGATGACATTGGAGGTGAACCGCAAATTTGGCACTGATCCAGGAAGACTAGATAGTTGTGTTATTTATGCTGTCCTGACAAGTGATCGTTCCTATCAATCCCATAAGAACATCCATATGGTTTTCCAAATGGCTTCCCGATCAGTAACCAGGTAACTCAGTCATAAGCAAGAATAAAACTTAGACTGGAAAGAGTATATATGTACATATGTAGATCACAACCATCATTCAACGCATTTGTATCCAGCAGACACTAGAGATTACATGATGCACGATATCGAAAACAACCAAAGACGCACAATAGGAACAGGGTTCAGAAATCAAAAAGAGAATCCAAGACAAACCTTCAAATGTATCTCCCCAAATGGCTTCCACTGCTTCCCAACCACCCTCGCTGCCGCACCAAGCCCCATTTCCTTTCTTACTCTCCTCACCGAATGCTCTCCGATAAACCTTACCCCGTCATCACACAACATTCCGATGGACACCTTATCCGGCCCATGAATCTTGTAATACGACAACACCCCATCCCTCAACACGAACCACCGCGCCCTCCACCCTCTCCCATAATTCACCCACTTATACAAAACCCCCGCCACCCCACTCCGACAGCACCCACCACCACCACCGCTCACTCTCCCCTCCTTCCCCTCCACCGCCACCGCCTCTTCCACCCCGCTCCTCCGATCCCGATCCGTCTCCGACAACGCCACCGTCGGCACCGGGCTCTCGGATCCGGGCTGAGCAGGCTTGGCTCTGAGCGTCACCACCGGAGTCGTCGTCGTCCCCCGCTCGGCCCGGTCGAGCGAGACTGGCGCAATGCAGCAGAGGGGATTCATCCCCACCCCCAACTTCACCTCAATCAAACCAACACCGATCTACACGACGAAATCGAACAAGAGATCACCCATGGCTGCACCCGATCGGAGAGGACGACCGAGGCAGACATATAAAAACCTCAGGGCGGTGGTACGGTGCTGGATTGGACGGATTCCGATGGATCGGATTCGTCGAACCACAGATAAGTAGATATAAGAGTGTTTGATTTAATTTAAGAGAGAGGCGGAAGTGGCGTTGCAGCTCTGTGCAGCGGACTTAAATTGCTAGCAGCTGCTGCTGCTGGCGCTGACGCGGCGCAGGCGAGATAAAGATGCGCGCAGATCCAATAATAAATTCGATCATCCGACGCGCTGCTCTGCTTCTGCTGCCACTGCTCTGCTGTTGCTGCTGCCGCTGCGCCACGTCAGAGGTTTGTATATGGAGTGGCTTATTAATGTCTAATTCTCCACTCTGTGCGTCCCACGTGTACAGATGCATGGATTTCGGCACACGTGGAGTTTCGTGGTTGGTGGAACGATGTGGGAGGGTGGTGGCGTGGTAATAATAAAAGGAATCGCGGGACCGTGGTGGGTGGGTGGTGGTGGTGGTGGTGGTCGCGTGGGCAAGCTGTTCGTCCGTCCGACGGCGGCAACGGTCGGGTGCGCCAGCGTCCGGTGCTCCGAGAGAACAGTGAGCGTATCCCGGGGCGGACACGTCTCGTACTTCGGATTGGGTGATGGCGGAGGCGAAAACGATGGTCGAGGATTTGGAGATCGGTTTACGTTGTTCCGTGGAGGAGATGCCATTGTTTACGAATCCCCGCAGAGAGCTTTCTCTAGCTTTTACTTTTTGTTTTCGTTGGAGGACGCGCCTAAGCAAAATAGGCCATGCGATCCTCGTAGCTTCATGGTCCCTGACACGAGCGAGGCATGTGAAACTTTATGGTGGTTAATTGGTAATTATAATTTGTAGATCAAGGAATAAATATTTTGAGATATCATAAAGATTATCTAAAGTTTGTTTAAAGGGTTACATGCATGATGGATTTTGACGGAAAAAAAAATCAAATCTAATGTACAAATTAAGATATTATAGCTTATTTACTTGGACCCATGCACTGATAAGACATGAATTATACATAATTAAATCCTTTAAATTACCTTTATTAATCTAAAAATAGGTGTATTTGATATCTTATTGTTTGATTTTAGGCTTAAATAGGTTTTGAGAATAAATACAAGATTTTCGACTAAAAAGAATAAATTCTACGTAATCTGAAAATCTGAAATTAGTTGTCAACTGTTTGGAAATAAATCACCATAATTCATAGAAAAATATAAAAATCCTGAAATTCTCACCATAATTCATGAAAGAAGATTTCAAGAGGTACAACTTTCATATTAAAGACTTTTTGAGATTCTCTATACATTAGCGTCAGTTTTGAATCAAAGTCGGATCTATGGAAGGTGAAATTTGAAAAGATGAAGAAATTAATTAATGGTGTGGCAGTGAAGACCCAGTAAACCGACTAGAACGATGGATCAGTTTTGTGAGGACCTGTCCCTCTACCCCTGTGGCTCGTTGTGGACCGCAATGGCAATTTGGTAAATTGCTCCCTGTCGGTTTGTGTTCACACCCGCGTGTGCACACACTGACCGTGTGAGGACCTGTCCCTCTACCACTTCTACCACTGTGGCTCGTTGTAGACCGCAAGGGCAATTTGGTAAATTACGCCTTGTTGGTTTGTTTCACACCCGCGTGTGCACACACTGACCTTGTTTGTGTTAGTGCTTGATTAGAATGGTTAGGTGGACCCGAGATCAGAATATCCTAGCTCGGGCGCGCAGCATCCCATTTTTGGGCTGTTGGCGGCCCGCGAGCGATCGATCGCTCCTTGATCGGACTCGCGTCGGTGGCTTTTCTGCTTCGAGAGGACGGCCACCGTTGGTCGTCGCTCTCTCCTGTCAGAAGGGGAGGACTTTCCCTCCCCTCCTTCCCCTCTTTCCTCGGCTTTCCCTTCCCCTTTTCCCCCCTTTTCTTCCTCTTCTCCTCCTCCTTCTCCTTTCTTCTTCCTTCTTCTTTCTTCTTCCCGGTTCTGTTTTTCCCCTGTTTTCCGGCAGCCACCTTCTTCTTCACCGTTCTCCCTCCTCCGCCCACCGTTTTGGGTGTTCCAAAGCTCGTTGGATCCGTGGCGACGAGAGGAAGATCCCTGAAGTGGTTTGGAACCTTGTTGGTGACCGGTTCACGGGGAATCAGCGGAGGAGTGCGTTTCAGGTAGGTTTCTACCTACTGATGTTGTTTTGGGGTTTTCTCTAGATCTAGCCGTTGGATCTTGTTGATCTTTATGTTGTTGGATTCCTCTTGCTTAGTAGAATTTCTGGCATAAATTTCATAAGCTTTGGTTGAGATTTTAGTAGGATTATGCATGTTTAATCTCGGATTTTCCGGTTTCTGCTGTTCTTGAAGAACAGTCGGCTTGCGCGCGAGTTGTCCGATCAGTACGTGTATGATCTTGGGTCGTGATGAACATGAGAGTTGTAGATCTTTGAATTTACTCTTACAGTCAACTGATCTCATATTTGTCCGATTTTCCTATGATTTGTTATGAATTTATTACTGGAGGGCTGTGTTGCAGCAATTAATTGGTAAGTTAATTTGATTAGCTATTTTGATTAGTGTTTTCCCGTTAATCCAACCGTTGGATGATTATGGATTTTGGATATGTTGATCCCGGAATGTTGATCTACTGATGACTAAGTTGGATCTTGAATCCGACATCGTTTAGACGTCGAATCGACGGGATCAATTAGCCTCTAAGTAGAGGTTTTGGTGATTTGAATATAATATTATATTGTTCGGATTATAATATTATATTTTTTACTGTTCATCATCGTTTTCGGGGTTGTTTCCCGTTGCAGGAGTCCGCGGTTGACGGTCGCGGTACCGTCGTAATGCCGGGACCCGCTGCGGATCAGCTGGCAGCGGTTGGTAGTACCGCTGCAGTGATCCAGTTGACCTATATGATGCATTATCATACTGTTGTATGCTTATCTCCTGTTTGTGTATGTTCATAGCATGCATTGTTGATTTGTGCATTAGTTGCATGGTTAGGGCGTGGGTGATCTGTGGGTCGCCGTCCCGAGGCTGGAAGCTCGGACTTAGCCCTAGGACCGGGTTGGGTTGTTCAGACCCAGTTTGAATTGTGGTGTCCAGTCGATTCGATGATAGGCTTAGATGACTGGTACACTTGTTGCTTGATGATTGTAGAGGTCGTGTCGGCCTCGAGTCGGATGCTGAGGTGTAGCCGGTATTCCACGGTGTTGACTCTTGAGTGGAGGAGTTGCCTACTCAGCGGTGACTTTTCCCTCCTGCAGTGTCGGGTTCCTGTATGTGAGTCAGCAGTGTTTGTTCCTGCTTACTGAGTGCTGCTCCTGGGCCTCAGGGACACGCGGTGGGGTTATGGGACCCCTGTATACACCCAGGTATTACTTGAGGGCGACACTGTTGCGTTTCCCTCTTTCTTCTGTGTATCATAGTGTAGAACCCTACTGAGCTTAGTGCTCACTCCTACCCGAGCTGCGTTTTGCAGGTGTAGGGGTTAGTTCTTCTTCTTCTGTGGCCCCTACCGGGCAGTTGGTTGGCGGTACGGCGGTGCCTGGTGGACTTTGAGAGGTGGCGATCTTTACTGCTTTTACCCTATGTTAGATAGTCTCCTACGGGAGTAATGTTGTATTTGAATCTTCCCCTCTCCGAGGATATGTATATTAAATCTTTTTGGGTTTGTAAATCTATGGTTCGAGGTTTAATTAAATTATTGTCTTTTAATTGAGGATGTTTTTGGTGAATTATTAGGGAGACCAATAGGTTAGAGGGAACCCTCGCCAGCTTTTTCCGTGTTTTGTTAGGTTCCAGTTCGCGTCGCCCGGCCCGGTTGGGCTTTTGCAGGTCGGGGCGCGACAGACCGTGTTTGTGTTGGTGTTTGATTAGAACGGTTAGGTGGACCCGGGATCAAAAGATCCGGGCTTAGGCTTGTGTTTTAGCCCAAGTCTAGCTTCTTGGTGAATGATCGATCCTTCATGTTAGTCATGATGAGCCCGAGCAATGATCGATCTTTTGGTGGAGAAGATCAATCTTTGTCCAATATAGCATGGGATGTCCTTTGTCGCGATGATAATCGATCCTTCTGGGAGGAATGATTGATCCTCTTTGGCTCGACAGGGAAGATGCTCCATGTCGCTTTGAAGATCGATCTTTTCTTAGGAAAAGATCGATCCTTTATGTGACAGAGAGGAGTTTTCATTGGCTTTGCTCGAGGGGCTTTGTATGTACAGTTTTCTTACAACCTTTTAATTTGTACATATCCCCATATCAGGGGTAGTGGTGAACCAGGAGAGTGATGACTCCTGAGATGTTTAGAATAAGTGGGCGAGTGGCTCTACAGCTTCCCTTAGCCTTGCATGTCGGCGTGCGGCGAGGGCTTTATCTGTGTGGTTTGTTAGCTGTTGTTTGCGGGGCTGCTTCCCGATGCAGGTTGTTGGTGGTACCACTATAGCAGTTCTTGACCTTAAATAGTTGTTCACCACCCGGGGTCGGCAGGGTGCCGAGCCCAGACCTTGCTTTGTTAACATCACATGTGTTGCATGCTTACCTGTTTTATATGCGTATGTTCATCGCATGCATCTTGTTGTGCATTAGTTGCATAAGGTTAGGCGTGGGCGATCCGTGGGTCGCCGTCTTAAGGCTTGGAAGCTCGGACTTAGCCCTAGGACCGGGGTTGGGTAGCTTGGTTTTGGTTTGAATTGGGGTGTACAGTCGAGTTCAATGATAGGCCTTTAGATAACTCGTACACCTGTTGATTGATGATTGTTAGAGGTCGTGTCGGTCTCTAGTCGAGTTATGAGGTGCAATCGGTGTCCAGCTATGACGACTCTTGAGTAGAGGGTGTCTCTACTCAGCGGTGCCATTTCCCGCCAGCAGTGTCGGTTCCCTGCTTGTGAGTCAGCAGTGTCGGTTCCTGCTTACTAAGGGTGACCCATCATGTGACCAGTTCTTCTGGAAGATCATGGTCGTGAATCTCAGGGACACGCGATGGGGTTATGGGGCCCCTGTATACACCTAGACTTTACTGGAGGGCGACACTGTTGTGTTTCCCTCTTCCTTCTATGTGCCCTAGTGTAGTTTCCCAGTTGAGCTTAGTGCTCACTCCTACCCGGGTTGTGTTTTGTAGGTGCATGCGTTAGCTCCTCTTCCGTGGCCCCTATCGGGCAGTTGGTTGGCAGTGCGGCGGCGCCAGGCGGAGTCTGAGGAGTGGTGATCCTTTACAGCTTTGAATCCTTTGTTAGCTAGTCTCCTACGGGAGTATATAATGTTGTACTTGATCTTCCCCTCTTCGAGGATTTGTATATTAAACTTTTGGGAATTGTAATCTGTGGTTTAAGGGTCTGTTAATTGTAGTTTTGTTACTTAGGGATTTTTGGAATAATTGTTTAGGAAGACCAATAGGTTAGAGGGAACCCTCACCAAATTTTTCCGTGGTTTGTTAGGTTTCGGTTCGCATCGCCCGGCCCGGTTGGGCTTTCGCGGGTCGGGGCACGACAGCTTGGTATAAGAGCATAGGTTGTAGATCCCAGGGTTAGGATCAGGATTCGGTTGAGTTTGAGCATGGGACGGGTTAGTTCTATGTCAATAACATCCATGCATGCTCCTTTTGATATCTAGTGCTTTTTTGCTTTCTGTTTGTGCTGCTTCGTTTTGTGGCTTCTGACGAGTAAACGCTCGTTTGTCGTTGGTGATTGCGCAGATGGTGGGAGTTCGAGACGAGCCTTTGGTTATCGGTCGGGGCGGGGCACAATCCGGTCGCCCCGCCCGACCGAGCAGGGAGGTCCCTATTAGGGCGGTACAAGCTAGACGGACTGAGCCATCACCAGCGACGGTTTCGGTCACACGGGAGGAGTCCCTCCTCGCCGAGGAGGGAGCCCTCGCTCCGATCGACGATTTCGGTCACACGGGAGGAGTCCCTCCTTGTCATGATGGATTTTCAGCGGCTGAACCCACCTAGGTTCAGCGGTGAGATTGGAGATCCGACCACAACGGACGGCTGGCTCCGAAGAGTCATGCGCGTTCTCGAGGCTCTCTTCGTCGAGGATGATCGGATCCGGGTCACTCTCGCGGCGTTTCAGTTCGACGGAGACGCTCTTGACTGGTAGTGCACCGCCCAGCACACCAGTGGCGGAGAGGAGTCACTGTGGGAGGAGTTCAGAGCGTTGTTCTTGGACGCGTACTTTCCGGAGAGTACGCGTGACGATCTGTCCCGTGAGTACCAGTCCCTTTTGTAGGGTACTCGCTCTCTTCAGCAGTATGCCACCCGGTTCACACATTGGGCTTGTTTTACGGGGGCAGTGGTAGCAGATCCGACAGCCAGAACACGACAGTTCGAGTGGGGACTTCGACCAGGGATCAGGCGACAGACTTGCTCCTACCGCTTCCAGACGTACCCAGCAGAACTGCGCCTTAGTAGTGGAGGCGCAGTTGCAGGATGAGAGGTGTCGGGTAGTTCCACCATCATCCTCTACCAGTACATCGCAGAGACCCCAATTTAGAAGGGGATTCGGCAGAGGCCAGTAGCGGCGTCCGCGACACTTCCAACAGCAGTCGGAATCCTGAATAAGAGTTGAAATACGAAAAGAGGAAAGTCAAAGTTTAAGTCTAGATAGGACTCTTAAGTCCAAGTTTAGGGTTTCTCCATTTAAAAGGCCTTTTCCAGCCGAATTTCTCATCTTTTTTGTCAATCTTTGGAGGAGGAAGAAGAAGACGGAGAGGATGTGGATGGTGACAGCTTCCTACTCCAACCCGATGGCTTTCATCCAAAAGATGAGTTGCTAATTATTGTACTTAGGATTATTCATGAAACCCTAGTGTAGTTTTGGTTTTTCTTTAGTTGGATTCTTGTAAACTTCTCGATGCATGATCTCATGAATATGGTTTTATTGTTAATAGAGTTGAAGGAACAGAGTTCCCTTGACGTACTTTCAGTCCTACATGATTTCTGTGATTGATTGTAGAGATTTATGAGATGGTTTTCATGAAGTTATTGGTTTGCCTTTGAGATAAGCTATGCTACGCGAAGATAGGTTGTGCCACGGTCATTAGGAGTAGTATAATTTAAAGTAATCGTAGGACCAAAGACAATCTATGCCAAGCAAAGATAGGTTATGCCGTTGGGAACATTAACTTTCTTTTAGGGATTCATGTGAGCTTGTAGCCATATGATCCACAATGTTGAGAGAAGGGAACAAGATGATAACTAGAGAAGACTAATAATGAAGCTAGGGTGGATTGAGTAATTCCTAAGTAACTACTCCATTGATTAAAATTGATCAACATTTTATCTCTTTTATTTATTAGTTAGATAACTATATTCTATCTTTGATTCTTTTCCTTGGTTTTAGGGTTTTGAGAATTGATTTTGATTTCCAACGTTTTCCCTGTGGATCGACTCCCGACTTCACCACTATTCTACCTAGTAGGGTAGTGATTGAATAAGGATTATAAATTTATATTTGATTGAGTTTGCAACGTTTTAACGACGACGTTTGTGAGCGATCAATTTTTGGCGTCGTTGTCGGGGATTTCGACGGTTAACTAATTGATTTTCTCTTAACTCATTTTCTTTGCTTAGTTAGGTTTCTATCTTTTTTAATTTTACCTTTCTTTATTTTACACTTTCTAGGATTTTTCTGACAAATTTCTGGAATTTTATCAGCATTGGAACAGATTTTTCTTGAAGGAAGCATCTCACCCACGGCCTGGAGCGATCGATCGGACCCCAAACCGACCGATCGGAACTGCGCAGTCAGGTAAGTTTTCTTACTTCAAAATTTTTCGTTTCAATCGTTGTTTTCCGGATTTTGTCGTCTCCTCCGAATCTTCTGTTTTCTTTTTCTCTTTCTTATATATGATCTTGCATACATGGCCGAATATTATATGCCACCGGGTGATACATCGTGGGATTATCGCACGCCCTCGACATATACACCTGCTTAAAATAATGACACATGATTTCTCAAATCCGATATATAATTCACATTCATATCTTTATAATTCGAATTTTAGAAATCATACAAACCCTAATTGGCAATTTGAAGGTTATCGATCTCCAAATGTTCAACCATGGAACATAGAAACACCGACCCAAAATTCAGCACCTTATTTTGATCCACAATATCCTCCACAACCACCCTCTGACTCGACTTTGAACACAATCATAAGTACACTTGCCAACATGAATGCTAAGATGGGAAAAATTGGAAGAGATGTTAACTCTAATGATCAAACAATTAAGAAAATAGATATATAAATAGAACAACTAGCCCATATGGTTGATTCTGAGGATTATGCGAATGATTCTATTCCTCTTGTTAATGATGACAATGCTTGTGATGCTTATCTTTCTAATAATGTTGATGCATGCTATAATGCTTGTGATGCTTTGCCAGTTCATAATGTTATTGATAATGTTTTGCAAGCTACTGAAAATGCTGCTGTCCCAACTTTTGATGATACAGTTGATGATGTTGATGATGTTGATGAATACTATCCGGTCGTATATTCTGGGCCTTATATGTATTTCGGTTATTCTTATGAAGCAAGTTTTTTTGATGATAGTGATGATGATGGTTATTATGCTAAATCGTCGGTTGTTTATGATGATAATATGTCTGCTTATAATGATCATAATGAGGATGTGCATATTAGTGAGACCCCCTGTCGGGAACCTCAGTTGAACTTCTACATGATGAGTTGAATGATGATGATGTGTCTATTAGTGCTAGACATAATAAGGATGAGAGTGTTAGCAATATTCCTTGTCTAGAGCCTCAATTTGAGATTCTACCTTTAATATCATCCCCATTAGTTGAACGTTGTGAGGAGGAGAACCTTGTTATAAGTGAAGACCATGCCAATTCCTATCGTCCCTTCCTCAAAGATCGTATCCAAATTTCCAGTTCTATGCATATTTTGCTTGCTAAGGACTTCTTTTTATTCTTTGATGAAGCATGTCTGCATACCTTCACCATGATTCGGGCCATGTATTTCTTCACATGGAATCACCGGCCTCCTAAATCTTGTTTCGGGAGCGTCTAGCGAAAGACGTAAAATTGCGCGCTAACTGGGAGGCAACCCAGCTTTTTAGGAGTTTCTATTAATTTTTACGATTTTTCCTGATTTTTAGGAGTTTTCCCATATTTTTTATAGAATTTTTCCACAATTTTTTCGTTTTTCTTTCATTTTTCCGCCAATTTTCTTTTGATTTTTTTTCTCTCTCTTCCCGATCGGCTCTCTAGCGAGCCGGGACATCATCGTCTCGGCTCCGCTTGGCTTCAAGCGGCTCGTCCCCGAGCCGTTACCCAGCGCCACCCATTGCAGCATCTCCGATCGTCCTCATCCCTCCAAACCAGCACCAACACCATCGCCATCCTTCCACCTTTCCGATATCGCCCTCCTCTTCCCTCAGAACCCTCTCCTCCGACGCCGGTGAGCCCCTCCGCTTCCGCCGGCCATCTCCAATCTCCTCATCCCGTGCCGCCCATCACCCATTAATCTCTCCAGAACCTTCCTCCGGCTACCACGAACCTTCCTCCACCATCAAAACCCGACCTTGCTGCCTGGATCATCGGCTTCAGCCTCCGACGAAACCACCTCTCCGACCACCTCCTATCCGCCGCCTGGAAGCCCCATTCTTCAATCAAACCCCATATAACACTTCCTTGACCTTCCACGATCCTTCATCAATCGTCCCCGTCCTTGATTGGAGCCCCGATCAGCGGAATGCAATTCCGGCAATCAACCTCTCCGCGCCGGCCACCTCTGATCTCCCCCCTGGAAGCTTCAATTCCACAATCAGACTACATAGATGCGTTCCTTAGGCTTCCACGATTCTTCCTGTACTGTTTCCGTCCTCCGGCGACGATGTTTTGCCGTTGATCCGTCGCCGGCGAGTTTCAGCCGTCCAAGTGTTGCTAGACATGATCCATGTGCTACAGTGGTCCGATTTCCGATCGGACGATACAGATCTTCGATCAAGACCATGTTGAGCATTCCTTGATCTTCTAGACGTCCTAGAGCAACCTCCGGTGTTAAATTCTCCTTATTTTTGCCGATTTTATTTCTGATCTCGCCGCGGACGACCACCGTGTGTGTGTGATGATGTTTTATGCGGATTACGAATAACTGATGGTTGCCCTGCTTGGATATTTTGGTCCTTTATTTTCTTATCTGTGATGTCTGGAAGATTATTTTTGATGTATTATCTCCTTTACTATTTATCTGTACATGTTATATTTTTATGTGATGAATGTTTGTACATATTAATATATCATGAAAATACAAAGGAGACTCTGCCGAAATTTTCTATGATTCTAATACCTTTTTGGCCTTTTAGTTGTTATATTTGATCTTTTTGGAAAGGTATATATTTTTGTGACAGGGCATGGTGGGGAAGGAAGTATTAATTTAATAATCACGGTGCCTAAACTTAAATTGGAAGAGAGAGAAATCTATTTCTGAGGCGTTCATTATGGTTATCTCTACCCTTTACTTCTTGATTTATTTTATGACTTAGTGTAATTGAGGACAAATACATTTAAGTTGGGGGGTAGAATTATAGGAATTCATGCTTATTATTTTTCTGGTAACCAAATATTATACATCCCTTGAATTATGTCAAAAGAATGAAATTATGATATGAATTGACACAGGTGCATGTTTTAGAAATTTATCTTATGAATTATTCTGAGATTTGTATGTCATATAAGGGATAGTAAATTTTGCTATGCATGACACTATTTCTATACTTTAACACTTTTACCATGATTTACGGATAGCTTGACATATCCTAATGCACATGTTCACTTTCACATGTTAAGTGGTTGATATTAGATTCTAAGCATGATACTGGGATAAGTTTACAATTTTATGTCATGACACAGAAAATACATGAACACAGGCAATTATCTGAGTATAAAAAAAAGAAAAAAAAGATCTTCAACTTAGTAACCGGGCAGTGTGCCTAGCCAGCGTGGTGTTTGCGTAAAACGGTTGAATTTCCTGAAAAAATGACTAGTTATGATTTGTAGCCTTCATGGTTTGAGCATTAGAGTCTGAAGAGTGTTCTACACTTAGTGCCCTAAAATCGTCTGGTTTGGGAGTCACTGGCTTGAACCTCGTTACATGGACCATGAAGAAAGCTTAAGAAATCATAACATTGCACATGTCATATATGAAAAAACAAAAAAGAAAAAAAACAGATATTGCTATGTGATAAGTGGAAGATATGTGCTTGGATAGGATTGTGATCTTGAATAGTTGAAGTGTTTAGATATAATTGATGCTCTGAAGCATGTGGAACCCCATTCACACACGGGAGTGTTAAAAGTTATTTTTAATCATGATTAAATATGTTGAAGTGTTGGAAATATGTTATGACATGTTCTGATTTACTATGTTTTTATGCGACTATGAGTTGAAGGGTATATTTATGGATATTATATCTATTTCATGCATTAGAGTTGATGAGTTTTATGATTGATTTCTAATGATATATTCAAGGGAATGTATAGATGTTTATGGGTGTCATCCCTGAAAACCCTCAGGAGACTATAACTCCTCCACTGGGGTAACCCACCCAGGGGTTTAAAGGCTTGTTGCATATGCTAAGTGCAATCGTGAGACCTACGAAAGTGGCTAGTTAGTTTTATTGCTTTCTTTTTATCTTTTCTTTGCTCGAGGACTAGCAAAGTATAAGTTGGGAGGGTGTGATAAGTCACTAAATGTTCATGATTCGACCCCTTAACTTAGCTTTGTTATGCCTAGAGTAGTTGTATTTGATAGCTTGTTAGTTGATTTCAGGTTTAATCATGCTTTGAGAAGAAATGCAAGAAATTCGGCTAAAATGACTAAATAAACTGCTTCGTCGACCGTAAGTAATATATTCGCTAAATATTTCACAAAGGTCCAAATATTCTAAAACTTTGAAACATGGTAGAAGACTCAGAGAGGAACAACTTTCATGTTGGACACTTGGCGAGATTCCATACAGATTAATACCACTTTTGAAGACTATGAAGATATACAGCTGCTGGAAACTGGTCCGTCGATGTTCAGAAGAATATTCATCAAATATTCCCTATAAGTCTAAATATTATAAAATCTTTGGAATATGACAGAAGACTTGAAGATCTAAAACTTTCCTGTTGTAGATATTCTCGGATTCCAAGCCAATTAGCGCCAGAATTGAGTTAAAGTCGGAATCCTGAATAAGAGTTGAAATACGAAAAGAGGAAAGTCAAAGTTTAAGTCTAGATAGGACTCTTAAGTCCAAGTTTAGGGTTTCTCTATTTAAAAGGCCTTTTCCAGCCGAATTTCTCATCTTTTTGTCAATTTTTGGAGGAGGAAGAAGAAGACGGAGAGGATCTGGATGGTGACAGCTTCCTACTCCAACCCGATGGCTTTCATCCAAAAGATAAGTTGCTAATTATTGTACTTAGGATTATTCATGAAACCCTAGTGTAGTTTTAGTTTTTTTTAGTTAGATTCTTATAAACTTCTCGATGCATGATCTCATGAATATGGTTTTATTGTTAATAGAGTTGAAGGAACAGAGTTCCCTTGACGTACTTTCAGTCCTACATGATTTCTGTGATTGATTGTAGAGATTTATGAGATGGTTTTCATGAAGTTATTGGTTTGCCTTTGAGATAAGCTATGCTATGCGAAGATAGATTGTGCCACGGTCATTAGGAGTAGTATAATTTAAAGTAATCGTAGGACCAAAGACAATCTATGCCAAGCAAAGATAGGTTATGCCGTTGGGAACATTAACTTTCTTTTAGGGATTCATGTGAGCTTGTAGCCATATGATCCATAATATTGAGAGAAGGGAACAAGATGATAACTAGAGAAGACTACTAATGAAGCTAGGGTGGATTGAGTAATTCCTAAGTAACTACTCCATTGATTCAAATTGATCAACATTTTATCTCTTTTATTTATTAGTTAGATAACTATATTCTATCTTTGATTCTTTTCCTTAGTTTTAGGGTTTTGAGAATTTGTTTTGATTTCCAACGTTTTCCCTGTGGATCGACTCCCCACTTCACCACTATTCTACCTAGTAGGGTAGTGATTGAATAAGGATTATAAATTTATATTTGATTGAGTTTGCAACGTTTTAACGACGATGTTTGTGAGCGATCAGAGGCCGTGTGTTTGCCCTCCCAAAGCGCAAGCAACTGGACACCATTCAGCTGTACCAGCCGCCACCATAGTACCAGCATGCAGCCACTGGAGCACAATCAACTGTCTACTGATGGCGTCAAGAATCTTGGTGGGCTCGGCATCATCGTCGCTCCACGTCATCATGGCTATGGTGCAGACTCTCAGGGTAGGGCTACCTCGGCCTCCATCTCGTTTGGCATCTGCTCTCTGTCAACCCTGACTGATCCTCTATGTGGAGGAACCTCCTGGAGCACCCTATCGTAAACTAGGAATTCCAAAGGTCATCGCCGATGACCCGCATAGCTCTCTCGCCTGCTCTGTACCAACAGGAGCCTCTGTCTGATCTGTTCTAATCTATCTCATCTATCTTAGGACTGTCTAATGCTATATGAAATTGTGGGTGATGTCTCGTGAACCTCTGTCGAGCAATTCGGAAGAATGGCATGAACTGTCGTATTACGCCTTCGAATGGCACCGCATCGGTCTGGACTGATGATTGCTGAAGTAGACAAACTCTAGCAAAAGACGTACTCCTCTCAACTGCCTCCTGCAATCTGATGATGACGTCCGCCTTGGTGTGTTTCCACTCGCACTCTGACACTGGAAGGGTGCTTGTAATGGGTCTGCTGGATCTGCAACACTGCTACCGAAAGCACACCCTGCCATCCGCTAACGCTGTACATCCCTCAATCACGTGCTAGGTACCAACCGTAGCACGGATCTCTATGATCTCTGAATATCTATGCTGAGTCTCTATCACTCTGCCAAGTAGAGCTGGGATGGTGCGAACGGTAAGGAGGATGTCTTATAGAACATGATCCTCAAAACTCGACCCAACTGACTATCTGTCTCCAATGAGTTGACAAACCTACTGAATCTGCTCTAGCCTCTCTAGCAACCACTGATGGCGATCACCCTTAAAGGCATGAACGCCGTGACTTTAAGGCCAAAAGGTCTAGGTCTACCTAGTCAACGGTCCCGCGGTCTTTGAGATGTCTCTGCTGAATCTCGAATACCATCTTCGATCTCTGCCGTTGCTTGTCTATCTACCGCTGGCACAACTCATCCGACGAAGCCTGCCTCTGAAAGCCAAAACCTCGCACTGGAATCCAAATAACGCGGATACTCCCTCAGCAGCTGAAACACGAACCCCAAATGACACTCCTGCTCCTCCTCAATGCGTGAGTAGACATGATGATGTCGACGGACGCCACTTCAAACTGATCCGGGTACGATCTGGTCCAAAAAGCTATCTTCGGGATGTTGAAATTTCAAAGTTTCAGCTGGTGTAGTCAACGCGAAAGCCAATCTCTGAAGTGGTCAACGAATCTCTCAGCTGCTAACACGTCGTCGATTCACTGTAGAAGACACGTACTTGCCACTGGAACACTGTTCAACGAATCTCTCAGCTGCTAACACGTCGTCGATTCTCGAGAGGTGAACACTGTTCAACTGGATCCGGGTCACCTCCTTCAATCAGTCCTCTACTGTCGAAGGATCTCCAACACCGTCTCTGAACCCTAGCAGGTTCACCTCTCGAGACTTCGAAAGTACAAAGACGACACACGTCCAATCCCTACTCGCTCGTCTCCAGCACGGGGGGAGACGCTGTCAGGCGAAGGAACGGACGACACCGGTGCGCATGCACATCTCCCCCCTGAGACGTCATGACGCAACCGGGAAGCAGCAAACACAACAGCAAACAGAAAGATAAGCACGTCACACACAGTCGCAAACAGACATGCAAGGATGTTCTAGACCTAGAACTATCCCATTCCACACTCAAAACCTCAACCGCAAGCCTAATCCTATCTCTGGGACCTACAGCCTGCTCTGATACCAAGTTGTCACACCCCGACCCAGAAAACCCATCCGAGCCGAGGCGTGAGGGGAAACCTACACTATTCATCTCCAAGTGGCGCGATACAAAGCGAAATTATATAAAAACTTAAACAATTTATAATCCAGAGGTAAACAGATATTCAATTCATATAACATCAGTTGTACTATTACAAGGTCTTCCAATAAAAGAATATTATACATTAATCTCACAAGTCCTCGAATGATACATAATTTACAAAATCCATCAAGTGTACAACTGATCATCCTCCAACAACCTCAAGCGCCTCTGGATGTACTCGCGCCACCAAAGCTAATCCGCTGGCTCTACTGAAGGAGAACTGGCGCCTGTACCTGCAAACGCAGCCCGGGTAGGAGTGAGCGATAAGCTCAGTAGGGTTCTACTCTACGGCACACTGAAGGGAGGAAAACAACAACAGTGTTGTCTCCCAGCCTAAGTCTAACGGATGCCACGGGTCCCATAACCTAGTTGATGTCCCAAGGGCTCTTGTCATGAAACCTCTCTCCTGAACAAGTTACCAGGAGGCCAAGGAACAGTAACATGCAAGATCACCCTTCCCAAGCTGGAATACCAAGCCTTGGGGAACCACGTCGGGAACGCATCAACATCCATCCTTAGCACTTGGCTTTGGAAGACAACACGACCTCTAAACCTCAAACAATGATCAGCGTCAACTATCGCAAATCCTCAACACGAGAGATCTGATTAAACAATCACCCTAATCCTGACTACCCAGCCGCGGTCCTAATGGCTAGATCCGAGCTACTCGAGAGCCTCGAATCGGCGATCAACCCATTGCCCGCCTAACCTCAGATGACTCTAATGCAATGAAGATGCATGCAATGCTCAGGCACAGATAACAAGATATAAGCATGCAACAAGATGACATTAATTATACAGGGCTAGGCATAGCTTACAGTTAGCCCAAGGGGTAAGCATAGCAAAGGCCTCAAATACAGAATATCTATGCTAACCAACAAACATCTGAGCAAAGCATGAATACAGATATACAATAGTCTTCAGTGCTCTCTTGCACCTGACAGACTAAGGTTCCACAGTTACCCCGCAGGTAACTGGCCACATTTATACAATAGCCCTCGGCACTCGCCGGCAAGAGGCTAATGTTCCACAATTCCTCATTAACTAGCACTCATAGCTAGCTAATGGTTAAGCAATCCAATAAAGCATTTAACTACAATCAAACAAGTATTAAATGCAAGTAAAGCCATAGATTTACCCAAAAAGGGAGTTACTTGAACCGATTCTCAAACCCGATGAAAATCCTTTGAAAACCTCATCAAATCCCCCTACATGCTTCCCAACATGTTTAGATACTAATCCCTCATCAAAACCATCCAAGAAATACCTGAAAACCAAGTTCAAAGGGCCACGGACGATGTCACGGTCGATCCGGGGATCGACCGTGAGGCCACGGACGATGCCACGGTCGATCCAGCGATCGACCGTGAGACCCATGCGAAGGAAACCAAAGGCGACGGTCGATCCACCCATCGACCCTGAGAAGTCCAAAACCAAACAGCGCCTGCCGGTCGATGCGACGGTCGACCGTCAGGTAGATGGCGAAAAGAGAAGATCCCGCGGTCGATCCATCCATCGACCGTGGGAGTCCAAAATCCTGACAGAGAAAAACGGTCAATGCGACGGTCGACCGTCAGGCCCAGGAAGAGTAAAATGATACTTGACGGTCGATGCACCGATCGACCGTCGCGTCCCGAAGGAGCGTATCAATGCTTGACGGTCGATGCACCGATCGACCGTCGAGCCTTTGGCACAGTTCCTCAGAACAGTGCCGAAAATCCAATTTCTTGGATTTCAAGGATCAGATCAAGATGGAAAACGATGAAACTTTGCAAGCATGCTTAAAAGATAAAGGGGAATCCAATGGTGCGAAGAAACCACATTTTTGACGGTTAAAACTCCAATTTAGGTTAAAACGGTCGAAAACTGATAAACGGCGATAATACAAGATTCATCCGATAAAATACGGAAATCGCGAGATAGGAATACTTGAAATCATTCACATTATATGTACAAGGAGTTATAAAGCACTTAAACATGTATTCCTACAGCAAAAGCACATATAACCTATCCTAGGAGAACCCGATCCAAGGATCGAGGTAGAAACACCTACTTGAAGAGATAGGGCAGCTGCTCCACGCATTCCTCAACTCCGATCGCCGGAAATCCACTCCTCGAAATCCATCCTCCGATGCCCTAGCACCCAGCCGCAGGAGAGAGAGAGAGAAGAGAGAACGCAGGAGAAGAAGAAAGAAAGAAAGAAAGAGAAAGAGGAAGGCTTAAATAGAAAGCTGGAATCACTCCCAGCCGTCCGATTCGATCTCTCCCGATCGAGCTCCGATCTTCCGATCGGACGCGCCCTAAAGGTCCTAATGAAACACATACATCAATCAAGGGCCATGTGTGCAACGCGAGTGTGAAACTGACCACCATGGAGCATATTTACCAAAATGCCACTGGGGTCAAAAGCAGCGATGCGATCAACCGATCACATCTAAAGGCCAACCGAGCCAAACCACAAACCCAGACCCTCGACCTAACACGGTCGGACCAGGTTGGAGGTACGAGTCCTCACAACACCTGCAAAACGCAGCCCGGGTAGGAGTCAGCAGGGACACTACACTAAGACACTGACAAGGGAGGGAACACAACAGTGCCGCCCCCAAGTCTACTCTGGGTGTATGTGAGGGTCCCATAACCCTACCGGAAGTCCATGAACGCAGGCCCAAAACACTGCAGACTCACAACAGGACACTGAACACTGTTTGGCGGGCAAGGACACCGCTGGGTAGGCACTCCTCGACCCAAAAGTCAAGAACATCGGACACCGGCTACACCTCAGATTCAACTTGGAGTCGACACGACCTCTAAACATCAAACCACATGTATTCAGGTCATCTAACTCTATCATCGAGATCGACTGAATACTATAAATCGAGTCCTGGACCAAGCTACCCACAACGGTCCTATAGCTAGATCTGGACTACCCGAAAGCCCCGGATCGGCGATCAACCCATCGCCAACGTCCTACACAGATGCAACTAATGCACAAGACAATGCATGTTATGAACACACATAGGAATATACAGATAAACATGCATCAGTATGTGATTGTATATCAAACAAGGTCTGGGCACGGCACCTGATCGCTCGCGAACGTTGTCGTTAAAACGTTGCTAACCTCAATCAAATCTTAAATTTATATCCTTATTCAATCACTAATACTACTACGTAGACTAGTGGTGAAATCCGGAGTCGAACCACAGAGAATTACTAGGAAAACCAAAATCACTTCTCAAAACTCTTGATCTAAACCAAACACTTCAATGATAGATTGATCTAACTGAAACTATCTAAGAAAGCAAAAGAAAATATTTAGGTTTTAATCAAATGGAAAAAGATGTCTTAGGAAATACACAATCCACCCTAGTTTCACCTTTAATCTGCCATAGTCATCATCTTGATCACTTCTCTAAGCATTATGGATCGTATGGCTACAAGCTCACACGAATCCCTAAAAGAAGGTTTTATGTTCCCTATGACATAACCTATCTTTGTTTGGCATAAATCATCTTCGGTCCTACCATTATCTTAAGTTATTCTACTCCTAATGACCTTAGCATGACTTATCTTCATGTAGCATAGATTATCTCAAAGGTAAATCACAAACCACATGCAAACTATCTCATGAATCTCTACACTCAAGTACAACCATCATGTAGGACTAATAATACGACAATAGAACTCTGTTCCTTCAACTCTATAATCATTAAAAACATATTCATGAGATTATACTTAGAGAAGTTTCACAAAAATCCAACTAAGAAAGATCAAAAGTTACACTAGGGTTTCATGGTATTCCTAAGAACAAGAAAACTAGCCACTCATCTCATGGAAATCAGCCATAGGTGTAGAAGATGAAGCCATTGATCCTCGCGGAAAGATCACCGTCTTCAAAACCCTAACCTTTTCCTCCAAAAGTGCTCCAAAAGATGATAATTTTTGGCTGGAATAACCCCCTTATGTATTAGCAACCCTAAACCCTGGAATTAAAAGTTATATTTGGACTTAAACTCTAATTTCCCTAAATTCCGGGCTGATGACATCATCCAAGCGATCGATCGGACTCAAATACGATCCATCGCACTGCTCAATCATCTGCCACATCATCAGTTTCCTTATTCTTCAATTTCTACTCGGAATTCTGATTTGTAGTCAATTCTGAAAATAATATGTAGGGAATCTGGGAAAGTCATCAACAAGAAAGTTCTAGATCTGGAAGTTTTCTATCGTCTCAAAAATATTTCATAATATTCTAATTTATATAGAATATTTGGAGAATATTCTCTTCAGCATTGACGGAGCAGCTTTCCAGTTTGTAAATCTTCATCTATTCTTCAAACTTTCATCATACCATCAGGAATCTCGCAATGTACCCAACAGCAACATTGTAGATCTCTACGTCTTCTACAATTTCCCAAAGTTTCAGAATATTTGGAGTTTCAGAGAATATCTGGCGAATATTTTCCCAATGGTCGACGAAGCTATATTTTCTTCATTTTAGCCGAATTTCTTGTATTTCTTCTCAAACCATGATTAAACCTGAAATCAACTAATAAATCATCAAATACACCTACTCTAGGCCTAACAAAGGTAATTTAAGGGGTTTAATTATTAGTGACTTATCAGCACCCTGCCGGCCCGGGGTGGTGAACAGGTAAATAAGGTCTAGGAGCTGCTACAGTGGTACCACCACCAACTGTCAGCAGTCCGCCACAACATCTGTATCGGGAAGCAGCCCCGCAAACAACAGCTCACAGATATCACAGTTAAAGCCCTCGGCGCATGCCGGCATGCAAGGCTAAGAAAAGCTGTAGGGCTACCCGCCCGTTTATTCTAAACATTCCGGGAGTCATCACTCCCCCGGTTCACCACTGCCCCTATTATAGGGCTAACATGCTTAAACGTATGTACTATAAATAAAACAGTAGAGAAAACCATCATACAAAGCCCCGCGGGCAAAAGCCACTTGAAAACACCCCTCAGCCACTAAGAGATCGATCTCCCTTCCCAAGGGGATCGATCTTCTTAGTACTTGGAAGAAAACTCGTCCATGTCAACCGAAAGAGATCGATCTTCTCCACCAGAAGGATCGATCTTCTTCGTGACATGGAACCCGCCACCTCAACCTAGGCAAGGATCGATCTTCTCCCACCGAGGGATCGATCCTGCTCGGGTTGGGCGTGACGCCCCAGAAGGGATCGATCTTCCCTCAAGGGAGATCGATCCGAATGGGTTCTCCGGCGACCGGACAGCGAGAAATACCGCCGAAAAATACAACCAAATCCCCCAAAACTCTAGGATCTGGTAGATCAAGAAACCATGAGTCCAAAACCGGTGAAATCATGGGAAACAAACATGTATTTTAACAGATCTAAGCAAAAGATCACAATCAAACCGGAAAAACTTCAAAAACCCGAAAGATTGTAGGTAGGATCCCTACCTATGCAATAGCAGCTTCAATCCAAGTTACTAGGCCTTAGATCTTCCTCAAACGAAGTCAAATCTAGGAAGAACACGGTTGAAATCTCGGATTTTCCAAAAAAATCAAAAGAAAAGGTTTCATTCATTTTATAGACGAACGAACCGACTCAATCGATCTTCCTTGCCAAATCGGGTTTGACTTTCTGGCACTAAGAGATCGATCCTCTAGCCAGGAAGATCGATCCCTTAGGTGCAGAAAGTTAGACTTGGGCTAAAACTTAAGCCCAAGCCTGGATCTTTCGATCCCGGGTCCAACTAACCATTCTAGCCAAGCATTACCACAAATATGGTCAGTGTGTGCACACGCGGGTGTGAAACTAGCCGATAAGGCGCAATTTACCAAATTTCCCTTGCGGTCCACGACGAGCCTCATGATTAGAGGGACGGGTCCTCACACGACTGCTCTGCGGTAAGCATCTCACGCCCCTCGCAGCCAGCACCGTTGGCGGAACAACTCCAGACGGCTAGCAATCGAGCACCCAGTGGGATCCCTCTCAATATTGCGGTCCAGGCTACCTCTCTAAGAACCGAGACGACATTGCTGAAACACATGAACTCTGCCAACGACTACCATGTCGTTCCTCGAAACCCGGAACAACAACAACAAACTCACAACGACCACCGACCAACAGCCCGGTGTCAACCCTCAAGTCACCTGTCTTAGTAGCTAGAGCACAGTCCAGGGTGCACCCTGCTGTTGCTCTAGCATACCGAGTCAGATGAACAAGCCAACCTGCATTTGGCAACGCGGTGAGAGTACCCAAAACCAGAGTAGAGTACTCCCCAACTACACCACCCTCCAAGGGTAAGTACCAGAGAACAGTACGCGAACTGTTCCTACCACACAACCAACAGTGTCCCTAGTGACCCTGACAAGTGTCACTATGCATCACTCCCTGGGAAGGCAAGAAACCATCAGCTTCCCAGGCAAGCGATCCTCCAGGATGTCCCACATATCCGGGATCCGGGACATCTCCTTGAACCAGTCCTCTACTATTTAAGGATCTCTAACATCGCCCCTGAACCTCAACCGATTCGACTCTCGAGATTTCGAGAGTACAAAGGCAACACACGTCCGGTTCCCTACTCACTCATCTCCAACACGGGGGAGACATTGTCAGGTGAGGGAACGGACGACGCCGGCATGCATGCATATCTCCCCCTAAGACGTCATGTCACATTCGGAAAACAACAAAACAAGCAGCAATCAACAAAGCGAAAACACATCATACATGAGCGCAAACAAACATGTAGGGATGTTATAACCCTAAAACTATCCCAATCCATACTCAAACCTTAACCGCAAGCCTAAAACTATCATTGGGACCTAAAACATGCTCTGATACCAAGTTTTCACACCCCGAACCAGAAAACTGATAAATCATCAAAAGTATACAAATCACCCGTTTAACTGGGTCTTGTTAGTCACCGAGCAATGCTATTTTGAATAGTTTTTGTTAATTTCAGGTATTAGGGCCATCAGCGAAGATTAGATCAAGTTTGGAGTTAAAGAAGCAAAGATAGGTCGTATTCAATATTAAATCTGTACCTGCTCAGAATGAAATTGAGGATGTTCCATACATTATTGGAAAGCTCGGGAAGTCTAGTTTCCAGGAGTTTTTACGGTTTGTGAGTTGGAGTTTCCTAGAAGAAGTTATGCTATTTTTAGTACAGAGGTGCAGAGAAAGAAGCTACGGACAAACCAGATCGATCTTAGCCCTCAAAGAAGATCGATCTGCGTCCGGGTGGATTGGCAGAAACCTAGGGTTAAGATCTAATCCGGGGGAGACTTAAGCTAGGGTTTTGGGCCATATAAAAGGGGTCTTTTGGCCGAATTTTGGAGGCTTGAAACAAAGAGTCTTTTGGAGAAATAATAGAGAGAGAAGAGGGTGGAGAATTCGAAGACGATGATCTTTCCACGGGGATCAATGGCTTCTACACCGATTGAGGATTTCCAAGAGATAAGTGGCTAGATTTATTGTTCTTAGGAATACCATGAAACCATAGTGTAACTTTTGACCTTTTTTAGTTGGATTTTTGTGAACTTTTCTATGTATAATCTCATGAATATGTTTTTTATGATTATAGAGTTGAAGGAACAGAGTTCCGTTGACGTATTTTTAGTCCTACATGATGGTTGTACTTGATTGTGGAGATTCATGAGATAGTTTTCATGCGGTTTGTGATTTGCCTTTGAGATAATCTATGGTAAGTGAAGATAAGTCATGCTAAGGTCATTAGGAGTAGAATAACTTAAGGTAATTGTAGGACCGAAGATGATTTATGCCAAACAAAGATAGATTATGCCGTAGGAAACATAAAACCTTCTTTTAGGGATTCGTGTGAGCTTGTAGCCATACGATCCATAATGCTTAGAGAAGCCATCAATATGATAACTAGGGAAGATTAAGGGTGAAACTAGGGTGGATTGTGTATTTCCTAAGACATATTTTCCATTTGATTAAAACCTTAACATTTTCTTTTGCATTTTTAGATAGTTTCAGTTAGATCAATCTATCATTGAATTTGTTAGCTTACATCTAGAGTTTTGAGAACTAATTTTGATTTTTCCTGATAATTTCCTGTGGTTTGACTCCGGACTTCACCGCTAGTCTACTTAGTAGTCTTAGTGATTGAATAAGGATATAAATTTATGATTTGATTAAGGTTAGCAACGTTTAAAGACGACGTTTGAGAGCGATCAATTTTTGGTACCGTTGCCGGGGACATTCGACAGTTAACTAATTGATTTTCTCTTAAGTCATTTTCTTGGCTTAGTTAAGTTTTTATTTTTCTTTTTTCTACCTTTCTTTATTTTACACTTTTTAGTAATTTTCTAACAATTTTTTAGAATTTTTCCAACATTGGAACGGATTTTTCTTGAAGAAAAACAACTCGCTTGCGGCCTGGAGCGATCGATTGGAACAAAAACCGACCGATCGGAACTGCGCAGTCAAGTAAGTCTTTTTGCTTCAAAACTTTTCATTTCAATTGTTGTTTTTCGGATTTTGCCATCTCCTCCGAATCTTCTGTGTTCTTTTTCTCTTTTTGTGTGATCTTGCATGCAAGGCAGACGATCCTTAAATACCCCGTTGGAACCTTTGGATCTAGGAACTAGAGACCACACTCTGAAAAGCTAGAGCCTTAGGTCAACAATCTTTGAGTAATTATCAGGAGGCCTTGAGTAACTTGTAATCTATTCACGAGACCTTTGTCATCATGGCTGAAAATGAGGGACATGTCATCGACCTTAATGCTAATAATAACAATTGGGGGGGTGGGGGGGGGGGGGGGGGGGGGGGGGTGTTACAAAGTGTTCATGTGAGGACCTGCCCCTCTATTCCTATAGCTGGTGGTTGATCCCAAGGGCAATTTGGGAAATTGCGCCTTGGCGGTCGATTTTCACACTGGGTGTTCACACACAGGCCTTGCTTGATGGTTGTGTTTGTTAAAAAGGTTAGGTGGACCCTAGCTTGGGTGTTCTGGGCTTGGGCCCGTTTTCCAGCCCAAGTTTGCACTTCTGGGCAGGGATGATCGATCCTTTGGTCATGGAGGATCGATCCTTCCTGTGCCTGGAAGTCCTTGTCGGTGGCTTTTGAAGGACGGCCACCGCGGTGGCCGTCGCTTCCCCTGTCAGGGGAGGGAAGACTTTCCCTCCCCTCCCCCGGCTTTTTCCCGGGTTCGCCGGCTTTTCCCCGGCCTTACCCGCCCTTTCCCCTCTTCCTTTCTTCCTCTCTTCTTCTCTTCTTCTTCCTCGCGGCTCTGTTTTCCCCTGTTCCGGCTGAGAGCTTTCGCTCGCCGTTCTTCCTCCTCCGGCCATCTTTCCGGGAGCTTGAAGGCTCGTTGGGTTCGTGGCAAGGCGAGGAAGGTCCTGGGGTAGGACTTGTGGATCGAAGCTGCGTTGAGGAAGTAGGGTTCTCATTCTAGACTCCGGTTGTTTTCCGAGGTTTTGAATCCGGTTTTGGTTTTCGTTTTAGATCTCCTTGTAGAGTTGGTGTTTTTCCGGTTTTGAAGCCTTGAGGAGCTTCGTGGTTCTTGGATCTACCAGCCCACCAAGTTTGGTGGGGTTTGGTTGTGTATTCCGGCGGTTTTCCCGGCCGGAAGTACATCGGAACCCATCATGATCGATCTTCCTGGATGAAGTGATCGATCCTCTGGTATTAGTTTGCTGCGCCCAGCCACATGATCGATCTTCTTATGGGAGGAGATCGATCATGGGGCTTGGGTCAGCCTGGTTACCCTTCGTCCCGAGAATGATCGATCTTCCTGGGAGAAGGATCGATCTTCCTTGGTGCGACTGGAAGGGTGCCCTCTGTCACCAAAAAGATCGATCTCCTTGGAAGGAGTGATCGATCTTCTTTGGCTCGACAGTGAGGGAGGCTCACTGTTTCTTGGGTGATCGATCCTCCCTTCGGGAAGGATCGATCCTTTGAGCAGCAGAGAGGGTTTTACTTGTTTTAAATGCTGTTTTGCCCGCAGGGCTTCGCATGTAAATGGTCTTTACGGTTTTACCCTCGGGGTTTATCCTGTAGTGATTTATGCATGAATGTTTACAGCTCTGTGGTTGAACCGAGAGGGTGATGTCTCTCGGGGTGCTTAGAATAAATGGGCTGACGGTATGCCCTTACCGCTTTGTGGTGAACCGGGGGAGTCATGACCCTCGGGAGTGTTTAGTATAAATGGGCCGAAGGTGTGCCCTTGCCTTGTTGCTTGTTTACAGCTTTATATCTATCTGCCCTGTTTTGCTTAACTGTGCATTAGACATGTTAGGCTAGTTTGGGTGGGTGTTTCCCCCTTGTACTCCGTACCCAGGTGCTAAGTGGAGGTGTCCTGCACGGTTCTGTTCCTCTGTTGGTGCAGAGGGTGATCCCGCATGGAACCTTTTCCCCTGTTGGGTGCTTAGGGTGATGAGCAAGGTTCATGTCGGGAGCCCTTGGGGCATCGATAGGGTTATGGAACCTTGGCAGTCCTTAGACTTAGTGCCTGGTCGGGAGTCAGGGATCGTGGCTCTGTGGCTTGGAGTGCTGGGAGGTGGTTGTCGTAACCTCGGTCGTTCCGCCAAGTGTGGAGGTCCCGCTTGGGGAAGGGTGTCCTACCAGTAGCGTCATGTCCACCCTGTGTCAGGGACAGTCGGAGTTTGTCCATCCCTAGACAGTGGCAGTCGGAGACGTACTCGGGACAGGAACCCTTCGGGTTATCGATAGGATTTATGGGATCCTTGGCAAGCCTCAGCACTTGGCTTCAGGGTTGGTCTTTGGGTTTGCCTTTCTTGTGGGGGTTGTGGAGTGGGACCCTGCTGAGCTGTTGCTCATGCCTACCTGGACTGTGTTTGTTGCAGGTGTTGGTGCCCGGTTCTCCCAACCGTTGCCCCGTCGGTCGTCCAGTGGCAGCGCTCCGGCTCCTGACCATGTCTGAGGGTCAGGATGGCTTTGTCTGCGCCTTCGTGGAGACCCCGGTGGGCAGTGTGGCTTGCTTTCTTTTTGGGGACTGTTTACCCCTTGTTCTAGATCTGTTGTATCTAGGTTTCTCCTGTTGTAACTCTATTATGTGTTTGTAATGGATGTTGTTAGCTTTTGTTTCCTGCTTCGCTCTTTCTCTGTGGTGTCCAGCTGTTTCCGCCAGCTGGGCCTTTGTCTCGGCTGTTTCCGCCAGTCGAGGCTAGTAGTTGTAGGTGTCTTCCCCTCGCGGTCCCCGGCCCGGGTGCGCTCTGCGGGTCGGGGCGCGACAGTTCATTTGAGAAATCACTTCTTGCCCACTGCCTATACTAACACTCCTTCCATTAATCCTCCTGCAATCACAGCCTCACACTATGAGATTCGACCCCAAATGGTTCAAATGTTACCTCACTTTCATGGTCTAAGTAATGAGGATCCATATGAGCATATTCACAATTTTATCGATACCATCACTACACTAAAAATGGAGAACTTTAATGATGATGTCTTTAAGTTAAAACTTTTCCCCTTCTCTTTGAAAGATAAAGCTGAACACTGGCTTTAATGTTTACCTCCACGCTCAATCACAACTTGGGACCAACTTCAAGAGGCATTTTTAAGGAAATTCTTTTCCATAATTAAAACTCAGAAATTTCGAACTGAAATCCTTACCTTTGTTCAATATGATGATGAGTCTTTCCATGACGCTTGGGATAGATTTAATGATTTTTTGAGGAAATGTCCACATCATGATATTGACAAATGGGAATTGAGTCATAAATTTTATAGAGGACTTAATGAGAGATGTAATGTGAGACCCAGGGTACTGGGTGTCGGTGTTCGCCTGGAGGGTGTGTGGGCGAACCAGGTAACTGAGTTAACAACCCCATATATTATAAGTATATGAGTAACCCTTATAAGACACAACACGTTTTAAAGCCATGATGGTAGTGATCCGTCAGAAAACTCCAAGGTTAAGCGTCTGCGTTGGAGCGATCCCATTATGGGTGACCCACTGGGAAGATTTCCTAGATTTCTGCGGTGAGCTAAAAGCGGATAATATTGTGTCGGGTGGGGCCCTCGGGTGGATCCTGGACGGAGCCCGTAGGCCCTGGGCGGCCGGGGACGGCGGGGCCATTACAGATGGTATCAGAGCAGGCTGTAGGTCTGTTAGCCGGATTGTGCCAGCGAGGACGTTGGGCCTCTAAGGGGGTTGGGTTGTGAGACCCGGGGTACTGGGTGTCGGTGTTCGCCTGGAGGGCGTGTAAGTGCGACCCATCATGTGACCGGTTCTTCTGAAAGACTATGATCATGGGCCTCAGGGACATGCGGTGGGGTTATGGGACCTCTGTATACATCCAGGTCTTACTTGAGGGCGACACTGTTGCATTTTCCTCTTCCTTCTATGTGTCGTAGTGTAGTTTCCCTACCAAGCTTAGTTGCTCACTCCTACCCAGGCTGTGTTTTGCAGGTGCAGGCGTTAGCTCCTCTTCGGTGGCCCCTACCAGGCAGTTGGTCGGCGGTACGGCGGTGCCAGACGGAGTCTGAGAGGTGGCGATCATTTACTTGCTTTAAATCCCTTGTTAGTTAGTCTCCTACGGGAGTAAACTGTTGTATTTGGATATTCCCCTTTCCGAGGATATGTATATTAAACTCTTTTGGATTTGTAATCTTGGGTTCGAGGCATGTTAATTTTATTGTTGTTTAAATTGGGGGTGTTTGATGAGCTGTTTAGGGAGACCAATAGGTTAGAGGGAACCCTCGCCAAATTTTTCGCGTTTCGTTAGGTTCCGGTTCGCGTCGTCCGGCCCGGTTGGGCTTTCGCGGATCGGGGCACGACACGCAGCCTGGAGCGATTGGTCAGAGCCCAAACCGACCGATCGGAACTGAGCAGTCACGTAAGTCTTTTACTTCAAAACTTTTCGTTTCAATTATTGTAATCCGGGTTTCGTCCTCTCCTCAGATTCTTTTATTTTCTTTTTCTCTTTGTGTGTGATCTTGCATGCAAGGCAGACGATCCCTAACCAACCCGCTGGAATCTTTGGATCTAAAAATAGAGGCCACACTCCGAAGAGCTAGAGCCTTAGGTCAAAAATCTTTGAGTAATTATCTGGAAGCCTTGAGTAACTTGCAATCTATTCATGAGACCTTTGTCACAATTGCAGAAAATGAGGGACCTATCATCGTTCGTAATGCTAATATTGGAAGGGGAGGTAATAATCATAACAATGGGGGGTACAACATGTTCATCTGAGAAATCACTTCTTGCCCACTGCCTACACTTACACTCCTTCCATTGATCCTCCTGCAATCACAGCCTCACATTATGAGATTAGACCTCAAACGATTTAAATGTTACCACACTTTCATGGTCTAAGTAATGAGGATCCATATGAGCTCATTCACAATTTTGTTGATATCATCACTACACTAAAATTGGAGAACTTTAACGATAATGCCTTTAAGTTAAAACTTTTCCCCTTCTCTTTGAAAGATAAAGTTAAACAGTGGCTTCAATGTTTATCTCCACACTCAATCACAACATGGGATCAACTTCAAGAAGCATTTCTAAGGGAATTCTTTCCCATAATTAAAACTTAGAAATTTCGGATACCTTTGTTCAATATGAAGATGGGTCTTTCCATGATGCATGAGATAGATTTAAAGACCGTTTAAGAAAATGTCATCATCATGATATTGATAAGTGAGTGTTAACTCATAAGTTTTATAGAGGCCTTAATGAAAGATGTAAAACTAGGGTTGAAGCTTGTTGTGGGGGTATTCCTTTAGACAAAGATGATGATGAGCTCTAGAACCTTTATGAACAAATTTCCATTGATTCTCAACAACAATTAACAAACCCTAAGAGTCGGCCTACATCTAAGGGGACCTTTGAACTTTCTGGATTTGATGCCCTTACTGCACAAATAGCCCTCCTTAATAAAAGGTTTGGTAAATTGGAAATGAGACAAGCACCTGACCCTCCTCTATTCCAAAATCAACCTCAAACTTGTGCACTGTGCTCTAGCCTTGAACATCACATTACCGATTGTCCCCTGGCTCCATCGTTCTCTGAATTCATTCAAGAGCAAGCAAACACGATGTATGGTTTCACTAAACCTGATAATAATCCTTATTCCAACTGTGAGGACCCGTCCCTCTACTCTTGTGGCTCGTCGTGGACCGTAAGGGCAATTTGGTAAATTGCGCCTTGTCGGCTAGTTTCACACCTGCGTGTGCACACACTGACCATGTCTGTCGTAATGTTTGGCTAGAATGGTTAGTTAGACCTGGGATCGAAAGATCCGGGCTTGGGTTTAAGTTTTAGCCCAAGTCTAGCTTCCTGCGAAAGAAAGATCGATCCTTCCTTGCTAGAAGGATTGATCGCTCTTTGCCAGGAAGTGAGATCATCGGGAAGGATCGATCCTTCCTCCCAGGACGGATCGATCCTGCCTATGTCGGTTCGTTTGTCTATAAAACGGACGTAACCTTCTTTCTTGAATCTCTTTTGAAATCCGAGTTCTTGAGCTGAGATCTTCTGGATTTCCAAGAGATTTTGGACGATCCAAGGCTTAATAGCTGGGATTGAAGCTGCTATTGCATAGGTAGGGATCCTACCCACAATCCATCGGGTTTTTGGTTTGTTTTTCCGGTTGATTGTGATCTTTTAATTAGATCTTGATGTATACTTGTTAGATTGTAGTATTTCCACCGGTTTTGGACTCGTGGTCCTTCGTACTATTTCTCGCCGGTGGTTTACCGGAGAACCCAACGCGATTGATCCTTTTGTGAGAAGGATCGATCCTTCTTCGTTGGTCATGCTGAACCCGAGCAGGATCGATCATTCTCAGGTGAGGACGATCGATCCTTGCGCCTTGGGTAGTATGGATCCCCCTCGTTGCGAGGAGGATCGATCTCCCTTGTGGGAGGAGGATCGATCTCCCTTGTGGGGGGAGGATCGATCCTCCTTGGCGCGGCAGTGAGGATGTTCCCTATCACGAGTAGGATCGATCTTCCTGGGAGGAAGGATCGATCTTACTCGGCATGATACGGAGAGTTTGTTCTCTGTCACGAGAAGGATTGATCTTCCCTTGGCGGGAAGGATCGATCCGACTACGATAGAGAGGGAATTTCTTCTTGGTTTTGCCCGCGGGGCATTGCAAGTACAGTTTTCTTTACCGTCTTATACCTTGTACATAAATTTAAGCATGTTAGCCCTATAATAGGGGCAGTGGTGAACGGGGGGAGTGATGACTTTCGGGATGTTTAAAATAAACGGGTGGGAAGCCCTACAGCTTTCTCTAGCCTTGCATGCCGCCGTGCGCCGAGGGCTTTATCTGTGATATCTGTGAGTTGTTGTTTGCGGGGCTGCTTCCCGAAGCAGGTGTCGTGGTGGACTGCTGACAGTTGTTGGTGGTACCATTATAGCAGCACTTAGACCTTAATTACTTGTTCACCACCCCGGGCCGGCAAGGTGCCGTGCCCAGACCTTGTTTGATATGCAATCACATATTGTTGCATGCTTATATATATATTCCTGCGTGTGCTCATAACATGCATTGATTTGTGCATTAGTTGCATCTGTGTAGGACGTTGGCGATGGGTTGATCGCCGATCCGGGGCTTTCGGGTAGTCCGGATCTAGCTCTAGGACCGTTGCGGGTAGCTTGGTCCAGGACTCAATTTGTAGTATTCAGTCGATATCGATGATAGGGTTAGATGACCTGAATACATGTTGTTTGAGGTTTAGAGGTCGTGTCGTCTCCAAGTTGAATCTGAGGTGTAGCCGGAGTCCGGTGTTCTTGACTCTTGGGTCGAGGAGTGCCTACCCAGCGGTGTCCTTGCCCGCCAAACAGTTTTCAGTGTCATGTTGTGAGTCTGCAGTGTTTTCGGCCTTCCGGTAGGGTTATGGGACCCTTGTATACATCTAGAGTAGACTTGGGGCGGCACTGTTGTGTTCCCTCCCTTGTGAGTGTCGTAGTGTAGTGTCCCTGCTGAGCTTAGTGCTCACTCCTACCCGGGCTGCGTTTTGCAGGTGCTGGTGCTAGCTCTTCTTCGGTCACCCCTACCGGGCCGGTGTTTGGTGACGTGGCAGCGTCTGGCGGTGCTTGAGGTGTGGCGATCGTCTGCTGTACCCTTTGTTTAGTTAGTGTGAGGACCTGTCCCTCTACCCCTGTGGCTCGTTGTAGACCGCAAGGGCAATTTGGTAAATTGCACCTGGTTAGTTTGTTTCACACCCGCGTATGCACACACTAACCTTGTCTGTGTTCGTGTTTGTTTAGAATGAATAGGTGAACCCGAGATCGGAAGATATGAGCTTGGGCTTATGTTTTAGCCCAAGTTTGCCTTTCTAGCCAGATGGATCTGACATGCTTTGGAGATCGATCGCTTAGTGCAGAAGGTCTTTAGGCTGTTGGCTGCTCGGGAGCGATCGATCGCTCCTTGGAGCGATCGATCGGACTCGAGTCGGTTGGTTTTCTGCTTTGCGAGGACGGCCGCCGTTGGCCGTCGCTCTCTCCTGTCAGAAGGGGAGGACTTTCCCTCCCCTTCTTCACCTTTCTCCCCTCTTTCTCGGCTGTCCCCTCCCCCTTTCCTCCTTTTCTCCTTCCCCTCCTTCCTTCTTCTTCTCCTTTTTTTTTCTCCTCACCCGAAAGCTCTGTTTCTTCTCTTTTCCCGCCGGCGAGCTCCTTCTCCTCCGTTCTCCCTCCTCCGAGCATCATTTTGGGTGTTCTAAGGCTCGTTGGATCCGTGGCAACGAGAGGAAGGCTCCTGGTGTGGTTTGGAGGCTTGTTGGTGACTGGTTGCGAGGGATCAGCCGAGGAAAGCGTTCTTCGGTAGGTTCTTCTACCTACTGTGTTCTTTAATGGGTTTCTCTAGATCTAGCCGTTGGATCTTGTTGATCTTTGTCTTGTTGGTTTCCTCATGCCTATTCGAATTTCTGATATGGGGTTTATGATCTTTGGTTGAGATCTTAGTAGGTTTTATGCATGATTAAGCTCGGATTTTCTGGTTTCTGCTGTTCTTGAAGAACAGCCGGCTTGCGGCTTGCGGCTTGCGGTTTATGATCTTGGGTTGTGATGAGCATAAGAGTTGTAGATCTTTGAATCTCAACTTATTTCATAATTTTCCAATTTTCCTACGATTTGTTATGAATTGATTGCTGGAGGGCTGCGTTGTAGAATTTAATTCATAAGTTAGTTTGATTAGTTAGTTTGATTAGTGTTTTCATGTTAATCTACCCGTTGGATGATTATGGATTTTGGATATGTTGATCCTGGTATATATATCTACTAATGGCTAAGTTGGATCTTGAATCCGACGTCGTTTGGACCTCGGATCGATGGGATAAATTAGCCTCTAGTAGAGAACTTTTGGGTGTTTTGAATATAATATTATATTTCAGATTATAATATTATATTGTTTACTGTTCATCATCATTTTCGGGGTTGCTTCCCGTCGCAAGAGTCCGCGGTTGACGGTCGCGGTACCGTCGTAAGGTTAGGACCCGCTGCGGAACAGCTGGCAGCGGTTGGCAGTACCGCTGCAGCGATCCGGTTGACTTAGATGATGTTTGTCAAACTGTTGCAAGCTTTACTTCTTATTTGTGTATGTTCATGGCATACATTCCCTGTTTTGCACTAGTTGCATTGGTTAGGGCGTGGGTGATCTGTGGGTCGCCGTCCCGAGGCTGGAAGCTCGGACTTAGCCCTAGGACCGGGGTTTGGTAGTTTGGACCCGGTTTGAAATGTAGTGTCCAGTCAAACTTGATGATAGGCCTCGATGACTGGTGCACTTGTTGCTTGATGATTGTAGAGGTCGTGTCTGCCTCGAGTCGGATCTGAGGTGTAGCCGGTGTCCGGTGTTCTTAAACTCTTGAGTAGAGGAGTTGCCTACTCATTGGTGTCTTTTCCCACCAAACAGTGTTCTTTGTCCTGTTGAGAGTCAGCAGTGTTGTCTCCTGCTACTGAGTGTGACCTGACATGTGACCAGCCCGGCTGGAAGACCATGATCGTGGGCCTCAGGGATACGCAGTGGGGTTATGGGACCCCTGTATACACCCAGGTTCTACTTGAGGGCGGCACTGTTGCGTTTCCCTCTTCCTTCTGTGTGTCGTAGTGTAGAACCCTACTGAGTTTAGTGCTCACACCTACCCGGCCTGCGTTTTGCAAGTGCAGGCGTCAGTTCTTCCTCTGTGGCCCCTACCAGGTAGTTGGTCGGCGGTGCGGCGGCGCCTGGTGGATTTTGAGAGGTGACGATCTTACTGCTTTTATACCTTTTGATAGTTAGTCTCCTACGGGAGTAATGTTGTATTTGGATCTTCCCCTCTCCGAGGATTTGTATATTAAACACTTTGGGTTTTGAATATGTGGTTCGAGGTTCTGCTAAATAAATTGTTGTTTTAAATTGGGGGTTTTTGATGAATTGTTAGGGAGACTAATAGGTTAGAGGGAACCCTCGCCGTCTTTTTCCGCGTTTTGTAGGTTTCGGTTCGCGTCGCCCGGCCCAGTTGGGCTTTCGCGGGTCGGGGCGCGACAGCTTGGTATCAAAGCATAGGTTGTAGATCTCAGGGTTTAGGATCAGGTTTCGGTTGAGGTTGAGCGTGGAATGGGTTAGTTCTATGTCTAGAACATCCGTGCATGCTCCTTTTGATGTGTTGTGCTTTTCCCGCTTTCTGTTTGTGTTGCCTTGTTTTGCGGCTTCTGACGAGTGGACGCTCGTTGTTGTTGGTGATTGCGCAGATGTCGGGAGCTCGAGACCGACCTTCAGTTGTTGGTCGAGGTGGGGCACGACCTGGTCGACCCGCTCGACCAGACAGGGTAGCACCTGTCAGGGTGGTCAGAGCTCGACGGACTGGACCATCACCAGCGACGGTTGCGGTCGCACGGGAGGATGCCCCTCTCGCCAAGGAGGGTGTCCTCGCTCCGGTCGACGGGCGGGCCACGACAGTGGTCATGATGGACTTCTAGCGGCTGAACCCGCCTAGGTTCAGCGGTGATACTGGAGATCCGACCACGGCAGACGCCTGGCTCCGAGGAGTCACGCGCGTCCTCGACGCTCTCTTCGTCGGGGATGACCGGATCCGGGTCACCCTCGCGGCGTTCCAGCTCGATGGTGACGCCCTTGACTAGTGGTGCACTGCCCAGCACACCAGTGGCGGAGAGGAGCCGACGTGGGAGGATTTCAGGGCGTTGTTCTTGGACGCGTACTTCCCGGAAAGTACGCATGACGCCTTGTCTCGCGAGTACCAGTCCCTCTTGCAGGGTACTTGCTCTATGCAGCAGTATGCCACCCGGTTCAATCATTTAGTCCGTTTCGAATGATAATACGTACAATAAAAGAATATAATACATTAATCTCAAAGAATATATTCAGAGGTAAACAGATATTCAATTCATATAACGTCAGTTGTACTATTACAAGATCTTCCAATAAAAGAATATAATACATTAATCTCAAAGGTTCTCGAATGATACATAATTTACAAAGTCCATCAAAAGTACAACTGATCATCCTCCAGCAACCTCAAGCGCCTCTGGATGTAGTCGCGCCGCCAAAAGCTGATCTCGCCTGCTCTACTGAAGAAGAACTGGCGCCTGCACCTGCAAACGCAGCCCGGGTAGGAGTGAGCGATAAGCTCAGTAGGGTTCTACTCTACGACACACTGAAGGGAGGAAAACAACAACAGTGTTGTCTCCCAGCTCAAGTCTAACGGATGCCACGGGTCCCATAACCCAGTTGATGTTCCAAGGGCTCTTGTCATGAAACCTCTCTCCTGAACAAGCTACTAGGAGGCCAAGGAACAGTAACATGCAAGATCACCCTTCCCAAGCTGAAATACCAAGCCTTGGGGAACCACGTCGGGAACGCATCAACATCCATCCTTAGCACTTGGCTTTGGAAGACAACACGACCTGTAAACCTCAACACAATGATCAGAGTCAACTAGCGTGCATCCTCAATATCAAGAGATTCTGATTAAACAATCACCCTAATCCTGACTACCCAGCCGCGGTCCTAATGGCTAGATCCGAGCTACCCGAGAACCTCGGATACGCGGTCCTAACCTCAGATGCCTCTAATGCAATCAAGATGCATGCAATGCTCAGGCACAGATAACAATATATAAGCATGCAACAAGATGTCATTAATCATACAGAGCTAGGCATAGCTTACAGCTAGCCAAAGGGTGAACATAGCAAAGGCCTCAAATACAGATAAACTATGCTAACCAAACAAAGATCTGAGCAAAGTATGAATACAGATATACAATAGTCTTCAGTGCTCTCTTGCACCTGACAGACTAAGGTTCCACAGTTACCCCGCAGGTAACTGGCCACATCTATACAATAGCCCTCGGCACTCGCCGGCAAGAGGCTAAGGTTTCACAATTCCTCATTAACTAGCACTCATAGCTAGCTAATGGTTAAACAATCCAATAAGCATCTAACTACAATCACACATGTATTAAATGCGATCAAAACCCTAGATTCGTCCAAAAAGGAAAGTACTCGATTCGATCCTCAAACCCGATAGAAATCCTTTGAATACCTTCCAAAATCCACTTGTAAACTTCCCAACATGTTTAAAGATCAATCACGATTGAAAGCCATTCAAGAAAAACCAGAAAACAATGTTCAAGGGCCCACGGATGATGCGACGGTCGATCCGCCGATCGACCGTGAGACCATGGTCGATGTCAAGGTCGATCCGCCGATCGACCGTGAGACCAAAGCGAAGGAAACCAAGGGCGACGGTCGATCCACCCATCGGCCCTGAGAAGTCCAAAACCAAACAGCGCCTGACGGTCGATGCGACGGTCGACCGTCAGGTAGATGGCGAAAAGAGAAGATCCCGCGGTCGATCCACCCATCGACCGTGGGAGTCCAAAATCCCGACAGAGCCCGACGGTCGATGCGACGGTCGACCGTCAGGCCAAGAAAGAGCAAAACCTTGCTTGACAGTTGATGCACCGATCGACCATCGAGCCCTGAAAGAGCGTATCAACGCTTGACGGTCGATGCACCGATCGACCGTCGAGCCTCAGGCACAGTTCATCAGAACAGTGCCGGAAATCCAATTTCTTGGATTCCAAGGATCAAATCAAGTTGGAAATCGATGAAACTTTGCAAGTATGCATAAAAGATGACGGGGAAACAAATGGTATAAAGAAATCCCATTTTTGACGGTTAAATCTCCAATTTAGGTTGAAAAGACCAAAAATCGATAAACGACGATAATACAAGATTCAGCCGATGAAATACGCAAATCGCAAGGTAGGAATACTTGGAACCATTCACATTACATGCACAAAGAGCTACATAGCATTCTAACAAGTACTGCTACAGCGAAAGGGCATTAAACCTATCCTAGGAGAACCCGATCCAAAGATCGAGGTAGAAACACCTACTTGAAGAGATAGGGCAGCTCCTCCACGCATCCCCCAACTCCGATCGCCAGAAGCCGCTCCTCGAAAGCCATGCCTCCGGTGCCCTAGCACCCAGCCGAAGGAGAGAGGGAGAAGAGAGAAAGAAAGGCCGGAGGAGAAGAAAAGAAAGGAGAGAGAGAAAGGAAAGGGTTAAATAGAAAGCTGGAATCCATCACAGCCGTCCGATTCGATCTCTCCCGATTGAGCTCCGATCTTCCGATCGGACGCGCCCTAAAGGTTCTAATCAAACACATACATCAATCAAAGGCCATGTGTGCAATGCGGGTGTGAAACTGACCACCAGTGAGCATATTTACCAAAATGCCACTGCGGTCAAAAGCAGCGATGCGATCAACCGATCGCATCCCAAGGCCAACCGAGCCAAACCACAAACCCAGGCCCACGACCTAACGCGGTCGGACCAGGTTGGAGGTACGAGTCCTCACAACCGATTACCCTTAAAGAAATTTCGTCCCAAAATTCAAGGGTAAGGCCGAAAAAGAAGAACCAACTAGTCCTAGTGGTACAAACGCCCACACAAAGGAAACTACCTGCTGGGTCAAATAGTCGGGGAACTCCTGGCACACGCGATCACAATCCCCCCTACTCCCACGTCAAGCTCTCTGCACTGCCATGCCTCTATCTGATCATCACCAACGTTATCGACCTGCCTCTCAGCATCTGATCTCGTCTGGCCACAATCTGCACTAGCTGCTCTACGTAGGCGACGTCCTCCTCGACTACGAAGTCGTCGTGTCTGATCATGTGGGACGGATACTGACTGTACTTCCTCAACACCGAACACGTGGCGGAAGGACACACAACTGACAAGTGCGTGAAATAGATCCGATCTGTAAGCAAACCCTCTGTCGCCAACTGCGAACCCTAACGGCCGTCACCTCTGATCTGACCTGCACTGACCTCTCTACCTCAAGAGGTGCAACGCTGGTGCTGAGCCGTCAACTGCTGAAGTAGGCAAACTCCGCCATGAGGGTGTGCTCTCGCCGTCTGACATTTGCATCAACAATACGTGCCCTAAGCACGTCACCATGGATCTGAATGGTCCTCTCTGACCGTCTGTCCATCTGTGCCGCGAGATGCTGTGCTAGAAGTCAACGCTGTGATCATCGGCTCCCAAGAGCTGTATTAGACTCAAGTCTGTGATCCTGGAATCATAACCTGAAGTGATGGAAGCTGAAACATCACACCATCTGATCACCTCTCTGACGTGCGGACTGCTATGTGGCACATGTACTCATCTTACAAGGTATATGTGCTGAACTGACCTCTGCATCTGATCCTGAATCTGATCACTGCATCTAATCCTGAATCTGATCTCTGCATCTGATGCCAACCAGGTGATGACGAAACCCATGATGTATCTCTATGCCTCCTGAATGAACAACAACAGGAGAGGAGTAAACCTCACGTCGGATGTCCTCTTGCCACTCTGGATCTGCTACTCCACCTCTGGAGTACTATCAACTGTCTGCCAAAGTCGTCAGGAATCTCTATAGGCTCGATGTCATCGTCGCTCCACACGCGTCATGGTTCTGGTGCAAACTCTAGGAGTAGGGCTGCCTCGGCCTCCACCTCATCTGGTCTCTGCTCCCTGCCAACTCTGACTGGTCCTCTACACGAAGGAACCTTCAGGAACACTCTGCCAGGAACTGAGATCTGCACCAATCCTCGCCTCTGATCTGAGTAGCTCTCTCGTCTGCTCTGTGCTAGTCCCTCTGAGGATTGCCTCAACCAAACTCGGTTGAGCAATCCGAAGAACGACACGGACTGCCGTGCTACACCTAGAATGGTACTGCATCTGTCTGGACTGATGGTTGCTGAACTCGGCAAACTCCAGCAAAGGAACGTACTGCTCCCAGCTGCCTCCTGCAATCTGGTGATGACGTCCGCCATGGTGTGCTTCCGCCCCCACTCTGACACAGTAAGGGAGGCCGCAATAGATCTGCCGGATCTGCAACACTGCTAACGAAGCACCACCTGTGATCTGCTGACGCTGTCCAGCTCTCAGTCACGTGCTTGGCACCAACCGCAACCTGGACCTCCACGAGCTCCGGATACATACCCTGGGTCTATATCACTCTGGCCGGGAGAGCTGGGATGCCGTAAAGACTGAATGGGAAGTCATCAGGAATCTGATCCTCGAAATCCGATCCAACTGACTGTCTGCCTCCGACGAGCTGACAAATCCACCAAATCTGCTCTAGCCCCTCTAACAACTGCCGGGGGATATTACCCTTAAAGGCACTGACGCAGTGACTTTAAGGCAAAAGCTCCGGTCTCCTGGCCACTCTGGTCAACGGTCCCGCAATCTTGGGGATGCTTCTACTGAATCTCGAATACCATCTTCGACCTCTGCCGTCGCACATCTGTGTCAAGACCAGCTGAATCGATCGATCTGCCTGCCGCTGAGACTGCCTGTCGATCGAAACCTGCCTCTGAAGGCCAACACCTCGAACTGGGGCCAAATGACGCCGATACACCCTCGGCAGCTGCGATGTAAACACCAAACATCGCTCGTGCTCCTCCTCAACGTGCCAGTAGATATGATGCTGTCGATGACAGAGAGACGGTCAGAGAGGACGACTCAGGTCTCAGATGAAGCGTGTATTGTCGATACAGATCTCAGCTGACAAGATCACATTCCATGGTGGAGTTCGCTTGTTATAGCAGTTGATAGTTTAGCTTTCGCATCACACCGTTTGGGGCATAGTACGGTATCCCATGTTGATTTCCAGCTTACTGGCCATAGCTTGCAGAGGCTTCATCCACCGACTCAGACATCATCACCCAATCTTCAGAAAATCAGCATAGATCAGGTCAGAATTGACAAAAGGTTTGCACATATCAAATGTGATCGCCGTTTGAGTATGAAATTGATGGCAGAGTGTTCTTGAGGATGGCCCATGCGGATATCCAGGTAGGTTGGTCAAGGAAGAATCAATGTCGGGGTGTTTGCTCTTTGAGATTTCAGTTCATGGTGGTGAGACTGTTTTAGGTTTACCTTATCCCATACCTACCATTTGTGCTTCATCCTGTCATGTGTTCGAGCTGAGGAGGCACCGTTCAAATTCATCGCGTGTCAGCAGCTTCGACAGAGTAGAGCTTGAGATAGACAGATTGTCAGAGGTGTTGTGGGGGTGACTTGGGAGCACTGGGGGCGCATGTGCAGTTTGTCCCAAGTGGTCCTCACTCCGAGGTTTTTCTCTGTCTTATGTGGCAGTTGCGGGCGTTGGTACTCGGGGGTTTGTGTTGCGGGTGTTGATGCCCGGTGCCTTGTGTGGTTGCTCGGGTTGCGAACTTGCTAACCTTTCTTGTCTTGTGCAGGTGTGCTTGTTTTGCTTATTGTTTCCGACCCTACTCTTACCGAATTTCGAGGACGAAATTCCTTTAAGGGTGATAGGTTGTGAGGACCCGTACCTCCAACCCTGTCTGACCGCTTGGGTCGAGGGTCTGGTTCTGTTGGTTTTGCGCTTGGTTGGCCTTGCTTTGCGATCCTCCCTGATTGTTGCGGCTCCGGGGGTAATTTGATAAATTACCCTAGGCGGAGTGGGTTTTACACACGCGTAACGCACACACGGCCTTGTGATGATGTATGTGCTTGGTTAGACCGATAGGAGTACTTTAGATCCGAGGATTTGAGTTTGATCGCAGGGATTGAGATTTGGGCTGCTAGGATAAGATCTGGCCGATTGGACGACCAAGATCCAATCTTAAGCATCCAAATATTAGATCCCTTTTTCTTTTGCTTTGCTTGGTTAGGGCTTCAGCCGCACGCGAGAGAGAGAGAGCTCAAGCGCTCGAGAGAGAGCTCGAGAGAGGGCTGTGGTGGCTGATCGGAGAGAGACGTCGGCGGCGAGGGCAAGGGCGGAGATCTTGCTACGGCGACCGCGGTTGGGGCGACGACGAGCCCTTAGGCGACCCGCGACGGCTGGATCCCTCCCGTCGACTGCGACGGCAGAGGCCTTGGATGACAACGGCAACGATGACCAAAGGAGAGCTAGGCGGAGCTTGGCAACGACGATCAGAGAGAGAGATGACGGCCGTGATTAGAGGGGACCGACAGCGACGGCGTCGACGACCGGAGGAGTCGATCCAGAGGTAGGGTTGCTTCCCTAAACCTGGTTTAGGACTCTACTAGAGTAGAATAGGGTTGTATTGATGGGTGTTTTCGAATGCTATGGTTGCTCTGTTACTTTCTATTTTAAGTTCTGTTTTCCGGCGATGATCTGCTCCGTTTTCCATGGTTTTTCTCGGCGATCCTCTTCTCTGTTTTACCGGCGGTGATTGCTCTCCCTTTTGGTCTTTCCGGCGATCCTTCTATTTCTCCATCACCGATGATGTATGCTTTGGTTTGGGGTTTTCCGGTGTGGGGTGGATGGATGGGTATCTGGATTGCTGGTTTTGGTTGCATCCCATTGGAGGCTGTAATGTCCTTTTCCCGGTGCCCCCTTCCATTTCTCTCCAGCGACGCCTTGCTCTGTTCCCGGCGATCAGTTCATCTTCTTCTTCCATTCCCTCGGTGAATGCCCCTTCCTTCTCTACACGAGGCAGCCTCTGCCGTCCCCATGACCTCTTTCACTCCATCCACCTCTCCGTGACCTCCAGCTTGCTGGATTCCTTTTGTCAATCCGGGGGTCGCTTGGCCTCGATTCTCCCCTTCCCAGATGAATCCCTTCGGGGAATGGCTTCAAGCTGCTGCCAGGTCCAATCTCCCCCATGCTAGGGTTGTCTCTTGGCTGCTTCGGTCCGATCTGTATGTTAAGTTCCATAGATATTTGATGAAGTGCCAAAGAGAGTATCGAACTGCTGTTATTCGCTGTCATGTTGCTGAGCCTAGTTTCCTGATGCATATAGATTCCTCCTAGGAGGCTCTATCCTAGGACAGATGCTATGCCCTATCAAGTTGCCATGCTCAAATATATTGCTATGCTAGACTTCTAAGTATGCTAGGTCATGACCTCTTTCCATACTATGCCATGTTGTTCCTGCATGACAGTTAGACTATTGTCGCAAATATGCTTATCTTGATGAGTTGTTGAGCATATGATTCATGCCCGTCTGCTCTATTTTTCCATAGCTACGTGGATTGATCTTGAGTTGCTTCCGTGGTGGATTCTTATGTTTAGCCACCTCTAGTTAGTTCTCAATGCATGGTTTTCTATCTTGCTGTATCAACTATTGCTACCATGGCCAGTTAGCCCTACTTTCCTTAAGTTTGTGATTCTGATCATTTGACGAGCGATTGAGTAGAGTTTTGTTATTGATTGTTAAACGAGCCGTTTCATTGATTCTTTGTCGTCGAGTGGTATATGAGTTTGGTAGTATCGCAGTATTAGTTGACTAATTGAGCGGATGATTATTCAATTACTTTATTATGTCTATTTGCTTTCCAATGCGTATGTTAGTTGAATATTTCAAGTATGCTTATTAATACCATGTAAGCCTAGGGCCGGCGGTGTGCCCGTTTTTATTTGTTTTGTGGAGATGCTTATAATGTGCGGGCCAGTGGTGCTCTGTGAAATTGTTTAGCTGGGGGGTGTACCCCATTGTACAATTTCTGGCTGACGACGGTGCATGTCGTCGTAATGCCGAAATTTGGATTGAAACGTGATAAAATTGAAATAGCTTAGTTCTCTTTTATATCTTATATGCTAAATTGGACATGTTTGATGAGATGTCATGTAGAGACACCCAGGTCTAGTTGTTTGAATAGGCTCATGCATGATGCTTGCATTAGAAGCATTAAGGCTACGTGCGGGCGATGGGTTCGATCGCCGATCCGGGGGTCTCGGGTAGCCTGGATCTAGCCCTAGGACCGGGGTTTGGGTAGTTGAGGATTAGGACGTGATTGTCATCGAATGATCATAATTGATATCATTTGAGGTTTTTGTTATAGTCGACCATGTTGGATATTATTGTATTTGAGGTGTAGAGGTCGTGTCGGGTCTCCAAGGCCAAGCGCTAAGGATGGTTGTCGATAGCCCTGACATGTGTGTCCCCGCGAGAGATGGTATGACGCAGGGTGGTACCTGGACAGGAGCCCGCAGTCTTTGTTTCCTCTCATCTGTTCTTGGGTGAGGGTGGGACCTGGACAGGAGCCCTCGGGAATCGACAGGGTTATGGGACCCCTTGGCATACCTTAAGCTTAGGCGGAGAACGACGCAGTTGCAGTTTTCCTCCCTTCCTGTGCGACGTAGAGTAGAACCCTACTGGGCATTGTTGCTCACCCTACCTGGGCTGCATCGGCGATGCAGGTCGATGCAGTTCCTTCTTTCAGGTGTTCCTTTTGAAGATGGCGCGGTATTTCGAGGAGATCGAGGACTTGGAGCGTTGAGGAGTTCGTCAACAGATACTTTCCAGCTTTAATTTATGATGTACAAATTGATGTATAAATCGATGTATAAGATGATGTATTCGAGGACATGATTGTATGATCTTTAAGTTGTAATTGAGGAATGTAATGATATTGAGGTGTTAAAGTTGTAAAATGATAAAGTGTACAGGTTTCTCGTATTTAAATTATAAAGGAGATTCTGTCAAAATTTTTGTATACACAGGAGGATTACATTGTTTAAATTCATAGCAGTATGCATTTGTGCGCCTATTGATGATGTAAACAGGTTTAGGTGGTTCACGCCTCGATTCGGATGGGTTTTCTGGGTCGGGGCGTGACACTGCATCTCTGTGAACTCGTACAGTCCGTACCTCGTACGGAAGGCTGTGTCTGGGATGTCACAATCCTGAATCCTCAGCTGGTGTAGTCGGTGCGAAAGTCAAACTCTAAAGGAGTCGACAATTCTCTCAACTGCTAATCCATCATCATCACACTGCAGCGGGCGCATACTCTGTACTGCAACACTGCCCAGCTTCCTGACGCCTATGCATCTATGGAGGGAACCATCTACATTGAGAACCGGAACACACTCTGGTGCAACACCTGGGCGAACGAAGTCCCGAGCTACTGACTCGGCCGACTGAGTCCTCGACTCTCCAAACGCTGCCAGCATCCACGTGCGAACTCGCAATGCTCAACACTGCCCAAAGGAACCTCAACCTCGAACTCGGTGTCCAGTGAAGGCGACAATTGGAAAGCTCTTCATAAGGGACAGCTGCACAAACAACAACAACAAAACGAGGGGAAGCTGCTCTCCAGAGCACCCTCGAAAACAACGGGGAGGAAGTTCACCACAAGCCGGTGAACAAACCCCAACTCTCGACAAGCAGAAGGATCGCCGAACCGCGATCTTCAACGAGAGCGAAACAACGCCGCCAGGTGTACCCAAGACACCTTCCCATGGCAAAAGAAGTACAACCCGGTGCATAACCAACTGACGCAACCGAGGAAGCCGTCGAACCCCAACGTGTACCACATGTGGGCGACGGACACCTAGAGGTCTCCAACCTCTAGCAAACGCCCCGACAAGAGCAACCAACCCAAGCTCTTGTCCCGATCGGTGGCTACTCCCAAAGCCACACCTGACTCCAATCCCAAGCCAACAAGGCTACACGGGGACGAGTCACAAGGGGGAAACACCTAGCACCACAAGAAACCACGAGCCGCAAGACACTCCAAAAGTTGAAGGCTGAAGCTGCAAGCTGAAAGACGAAGCTGGCGGCTCTGAAACTGGCTGCTGCTGAAGTTACTATCTGGAATCTGAATTCCCGCGTCTGCCCAAGGTACCTGCCCCAACTGTGGCACAAGTCCAACAAGGCTACACGAGGTGGCACAGTCTGTAGACTCACCGATCGGCGGCACAGTCAGGGTAGACCGGGTCTGCCGATCTTGTTCTTTGGAGGTTGGAGCCCTCCGTGTCTGTCTAGACCTGCGGGTGCTAGACATGACAGGCTTCGATGTGATACTTGGTATGGACTGGTTAGCAGCATACCGGGCTATCATCGACAGTGGTCGCCGGAGGGTGGTCGCTTGGACACCCGATGGGACACAGTTTGTGTTGTTGGGGGATCGGTTTTCAGCCGATTCCTTCGCTTGTGGTGTGGGGAGGCGTGGCAGCAAGATTTCAGCCTTGCTGGCCAGCCTGTCCCTGTTTGGGTCAGAGGGAGTGCAGCAGAGCAGTTTTCCTAGGATCGTGTGCGACTACACCGACGTGTTTCCCGAGGTGTTGCCAGGGCTTCCACCGTCCAAAGAGGTCGATTTTGAGATCGACGTAGTACCGGGTAACGCACCGATCTCTCTCCCAGCTTTCAGGATGGCACCAGCAGAGCAGAGTGAGTTGAGGACCCAGCTAGACGAGCTTACCAACAGAGGTTTCATCCGTCCTAGCATGTCTCCCTGGGGGGCGCCAGTGTTGTTCGCGATGAAGAAGGATGGTACCCTTCGACTTTGCATAGACTACAAGCGGCTCAACAGGGTGACGGTGAAGAACCGGTATCCGATGCCGAGGATCGACGACTTGTTTGACCAGCTGCGAGGATCTTCAGTGTTCTCGAATATCGACCTCCGCACCAGCTACCACCAGTTGAGGGTTTGGGATTGCGACATCCCAAAGATGGCTTTTCGGACTCGGTACGGCTTGTACGAATTCATGGTGATGCCGTTTGGGCTGACGAACGCACCAGCAACGTTCATGAATCTCATGCAGAGGATCTTCCGGCCTTTTCTAGATGAGTTCGTGGTAGTGTTCGTCGACGACATCTTTATCTACTCCCGGTCAGAGGCGGAGTACGAGCGACACTTAGCGACAGTGTTACAGCTACTTCGGGAGCATCGGCTTTATGCCAAGGCTTCCAAGTGCGAGTTCTGGCTTGCACAAGTGGGATTCCTTGGACACGTGGTTTCGGCAACAGGGATCTCAGTTGACCCGGCCAAGGTCGAGGTAGTGGTACAGTGGCAGAGACCGAGGACGGTGTTCGAGGTCCGTAGTTTCTTAGGTCTGGCGGGTTACTACAGACGGTTCGTGCGGGACTTCTCCAAAGTTGTCGGACCATTGACCAAACTGACACAGAAGGCCGTCCCGTTCGTGTGGGATGATGCTTGTGAGCGAGCTTTCGTGGAGCTGAGGACGAGGTTGACCAGTGCGCCGGTGCTGATCGTCCCCGAGCGAGGTGTTGGTTACAGTGTCTACTGCGACGCCAGCGGTGAGGGTTTGGGGTGTATCCTCATGTAAGAGGGCCACGTAGTTTCCTATGGTTCTCGTCAGCTGAAGAACCATGAGAGGAAGTACCCTACTCACGACTTGGAGGTAGCAGCGGTGGTCTTCGCCCTGAAAACCTGGCGGCATTACCTCTATGGCGAGAAGTTCTCTGTCTTCTCGGACCATAAGAGCTTGAGGCACGTTTTCACCCAACGTGACCTCAACCTGAGGCAGCGGCGCTGAATGGAGCTACTGGAGGACTACGACTTTTAGTTGCATTACCATCCTGGTAAGGCAAACGTCCTAGCAGATGCGCTGAGCAGACAGGTGAGAGACACTAGAGCAGCGGTTGCAGGGTTGTCAGCGCGGTAGTGGCAGGCTCTAGAGATAGTGGGCCAGTTGGGGCTCGAGTTTGAGGATCGGAGATCCAACAGCTTTCTCTATGCAGTGCAGAGTATGCAAGCAGTTCTTGCCAGAGTGTTAGAGGCACATCACAGTGACCCAGAGCTCGAGGAGTTACGCACATCGACGGGCACGGAGGGCGCAGACGGGGACTGGACAGTATCGTCAGACGGAGGGCTACGGTTCCGAGGCAGAGTAGCGGTTCCAGCAGATCCAGTTCTACGAGACGACGTCCTACGAGAGTTCCACCACTCTCGTTTTGCGGTTCATCCCGACGGCACCAAGATGTACCAGGATCTTTGGCGACAGTTCTGGTGGCGCGGGATGAAGAGGGCAGTGACGGAGTTCGTATCGTGTTGCCTTACCTGTCAAAAGGTCAAGGCAGAGCACCAGCGGACTCTGGGGTTACTTCAGCCTCTTCCACTAGCTGAGTGGAAGTGGGAGCACATCACGATGGACTTCGTGACCGTGCTACCGAGATCTCCTAGGGGGAATGACGCGATTTGTGTCATCGTTGATAGATTGACCAAATCGGGGCACTTCCTGCCTATGCGGGTGACAGACTCGACGGACAAGTTGGGCAGCTTGTACGTCAGAGAGGTGGTCAGACTACATGGGGTTCCAGTGTCTATCGTGTCAGACCGTGACCCCAGGTTCACCAGCAGGTTCTGGCGAGACTTTTAGGAGGCAGTTGGCACACTCCTGACTTTCAGTACGGCTTTCCATCCGCAGACAAACGGACAGTCAGAGCGGACGATCCAGATCTTGGAGGACATGCTGAGAGCATGTGTCCTCGATGCAGGAGGCAGCTGGGAGGAGCACGTTCCCTTGGTAGAGTTCGCCTACAATAACAGGTACCAGTCCAGTCTTGGAGTAGCACCTTTCGAGGCGTTGTACGGTAGTCCGTGTCGTTCCCCAGTGTGTTGGACAGAGGTTGGAGAGGCTTCACTCACCGGTCCAGACATCGTCAGGCAAAGGCTTCTCACAGCTCAGAGCTGGCAGAAGAGTTATGCAGATCAGAGGCGATGACCGTTGGAGTTTGCGGTCGGCGATCGAGTGTTCTTACGAGCATCGCCCTACAGAGGTTCTGTCAGGTTTGGCAGAGGTGGTAAGTTGACGTCGAGGTTCGTCGGGCCGTTCAAGATCCTAGAGAGGGTCGGTGAGGTAGCTTACCGCCTGGACCTTCCTTAGCACATGTCTGCTGTGCATCCGACTTTCCATGTGTCGATGCTGAGGAAGTATCACCCAGACCCGTCTCATGTCATCATGGTTGATGACATTGAGCTTGAAGCAGATGCGAGCTTTGTTGAGCAGCCGGTTCGAGTGCTTGACCGGAGGGATCAGGTCTTGCGGGGCAAGACGATTCCCTTGGTCAAGGTACTGTGGAGGCATAGAGGCACCGAGGAGATGACTTGGGAGCGCGAGGCACGCATGCGGCAGGAGTTTCCGCAGCTGTTTTCTTCTCGAGGTACCTCTTGTCCTGTCTTCTAATGTAGTTGTTTTGTTATTCCGAGCCCTACCCTTATCGAATCTCGGGATGATATTTCATTTAAGGGTATTAGGATTTGAGGACCTGTCCCTCTACCCCTATGGCTCGTTGTAGACCGCAAGGGCAATTTGGTAAATTGTGCCTTGTTAGTTTATTTCACACCCGCGTACGCACACACTGACCTTGTCTGTGTTCGTGTTTGTTTAGAATGGCTAGGTGAACCCGAGATCGGAAGATCTGAGCTTGGGCTTATGTTTTAGCCCAAGTTTGCCTTTCTGGGCGAAGGAGATCGATCTGGATTGCTAATGAGATCGATCTGGCCTTGCTAGCCAGATCGATCTGACATGCTTTGGAGATCGATCTCTTAGTGCAGAAGGTCTTTGGGTTGTTGGCGGCTCGGGAGCGATCGATCGCTCCTTGGAGCGATCAATAACACTCGAGTCGGTTGGTTTTCTGCTTCGCGAGGACAGCCGCCGTTGGCCGTCGCTCTCTCCTGTCAGAAGGGGAGGACTTTCCCTCCCCTCCTTCACCTTTCTCCTCTCTTTTTCGGCTGTCCCCTCCTCCTTTCCTCCTTTTCTCCTTCCTCTCCTTCCTTCTTCTTATGCTTATTTTTTTTCTCCTCACCCGAAAGCTCTGTTTCTTCTCTTTTCCCGCCGGCGAGCTTCTTCTCCTCCGTTCTCCCTCCTCCGACCATGATTTTGGGTGTTCTAAGGCTCGTTGGATCCGTGGCAACGAGAGGAAGGCTCCTGGTGTGGTTTGGAGGCTTGTTGGTGACTGGTTGCGAGGGATCAGCTGAGGAAAGCGTTGTGCGGTAGGTTCTTCTACCTACTGTGTTCTTTAATGGGTTTCTCTAGATCTAGCCGTTGGATCTTATTGATCTTTGTCTTGCTGGTTTCCTCATCCCTATTAGAATTTCTGATATGGGTTTTATGATCTTTGGTTGAGATCTTAGGAGGTTTTATGCATGATTAAGCTCGGATTTTCTGGTTTCTGCTGTTCTTGAAGAACATCCGGCTTGCGGCGAGTTTCCCGGCCGGTACGTATCTGATCTTGGGTTGTGATGAGCATAAGCGTTGTAGATCTTTGAATCTACTCTCCAACCCAACTTATTTCATAATTTTCCGATTTTCCTACGATTTGTTATGAATTGATATCTGGAGGGCTGCGTTGCAGAAATTAATTGGTAAGTTAGTTTGATTAGCGATTTTGATTAGTGTTTTTTTTATTAATCCAACCGTTGGATGATTATGGGTTTTGGATATCTTAATCCTGGTATATACATCTACTAATGCCTACGTTGGATCTTGAATCCGACGTCGTTTGGACGTCGGATCGACGGGATCAATTAGCCTCTAGTAGAGAACTTTTGGGTGTTTTGAATATAATATTATATTTCGGATTATAATATTATATTGTTTACTGTTCATCATCGTTTTCGGGGTTGTTTCCCGTCGCAAGAGTCCGCGGTTGACGGTCGCGGTACCGTCGTAATGCCGGGACCCGCTGCGGATCGGCTGGCAGCGGTCGAAAGTACCGCTGCAGCGATCCGATTGACTTATATGATGTTTGTCATACTGTTGCATGCTTTACTTCTTATCTGTGTATTTTCATGGCATACATTCCCTGTTGTGCACTAGTTGCATTGGTTAGGGCGTGAGTGATCTGTGTGGGTTGCCGTCCCGAGGCTGGAAGCTCGGACTTAGCCCTAGGACCAGGGTTGGGTAGTTTGGATCCGGTTTGAATTGTAGTGTCCAGTCAAACTTGATGATAGGCCTAGATGACTGGTGCACTTGTTGCTTGATGATTGTAGAGGTCGTGTCGGCCTCAAGTCAGATCTGAGGTGTAGCCGGTGTCCGGTGTTCTTAAACTCTTGAGTAGAGGAGTTGCCTACTCAGTGGTGTCTTTTCCCACCAAATAGTGTTCTGTGTCCTGTTGAGAGTCAGCAGTGTTGTCTCCTGCTACTGAGTGTGACCTGACATATGACCAACCCGACTGGAAGACCATGATCGTGGGCCTCAGGGACACGCGGTGGGGTTATGGGACCGCTGTATACACCTAGGTTCTACTTGAGGGTGGCACTGTTGCGTTTCCCTCTTCCTTCTGTGTGTCATAGTGTAGAACCCTACTGAACTTAGTGCTCACACCTACCCGGCCTGCATTTTGCAGGTGCAGGCGTCAGTTCTTCCTCTGTGGCCCCTACCGGGCAGTTGGTCGGCGGTGTGGCGGCGCCTGATGGATTTTGAGAGGTAGCGATCTTTCTGCTTTTATACGTTTTGATAGTTAGTCTCCTACGGGAGTAATGTTGTATTTGGATCTTCCCCTCTCCGAGGATTTGTATATTAAACACTTTGGATTTTGAATATGTGGTTCGAGGTTCTGCTAAATAAATTATTGTTTTAAATTGGGGGTTTTTGATGAATTGCTAGGGAGACCAATAGGTTAGAGGGAACCCTCGCTGTCTTTTTTCGCGTTTTGTAGTTTACGGTTTGCGTCGCCCGGCCCGGTTGGGCTTTCGAGGGTCGGGGCGCGACATTTAGCCTCATACGGGAGAGATTTTGTATGACTTTTACCCTGTTGAGGATCCGTATATATTCAGTTTCAGTCTTTGAGGTTTGTAATTGTATGTTAATACATGATGATTATGAATTACTAGGAAGACCACTATGATTAGTGGGAAACCTCGCCAAAATTTCCGCAATAGGTTAGGTTCCGGTTCACGTCGCCCGGCCCAGTTGGCCCTATGCGGGTCGGGGTGCGACAACTTGGTATCAGAGCTTAGGCTGTAGATCCCAGGGAGTAGGATCAGGTTTCAGTTGAGATTGAGCGTGGGCTGGGATAGTTCTATGTCTAGAACATCCGTGCATGCTCTCTTTGTGTTGTGTATGTCTTCCGCTTTATGTTGTGCTGTTTGTTTTGCCGTTTTCTGACGAGTGAAAGCTCGTTTGCTGTTGGTGATCGTGCAAATGTTGGGAGCTCGCGGCCGACATTGGGTTGCCGGTCGGGGTGGGGCACGACCTGGTCGACCCGCCCGATCGGACAGGACTGCTCCTGTCAGGGTGGTCAGGGCTAGATGGACTGTACCATCACCAGCGGCGGTTTCGGTTGCTCAGGCAGAGGTCTTCCTCACCGAGGAGGAGGCCTTTGTTCCTGTCGACGGGCAGGCCTCGGTGGCTATCACGATGGCTTTCCAGCGGCTGAACCCGCCTAGGTTCAGCTGTAGGTTTGGAGATCCGACCGCAGCGGACGACTGGCTCGACGGAGTCTCGCGCGTCCTAGATGCTCTCTTCGTCGAGGACGACCGGGTTCGGGTCACCCTCGCAGCGTTCCAGCTCGATGGAGACGCCCGTGACTAGTGGCGCACCACCCAGCACACCAGTGACGGAGAGGTGCCACTGTGGGGGGAGTTCAGGGCGATGTTCTTGGACGTGCACTTCCCGACGAGTGGGCATGATGCCCTGACCCGCGAGTACCAGTCTCTCTTGCAGGATACTCGCTTCGTTCAGCTGTATACCTCCAGGTTCACACGCCTTGTTCGGTTTACGGGGGCAGTTGCAGCAGATCAGACAGCCAGGGTGCGACAGTTCGAGTGGGGACTTCGGCCAGAGATCCGACGGCAGACCAGCTCACACTGCTTCCAGGCGTACTCAGTGATCCTGAACTGCGCCTTGTCAGTAGAGGCTCAGTTGCGGGACAACTGGTGCCGGGAAGTTCCTCCGGCACCCTTCACCAGCACGCATCAGCGACCCCAGGGTAGAGGGGGGTTCGGTAGGGGACAGCCGCGGTGTGAACAACCCTTTCAACAGCCATCGCTTGCACTACAGTACCAGCAGCCACTACCGAGCCCACTAGCCCTATTTCTACTGACGGCCAGGCCATCTGGGCAGCCTTCGTCAGGGGGAGGCCAGGGTCAGCAGCCTAGCGGCGTGTCGACCACGTGTTTCCAGTGCGGGCAGCCGGGGCACTACCGTAGAGACTGTCCTTCGCGAGGAGCGCGGAGCGCTATGCCGCAAGGCAGTAGAGTCGGAGGGTCCGGTGCCTGGCAGGGGAGCAGGGGTGGGCGCGGACGGGGGTGTCCTAGAGGTAGAGGTGGCCAGCGGGGGCAGGTGTTTGCCCTCCCAGTTCGTGAGCAGCAAGACACCGTTCAGTTGTATCAGCCGCCACCACAGTACCAACATCCTTTACAGTACCAACAGCCGCAGCAGTACCAGCAGCCGCAGCAGTACCAGCAGGCCACGACAGAACCATCTGTCCTCAGAGGTATCTTTCAGCTTTCTAGTTCCTTAGTAGATGTGCTGATAGATTCAGGGGCGTCTCACTCCTACATTGCTAGCATGTGTGTGGCATCGCTAGGGTTAGAGACGAGTCGGCTAGAGGTGGCACAGTATGTAGACTCACCGATCGGCGGGGCAGTCAGGGTAGACCGGGTCTGCTGATCGTGTTCGTTGGAGGTTGGAGGCCTCCGGGTCAGTCTAGACCTGCGGGTACTAGACATGACCGGCTTTGACGTGATACTCGGTATGGACTGGTTGGCAAGATAGTGAGCGGTCATCGACGGTGGTCGCTTGGACACCCAACGGGACACGGTTTGTGTTGTTGGGGGATCGATTCTCCGCCGATTCCTTTGCTTGTGGTGTGGGGAGGCGTGGCAGCGAGCTCTCAGCCTTGTTGCCTAGACTGTCCCTGTCCGATTCTGAGGGAGTACAGCAGCGTAGTTTTCCCAGGATCGTGTGCGACTACACCGACGTGTTTCCCGAGGTGTTGCCAGTGCTTCCACCGCCCAGAGAGGTCGATTTCAAGATCGACCTAGTACCAGGTACCGCACTGATCTCTCTCCCAGCTTTCAGGATGGCACCAGCAGAGCAGAGTTAGTTGAGGACTCAGCTAGACGAGCTTACCAGCAGAGGTTACACTTGTCGTTTGAAGAAGGATGGTACCCTTCGACTTTGCATAGACTATAGGCGGCTCAACAGGGTGACGGTGAAGAACAGGTATCCGATGCCGAGGATCGACGACTTGTTTGACCAACTACGAGGATCTTCAGTGTTCTCGAAGATCGATCTCCGCACAGGCTACAACCAGTTGAGGGTTCGGGATTGCGACATTTCGAAGACGGCTTTCCGGACTCGGTACGGCCTGTACGAGTTGGTGGTGATGCCGTTTGGGTTTATGAACGCACCAGCAGCGTTCATGGATCTCATGCAGAGGATCTTTCGGCCTTTCCTAGACGAGTTTGTGGTGGTGTTCGTGGACGACATTCTTATCTACTCCCGGTCAGAGGCGGAGCACGAGCGACACTTGGCGACAGTGTTGCAGCTACTTCGGGAGCATCGGTTTTATGCCAAGGCTTCCTAGTGTGAGTTCTGGCTTGCACAGGTGGGATTCCTAGGACACGTAGTGTCGGCAGCAGGGATCTCAGTTGACCCAGCCAAGGTCGAGGCAGTGGTACAGTGGCAGAGACCGAGGACAGTGTTCGAGGTCCGCAGTTTCTTGGGCCTGGTGGGTTACTACAGGCGGTTCGTACGAGTTGACCAGACTGACACAGAAGGCCGTCCCGTTCATGTGAGATGATGCTAGTGAGCAAGCCTTCGTAGAGCTGAGGACCAGGTTGACCAGTGCACCGGTGCTGATCGTCCCCGAGCGAGGTGTTGGTTACAGTGTCTACTACGACGCCAGCGGTGAGGGTTTGGGGTGTGTCCTCATGCAGGAGGGCCACGCAGTTTCCTATGGTTCTCGCCAGCTAAAGAACCATGAGAGGAACTACCCGACTCACGACTTGGAGCTAGCAGCGGTGGTCTTCGCCCTGAAGACCTGGCGTCACTATCTCTATGGCGAGAAGTTTTCTGTCTTCTCGGACCATAAGAGTTTGAGGCACGTTTTCACCCAACGTGCCCTCAAACTGAGGCAGCGACGCTGGATGGAGCTACTGAAAGACTACGACTTCGAGTTGAATTACCATCCTGTTAAGGCAAACGTCGTCGCAGACGTGCTGAGCAGGCAAGTGAGAGACACCAGAGCAGCAGTTGCAGGGTTGTCAGCGCGGGAGTGCCAGGCTCTAGAGACGGCGGGCCAGTTGGGGCTAGAGTTTGAGGATCGGGGATCCAGCAGCTTTCTCTACGTAGTATAGAGTATGCCGGCAGTCTTAGCCAGAGTGTTGGAGGCACAACACAGTGACCCAGAGTTGGAGGAGTTACGCACATCGGCGGCCACGGAGGGCGCAGACGGAGACTGGACAGTATCGCCAGACGAAGGGCTACGGTTCCGAGGCAGAGTAGCAGTTCCAGCAGATCCGGTTCTTCGAGACGACGTCCTATGAGAGTTCCACCACTCTCGCTTTGCAGTTCATCCCGGCGGCACCAAGATATACCAGGATCTTCGGTGATAGTTTTGGTGGCGCTGGATGAAGAGGGCAGTGACGGAGTTCGTATCGCGGTGCCTTACCTGTCAGAAGGTCAAGACAGAGCACCAGCGGACTCCGGGATAACTTTAGCCGCTTCCATTAGCTGAGTGGAAGTGGGAGCACATCACGATGGACTTCGTGATCGGGCTACCGAGATCGTCTAGGGGAAATGACGCGATTTGGTTCATCGTTGATCGATTGACCAAATCGGCGCACTTCCTGCCTATGCAGACGACAGACTCGACTGACAGGTTGGGCAGCTCGTACGGCAGGGAGGTAGTCAGACTACACGGGGTTCCAGTGGCGATAGTGTCAGATCGCCACCCCAGGTTCACTAGCAGGTTCTGGCGGGGCTTTCAGGAGGCAGTTGGCACACTTTTGATGTTCAGTACGGCGTTTCATCCGCAGACCGATGGGCAGTCAGAGTGGACGATCCAGATCTTGGAGGACATGCTGAGACCATGTGTTCTCGACGCCGGAGGCAGCTGGGAGGAGCACGTTCTCTTGGTGGAGTTCTCCTACAACAATAGCTACCAGTGCAGTCTTGGAGTTGCACCTTTCGAGGCATTGTACGGTAGGCCGTGTCGTTCCCCAGTTTGTTGATATTGGGGAACCACGATGGAGAGGCGTCACTCACCGGTCCAGACATCGTCAGGAGGTCGTCAGAGAGGTTAGTGCAGATCAGGCAGAGGCTTCTGACGGCTCAGAGCCGGTAGAAGAGCTATGCAGATCAGAGGCGACGACCTCTTGAGTTCATAGTTGGTGACAGTGTGTTCCTGCGTGCAACATCGTACAGAGGGTAAGCTGGGGCAAGTTGGCTCCGTGGTTCGTCAGACCGTTTGAGATCCTAGAGAGGGTCGGCGAGGTAGCCTACCGCTTGGACCTTTCTCAGCACATGTCAGCTGTACACCCGACTTTTCAAGTGTCGATGCTGAGGAAGTACCACCCCGATTTATCGCATGTCATCAGAGTGGATGACATCGAGCTTGAGTCATACGCGACGTTCGTTGAGCACCCTGTTCGAGTGCTTGACCGGAGGGATCAGGTCTTGTGGGGCAAGACGATTCCCTTGGTCAAGGTATTGTGGAGGCACAGAGGCGTTGAGGAGATGACCTGGGAGCGCGAGGCGTGCATGCGGCTGGAGTATCCGCACTTGCTCCCTTCTCGAGGTAACTTTTGTCCTGTCTTCTAGTGTAGCCGTTTCTTTTGTTTCCGAGCCCTACCTTTATCGAATCTCGGGACGAGATTTCCTTTAAGGGTATTAGGATGTGAGGACCCATCCCTCTACTCCTGTGGCTCGTCGTCGACCGTAAGGGCAATTTGATAAATTGTGCCATGTCGGCTAGTTTCACACCCGCGTGTGCACACACTGACCATGTTTGTGGTAATGTTTGGATAGAATGGTTAGTTAGACCTGGGATCGAAAGATCCGGGCTTGGGCTTAAGTTTTAGCCCAAGTCTAGCTTCCTGCGAAAGAAGGATCGATCCTTCCTTGCTAGAAGGATCGATCGCTCTTTGCCAGGAAGTGAGATCGTCGGGAAGGATCGATCCTTCCTCCCAGGAGGAAGGATCCTGCTTATGTCGGTTCGTTTGTCTATAAAACGGACGTAATCTTCTTCCTTGAATCTCTTTTTAAATCCGAGTTCTTGAGCTGAGATCTTCTGGATTTCGAAGAGAATTTGGACGATCCAAGACTTAGCAGCTGGGATTGAAGCTGTTATTGCATAGGTAGGGATCCTACTTACAATCCATCGGGTTTTTGGTTTATTTTTCCGGTTGATTGTGATCTTTTAATTAGATCTTGATGTATACTTGTTAGATTGTAGTATTTCCACCGGTTTTGGACTCATGGTCCTTCATACTACTGAATCCCAAGGTTTTGTGGGATTTGGTGGAGTTTTCCGATGGTATTTCTCGCCGAAGGTTTACCGGAGAACCCAACGCGATCGATACTTCTGTGAGAAGGATCGATCCTTCTTCGTTGGTCATGCTGAACCCGAGCAGGATCGATCATTCTCGGGTGAGGACGATCGATCCTTGTGCCTTGGGTAGTATGGATCCCCCTCGTCGCGAGGAGGATCGATCTCCCTTGTTGGGGGAGGATCGATCCTCCTTGGCGCGACAGTGAGGATGTTCCCTATCGCGAGTAGGATCGATCTTCCTGGAAGGAAGGATCGATCTTACTCGGCACGATACGGAGAGTTTGTTCTCTGTCACGAGAAGGATCGATCTTCCCTTGGGAGGAAGGATCGATCCGACTACGGCAGAAAGGGAATTTCTTCTTGGTTTTGCCCGCGGGGCTTTCCATGTACAGTTTGATTTACCTTCTTATACCTTGTACATAAATTTAAACATGTTAGTCCTATAATAGGGGCAGTGGTGAACCGGGGGAGTGATGACTTCCGTGATGTTTAAAATAAACGGGCGGGTAGCCCTACAGCTTTCCCTAGCCTTGCAACCCGGTGTGCGCCGAGGGCTTTATCTGTGATATTTGTGAGCTGTTGTTTGCGGGGCTGTTTCCCGATGGGTGTCGTGGTGGACTGCTGATAGTTGGTGGTGGTACCACTGTAGCAGCTACTAGACCTTAATTACCTGTTCACCACCCAGGGCCGGCAGGGTGCCGTGCCCAGACCTTGTTTGATATACAATCACATATTATTGCATGGTTATCTGTATATTCCTGCGTGTGCTCATAACATGCATTGCTTTGTGAATTAGTTGCATCTGTGTACGACGTTGGCGATGGGTTGATCGCCGATCCGGGGCTTTCGAGTAGTCCGGATCTAGCTCTAGGACCGTTGCGAGTAGCTTGGTCCAGGACTCGATTTGTAGTATTCAGTCGATATCGATGATAGGGTTACATGACTTAAATACATGTTGTTTGAGGTTTAGAGGTCGTGTCGTCTCCAAGTTGAATCTGAGGTGTAGCCGGAGTCCGTCTTGACTCTTGGGTCGAGGAGTGCTTACCCAGCGGTGTCCTTGCCCCCCAAACAGTGTTCAGTGTCCTGTTGTGAGTCTGCAGTGTTTTGGGCCTGCGTTCACGGACTTCCGGTAGGGTTATGGGACCCTTGTATACACCTAGAGTAGACTTGGGGGCGGCACTGTTGTGTTCCCTCCCTTGTGAGTGTCGTAGTGTAGTGTCCCTGCTGAGCTTAGTGCTCACTCCTTCCCGGGCTGCGTTTTGCAGGTGCTGGCGCTAGCTCTTCTTCTGTCGCCCCTACCGGGCCGGTGTTTTGTGATGTGGCAGCGTCTGGCGGTGCTTGAGGTGCGGCGATCGTCTGCTCTACCCTTTGTTTAGGTAGCCTCCTACGGGAGAGATTTTGTATAACTTTTACCCTGTTGAGGATCTGTATATATTCAGTTTCTGTCTTTGAGATTTGTAATTGTATGTTAATACATGATGATTATGATATGCTAGGGAGACCACTATTGTCGCGACCCGACCCGCGAAATTCCAACCGGGCCGGGCGACGCGAACCGGAACCTAATAAAACACAGAAAAAGACGGCGAGGGTTCCCTCTAACCTATTGGTCTCCCTAGCAATTCTTCAAAAACCCACAATTTAAAACAACAATTAATTAGCAGAACCTCGAACCATAGATTCAAAACCCAAAGTGTTTAATATACATATCCTCGGAGAGGGGAAGATCCAAATACAGCATTACTCCCGTAGGAGACTAACTAACCAAAGGTAAAAGCAGTAAATATCGCCACCTCTCAAAGTCCACCAGGCGCCGCCGCACCGCCGACCAACTGCCCGGTAGGGGCCACAGAGGAAGAACCGACGCCTGCACCTGCAAAACGCAACCTGGGTAGGTGTGAGCACTAAGCTCAGTAGGGTTCTAAATTACGATACACAGAAGGAAGAGGGAAACGCAATAGTGTCGCCTTCAAGTAGAACCTGGGTGTATACAGGGGTCCCAAAACCCTACCGCGTGTCCCTGAAGCCCAGGAGCAGCCATCAGTAGCAGGAATAACACTGAAGACACACAACTGCAGGGAATGGCACTGCAGGCGGGAAAAAGGCACCGCTGAGTGGACAACTCCTCTACCCCAGGGTCCGCACAGTGGGACACCGGCTACACCTCAGCATCCGACTCAAGGCCGACACGACCTCTACAATCATCAAGCGACAAGTGTACCAGTCCTCTAAGCCTATCATCGAATCGACTGGACACCACCATTCGAACCGGATCCAAACTACCCAACCCCGGTCTTAGGGCTAAGTCCGAGCTTCCAGTCTCGGGACGGCGACCCACAGATCACCCACATCCTAACCAATGCAACTAATGCACAATTCAACAATGCATGCTATGACATACATAAACAGGAGATAGCCATGCAACAGTAAGATAAGGCATCATAAAAGTCAACTGGATCGCTGCAGCGGTACTACCGACAGCTGCCAGCCGATCCGCAGCGGGTCTCGGCATTACGACGGTACCGCGACCATCAACCGCGGACTCTCGCAACGGGAAGCAACCCCAAAAACCGCTGATGAACAGTAGAAATATAATATTATAGTCCGACATATAATATTATATTTAAAACACCAAAAGTTCTCTACTAGGGGCTAATTGACCCGTCGATCCGACGTCTAGACGACGTCGGTTTCTAGATCCAACTTAGCCACCGGTAGGTCTACATGCCTGGATTCACATATCCAAAATCCATAATCATCCAACGGTTGGATTAACGAGAAAACACTAATCAAAACCGCTAATCAAACTAACTTACCAATTAATTGCTGCAACGCAGCCCTCTAGTAAACAATTCATAACAAATCTTAGGAAAATCGAAAAAGCATGAAATCAGTTGTGTTAGAGAGTAGATTCAAAGATCTACGACTCTTATGCTCATCACAACCCAAGATAAGGCACGTACCGGCCGAAAAACCCGCCGCAAGCCGGCTGTTCTTCAAGAACAGCAGAAACCAGAAAATCCGAGCTTAATCATGCATAAATCTGACTAAGATCTCAACCAAAGCTTATGAAATCTATATCAGAAATTCTACTAGGAATGAGGAAACCAACAAGACAAAGATCAACAAGATCCAACGGCTAGATCTAGAGAAACCCATTAAAGAACATCAGTAGGTAGAACACCTACCGAAGAACGCTTTCCTTGGCTGATCCCTCGCAACCAGTCACCAACAAGCCTCCAAACCACACCAGGAGCCTTCCTCTCATTGCCACAGATCCAACGAGCTTTAGAACACCAAAAATGATGGTATGAGGAGGGAGAACGGAGGAGAAGAAGCTCGCCGGCGGGAAAAGGAGAGAAAACAGAGCTTTCGGGAGAGGAGAACGAAGAAGAAGAAGAAGAAGGAAGGAGGGGAAGGAGAAAAGGAGGAAAGGGGGAGGGGAGAGCCTGAAAAGAGGGGAGAAAGGTGAAGGAGGGGAGGGAAAGTCCTCCCTTTCTGACAAGAGAGAGCGACGGCCAACGGCGGTCGTCCTCTCGAAGCAGAAAAAGCCACCGACGCCGAGTCCGATCGATCGCTCCATGGAGCGATTGATCGCTCGCGAAAGAAAAGCAAGTTCTGATTGATCCAACACCAAGTCGGATCGATCCGAGACTCCGATCGATCGCTTCTAGGAGCGATCGATCGCTCAATGGTCGTAAGCTGCCCAAAAGCAAGCTTCCGCGCGCCCGAGCTGGGATCTTCCGATCCCGGGTCCACCTAACCATTCTAATCAAGCACTAACACAAACAAGGCCAGTGTGTGCACACGCAGGTGTGAAACAAACCAACAAGGCGCAATTTACCAAATTGCCCTTGTGGTCTACATTTAGCCACAGGGGTAGAGGGACAGGTCTTCACAACTATGATTAGAGGGAAACCTCACCAAAATTTCCGCAGTAGGTTAGGTTCCGGTTCACGTCGCCCGCCCCGGTTGGGCCTACGCGGGTCGGGGAGCGACACCAACACTTATAATCCAGGTTGGCGGAACTATCCCAACTTTACCAACAAACTACACCTCCACAAGCACCCTCTAACACAACTTTGAACACAATCATGACTATACTTGCAAGCATGAATGCTAGCATGAATAGCATGAATGCTAGCATGAATAGCATGAATGCTAACATGTCTTAGCTTAAGACTGAAATGACTTTGATAAGGAATGAGCAATTATTGCTAAGAAATGATGTTAATTCTCATGCACAATCTATATCCAAAATAGAGACACAACTAAGGCAACTAGCTAACACAGTGTCTAAGAGAGAAGAGGGTCACTTACCAAGTCAACCTGTGACCAATCCTAGGGCCCTGCACCACATTGATAACTAGAACTTTGAAAGTGCACAAGTTGTAGTAACCCTAAGGAACGTTAGGCAAGTAAAGACACGTCCTGACCCTACCCAAGGTGATCGATCGGACCCAAAGCTAACCGATCGGGACAAAACCGACCGCTCGAACATAGGTCCAACCGATCGGTCTCAGTTCCCTCAACCTGATGACACTCCCGATCAAATGGATGAGAATCCAGTTGATTATATGTGGCCAAAGTACCTTTCCATTATGCACATATGGATCCCTCATCCAGACCCAATAAGAAATCATGTGTAGAGGAAATCACAGAGATATTTAAGCGAGTAAACATCAACATACCACTTTTAGAGGCAATCCGACAATTTCCTTCCTATGCAAAATTTCTGAAAGACCTTTGTACCCAAAAACATAAATCCAAGTCTCAGGTGTCAAATTTTCTTTTCCTGACTGAACATGTAAGTTCGATCTTGAAGTATGACACTCCACCAAACCTTAAGGATCCAGGTACCCCAATTATTTCTTGTTGTATAGGAGACTATGATATTGATGGTTCTCTTCTTGATCTTGGTGCTAGTGTTAATTTACTGTCATATTCCGTGTATCAGAAATTTGGCATGAATGATTTGAAACCTACGACAGTAACCCTTCAGTTAGCTGATAAATCCCTCAAGACATCGCGAGGTATGTGAGGACCTGTATGTAAATTGAGGACCTATATGCAATTACCAGTTCCTTTGGGGCGATTTTAGCAAAATGTCCACTTACTTATATCTAAACCTAAACTAAACTGATCGGGTGACCTAATTTGTTTTCCCTTCATTGTGTTCATCTCCAACCACCGCTCGCCAACACGAGAGAAGAGATCGACGCCGACGCGATCGACGCCGTCGGCGGGGAAGGACTTCACCGGCTGAAGATCTGTGAAGTCTTTGGAAAAGTTAAGGTGCCGGGCCTTGAAGATCCATTGGATTGCTTTTTATTATCCTTGAGATAGGTGGACTCTCCAGGATGCAAACATGATACTTGATTCAATTATAATTATTGGTTGGTTAATTCATTGTTGGAATACATGGCTGTCTGTGATGTTGCATGCTATGATGATGTATTGGCTATTGATTGAGGCTATGTTACTGCTAGGCTTCTTTCTTAATTCTATTACTCCTGTATGGTTGACATGGCATGTGTGTATTCTATGTCTAGCTGTTTGCATAATGAATCATCGATAGGCCGTGGCGATTGGGTAAATCACCGATCTGAGTTTCTCGAGTAGCTCACATCTAGATGAGTCTAGGCCGGGGTCGGGTCTAGGTGCTTGTGATCGAGGCTACGGGTGGACATGGGCCCCCATGATCGATCGGAGTTTTAGGAGAATGATTATACAAATCAAATTGGAAGAGCAGAATCAAATTGTTATCGCTTCGAGGATTTATTGATTTTCTGGAACCTTGGTCTTAGTGGCGATTGTGAGGTAGCCTAATGTCTGCTGGTCGACGCCGATTCAGATGGACCCATAGTTGGCAGGGTAGTAGCTCGGACTATGGTGGAGAGCAATGGGTCGATTGCGAGTTTGGGCTTAGGTTGTGACTTCGCTTGAGCTAATACTTAGGTGCCAGATTACATAGTTTATTATGTTGGTTATTAGTTAATTTCTGTGTGTCGTTAATTAGTCACCTACTGGGCTTTTACTTACCCCTACTCGGGTTGCGTTTCCCGATCCACTTTCTTTTGCAAGTCCACCAGGTGATGACGCCCGAGCTTAAGGACTTTGAGAAATTAATCATGGATCTCAGTTTATCATTTTCATTACATTCTTTTAAAGATTGTATTAATGGTGGAATTGTTGAGGTTAATTAATAAATTGGTTCATGTATTCGGATTCAGGAAATTGTAATTAATCATTTGAATTATGTATTGGATTAATTTTATTTATGTGATCGAATCTGGAAGTCTGGAATAAATTATTGGGTTGCTATTGAATGATTTAGTGCATAATAAATTGATTATATGTAAGGATGAATATAGTGAATTTATAATGGTTTAAATTATGATGTTTGAGAATAGGTTGATTATATTGTATTAGTGTAGAATAGGTTGTTCTGGCATCCCTTGGTCGAGATTGGTCTATTGATGAGAATGCAGAATGTCATATTTTTATCCCGCAATGCCAAGTCTTCTGTGCTTATTTGGTACCTAAATATACTCATTACTCTTATATTTTGATTTAGGATGCAATTGGAGACCTTGAGTGCGAAGCGAAACCAAATGGACAATTCTGGATAGTTTTGACAGCAATTCGTAATCTGAGCATACCTTTTCTTTCCAAGCTCTGATTGGGATGATTCAAGATGCCATAGAACAGGAAGAAAACGCTCTACAACTTTTATGTTTTGAGTTTTTAGAGATTCTGGTTTATTGCGTCATGGAAATCGAAGCCAGAAGGTATGAAGAAGATTGCAAAGAAGATGGGTCAGGTTCAAAGATTAAACGGTACCTACTCGGGAAGAACCAGATAAAGTTTCATCTATGATTGAAAAGCTCTAGAAGTCTAGTTTCTGGAGAATTTTACGGTTCATGATTTGGGCTTCCTAGAGAAAGTTACAGTACTTTTACTACAACCAGCACAGGGCAGAATAGGAGAAGAAATATGCAGAAAATAAAAGATCGATCTTCCTTCCAACACCGATCAATCCTTTATGCACCTAGAGATGAAAAAGACCCACAGTTGACCGTCACATCGACCGTCACATGGACCGCCGCATCGACTGTCAGCCTCTGTCAAAAATATACCTTCTCAGGGTCGATGCGAATCTGGAATAAAAAGATCGATCTTCTTTACACATGAGGTCGATCTTAGTCGGGGGGCAACCATAATCTGGGAAGCAAAGATCGATCTTCTACTATATAAAGATCGATCTTTGTTAACTGACTTTGCAGAATAAAGGGCTCAGATCTAATCCGAAGATGGGAAGCTTATGGGCTATAAATAGGATTCTTTTTAGGGATTGAGGGGGGAAAATTCTGGAGATTTTTGCTGCTACTTTATATTTCTTATATATTTCTATGGTTATTGATGGCCTTGCGTTGCTAAACCTTAATTCTTGATCGAGGAAACTAAAACCTCGGAATCCATGAACTGTGTGATCTAATCTCTTTTTATTATTCAATTTATGCTTTGGGTATTGCATGTTTTTCTGTGATTATATTCATGATCGTCTTGTCTAATTTCTAGGTAGGATTCTAACCCTAAGGCTTGTTTAGGTGTTCTTGGTTGTTTTATTGCTTAAATTGCTGATCACTCTATGCTAGATGGTTATCCTAGGTATGATTAATATCTGTTTGAAGGTTGATTGGATTTTGGTTGGATTTAAACCGGATTTAAGTGGGTTTTTCCTTGATCTATTTCCCGGATTTTCTGTTCTAGCAGACCAGCTGTGTTCTAGCTTGTTTTTTGAGCTATGCGTGCATGATATCAGTTGTTGCTCTACATGATAGTTGTAGATCTCTGAGTCAGCTTTCATTTCCAATTGGTTTCTTGATTTTTCGAGCTACGTAGAATGTCTCGTGAATTAAATAGGTTGTCTGTGCTGAAACATGGGTGTTGGTTTAAATTGAGTAATTAAGTGGTTTTTTAATATATTTAATTGAGCTGAGTTTAAGAGGGGATAATCATGAAGATCTTTGGAAGATATGTCCAAAGGTTGGTTTTAATGCAAGTTATTTTCAGTAGGATGTTGATTAGTTTATCAAATCTGAGATTTTACCAAAATTATAGGTTTTGATCTATTTGTGTTTATCCGATCGATCCAGTTTTGGGATATGTGATTCGGGGTATGCCATTGAGTGGGCATGGCATGTTTCATATCAATCAGAATACGAGATTAAAAGATATGATTTTCCGAGTTTCGTGATATAATTGGTTTGATTTCTGTAAATCGGTTATTTTAATCATATCTTGGATATATATTATTTTATGCCCTTACGTGGTTTGTGGTTGAACCAGGGGAGTTGCGCCTCCTCTGGGATGTCTAGAATAAATGGGCCTTAAGTACGCCCTCAGCTTTCATTAAAGTATTATTATATTGCTGTCATAGTTGTTTGATAGTTTAGATGAGGCTGTATTCCGTTTGTAGGCCTGAGTGCATACTTCTTCCGCTTTATTCTAGACCGATGCTATGAATACCCTTGGCGAGCTGTAGGCTACGGTCGGACTTTTGTTTTCTCTGACATCCTGTTGCATACTTACACTTCTGTTAGTGCATGAGCATAGCACGCAACTGATTGCATTAGATGCATAGAGGATAGGACGTGGGCGATAGGTTGATCGCCGATCCGAGTCTCTCGGGTAGCGCGAATCTAGCCTTAGGGGTGGAGGCTGGGTAGCAATGTGAGGACCCACCCCTCTTTTTCCTTTGGCTCGTTGTTGACCCCAAGGGCAATTTGGGAAATTGCGCCTTGGCGGTCGTTTCACATTGGGTGTGCACACACAGACCTTGTTTGGTGCTCGTGTTTGTTTAGAAAGGTTAGGTGAACCCGAGACTGGAAGATCTGGGCTTGGGTTTGAGTCTCAGCCCAAGGTTGCCTTTCTGGGCAAAGGAGATCGATCTCATTTTGTGGTGAGATCGATCTGGCCTTGCTAACCAGATCGATCTGCCATGACATGCAGATCGATCTCTCTGTGCCTGGAAGTCGTTGGCGGTGGAGTTCGAAGGACGGCCATGGCGATGGCCGTCGCTTCCCCTGTCAGGGGAGGGGATACTTTTGCTCCCCTCCTTCGCCTTTCCCCTGCCATCTCCGGCTTTCCCCGGCCTTATCCCCTTCCCCTCCTCCTTCCTTTCCTTATCTTCTTCTTTCTTCTTCCTCCCGGCCTTGTTTTCTTCCCCTGTTCCGGCAGCCCTCTTTCCTCCTCCGTTCTCCCTACTCCGGCCACTGTTTCTAGAGCTTGAAGGCTCGTTGGAACCGTGACGGTGTGAGGAAGATCATAGGCTAGGCTTTGTGGATCGAAGCAACTCTGTGGAGGTAGGGTTCTTACTCAAAGACTCTGGTTACTTTTGAAGGTTTGAAATTCGGTTTTGATTTCAATGGATCTCCTTGTGGAGTTGATGTTTTCCGGTTTTGAAGCCTTGAGTAGCTTCGTGGCACTTGGATCTACCAGCCCACCTAGTTTGGTGAGGTTTGGTTGCGGTTTCCGGCGGATTCCTCGTCGTCCGGCCGCTGGTGAACCCATCCGGATCGATCTCATGGGATGAGATCAATCTCGTTTGGGGTGGCACGCCCCGCCCGAGCGAGAGCGATCTCCCTGGGAGGGAGATCGATCTCTTGGTGGTTGGCGTCGGTACGTCAAGGGTCACATACGAGATCGATCTCCATATGGGTGGAGATCGATCCCGTTGGGGTGACCAGGACGGGTACCTCTAGCCTCAAGGCAGATTGATCTCATTGCTACATGAGATCGATCTCCTTCGATGCAGGGAGGGCTTTTATTGTTTTAAATGTTGTTTTGCCCTCGGGGCTTACCATGTTTTCTTATCCTGCATAGCTGCTTGTTATTACTGCTTTGTGGTTGAACCGAGAGGGTGATGCCTCTCGGGATGTGTAGAATAAATGGGCTGACGGTATGCCCTTTACCGCTTTGTGGTGAACCGAGGGAGTCATGATCCTCGGGAGTGTTTAGAATAAATGGGCCGAAGGTGTGCCCTTGCTTTGTTGCCTGTTACTATCTTATTTATTCATATCCTGCCCTGCTTCCTGTGCATTAGACATGCTAGGTTAGATTGGGTGGGGTTGACCCGTGGACTTCGGTGATCAAAGGCTAAGTGGTGGATGCCGTTACCCGACTTGTGTCCCCATGCTGGTGTCCAGCACGGGTAAGGGTGTCCTACAGGTATCGTCTGGCCCACCCTGTGTCAGGGACCGTCGGAGGTAGTCCAGTCCTCGAGCAGTGGCTGTTGGAGGGACGTGCGTTGGACAGGAACCCTGTGGGGGGGGGGGCAAACATCGATGGGATCGATGGACTCCCTGGCTAGACTTAGTCTGTGGTCGGGAGTTAGGGGTCGTGTTGGCTTTGCTGCATGGAGTACTGAGAGATGGTAGTCCTAACCACGGTTGTTCCGCAAAGTGTGGAGACCCCGCTTGGAGAAGGGTGTCCTACTAGTAGCGTCATGCCCACCCTGTGACAGGGATTGTCGGAGTTGCCCACCCCTGAACAATGGTTGTCGGAGGGGCATACTTGGGACAGGAGCCCTTCGGGTTATTGACGGGATTTATGGGATCCTTGGCAAGCCTCAGTACTTGGCACAGGGCTTGTTCGTTTGGGTTTGCCTTCTTAGCGAGAGTGGTAGAGTAGGACCCTGCTGAGCTGTTGCTCATTCCTACCTGGACTATGTTGTTTGCAGGTGCAGGTCCCAGCTCCTCTCCGGTGCTTCCCCGTCGGTTGTCTCGTGGTAGCGCACCAGTTCCTGACCATGTCTGAGGGTCAGGATGGTTTTGTTTGTGCCTTTGCGGAGACCCCGGTGGATGTTGTATCTTTTTGGGGACTGTTGTTGATCCCTTGTAAATCTGTTGTATTATAACTCTTGTTTAACTCTTTTGTATCTATTTTGTAATAGATGTTGTTCAGTTTGCTTCCGCCTTTTTCTTGTTGTTAGCTGCTTCCGCCAGCTGTCTGTTAGTTTCAGCTATTTCCGCCAGTTGAGGCTAGTACTTGTAGGTCTTTCCCCCCTCGTGTCCCGGCCCGGTTTGGCGTCCGCGGGTCGGGGGCGAGACAAGCAAGGTCTAGGATTTAATCTGTTTTAATAATCTGATGATTCAGGTTGACTGTTTAGTTGGCTGCAATTGTTGATTGAGGTTTAGAAGTCGTGTTGGCCTCGAGCCGGGTTGTGAGGTGTAGCCGGTGTCCAGTATTCTATGATTCTTGAGTAGAGGGTGTGCTTACTCAGCGGTGTCGTTTTGTCACACCCCGACCCAGAAAACCCATCCAGATCGGGGAGTGAACAACCTAAACCTGATAAATCATCAATGGGTGCAAAAATTTTGACAGAGTATCCTTTGTATTTCTTACACAAGAAACCTGTACAATTTCTCATATTTCACGATAAATTCAAATACTTGATCATGAGGGCATAAATGTGGATTCACAACTACTATTGTTATTACAGATCCAATTTGAACATTTAGATAAACCTCATTGTCATTAATGTCAAAATTAAAGGTTATACAATTTGTCCTCAAATAAGAAGCATAACTCTCTAAGATTTAACTACATCAAATAAATATAAAATATTGAATTTAGCCCTCTAATCTGCCAACAACCTCAAAGTCCACCCGAAGTAGAAGCGCCTCCAAGAACTGATCCGCCTGGGACTACTGAAGTGGAAGGAGCGGCGCCTGCACCTGCAAAACGTAGCTCGGGTAGGGTGAGCATAAAGCCTAGTAGGGTTCTACTCTACGGTACTCTCAAGGAAAGGGGTAAACTGCAACGGTGTCGTCTCCATCCAATCCTAAGACAATAAAGAACAAGTCTGGACAAGGGTCACGCAACACCAAGAGCCCCTCTACAGAAAAGGGAAGGACAAGGAGCAAGTGCACCTCCCGTGCACTCCCACCTCTACAACCCTTAACAGGATAACATCCACTGCTCTTAGTGATTGACGCAGAGAACGACACGACCTCTACACCTCAATACCATAAATCAAATGAGTATATCTAGGTTGCAACCTCGATCAACACAAGATCATATGCACATAATCTCGCCCTAGTCATCCTACCCATACCTCGGTCCTAGAGCTAGATCTGAGCTACCCGAGCCCTCAGATCGGCGATCGAGCCCCATCGCCCGCACCTAGTCTTAATGCTTCTAATGCATACAACATGCATGAGCTTAATCAAACAACTAGGCCTAGGTGTCTCTACATGTCGATTCATCAATCACATGTCCAACAAGGTATAGCATACCTATAAGATAGGTTAGCATTCAAAAATAAACAAAGCCAAGTACAACATTCACATATCCCAATTGTGCATAATCATTCAACCTATACAAAAGGGCACACCTTCGGCCCAATTAAATCTAAACATTCCCAAGGGCATCACTCCCTTGGTTAATCTCACAAAAGAAATAGAAACGGGCACACTGCCGGCCCTAGGCATAAACATGACATAATAATACATAATTCAATGGAATTGATAGTAATTATCAGAATCGAATAGGGGATGATAATGGAGAAATTTGAGATAAAACTAACTTGAGAGATTACATCTACCCTCAACTAAAACTGAAGGACATGAAAGCCAAATTCCATCAAGTGATAGCAATTCAAAAACACAGAAATCCGACAAGTATAGCAATCCAAAAGAAGTCCCAAATCTCAATCGCAGCCATCCGCTCAAGTGTTGAAGACACACTCGAAGCATCAACCGACTAGGGTTGAATAGCCATGCTTAGCTTCGAACACTCGAACCAGCAGAGATTAGATGCACCCAGGCAGTGGAGAAACATGGGGAGGAAAACAGAGGGAAAGAAGGGCCAAACCACCCAGACAGAGTCCAATCTGAAACTCAACACTCAAATCCCCCCTACGGCATCCAGCAACCCAAGCAAATCCTAAACTTAAACTCAGCAATAAAACCCAAACTCAGCTATGAAATCAAAACAGCAAACTAAGAACAGAGTCACGAATTAGAAACCCAAACAACCACGAATTAGAAACCCAAACCGTCGCGACAATCAACCAAATCAATATGCTAACCCATAGCTTAGCATCTAAATCCATCAAACCGGGGAAAGGGGAAGGAATCCAAGCCAAATGCTAGAAGATCCGATGGAAATCGGGAATCTCAAGTATCCGACCACCCAAAAACAGGGGAAGAGAAATCCAAGAAAGCCCAACATTCAAACCGTAGCAGCAACAGGGGAAGCAGAGATATGTATAGATACAATTTACCCAGCAAAAGGAACTATGCATGATGATACACCCTGGCAGGGAGGGAGAGAAGACCACCAGCCACGAACACCAGCAAGAAAAATCCAAACAGAGAGGAATCAACATCTCAAATCAGCAAGCCATCAGTGGTATACGTTAACTGCGAAGGCAAAGCATGGCATTCATCGGAATCCAAAACAGGGGAGAAGAACCAAGCATGGCCTAGCATCGGGATCCATGGCAGTAAGGAGAGAAAAAGGAAAACAGAGCATTCATCCATCATCGGAGACACGAGATCCACCAATCAACAACCAAATCCAAGCCACAAGCATCAAAACCCATTCCTAGGGCCTAATCCGAGATTAGGGTAGAGATCTCGTCCTTCTTCTTCTTCTTCTCCGGCCGCGGTTGTCGTCCCTGAACTTGCCGCCAGTCGCACGCCGCCGCTACCTCTCTCCTCGGGCTGTGGGTTACCTCCAGTCCAGTTTTTCGCCGTCTCTTCTCCCAAGCCGTCGCGATCTCTCCCCCTCCTCAACCCTCGCGTCGTGACCCAGGCAAGGTCTCGCGGAAGGGAGAGAATAGTAGGGTTAGGACTTAAGTACACGGCCGTTCGATCATCATCAAGTTGATCACAATCGTTTAGGTCTAGATCTACTTGATCAAACCCCGATCTTCAGATCCAGAGCACTCCTATGGGTCTACTCAAGAACATACATCATTACAGGGCCGTGTGTGCGCTACGCGTGTGAAACTAACTCCGTCAAGGGTAATTTACCAAATTACCCCCGGAGCCGCAACGATCAAAGGAGATCGCGAAGCAAGGCCAACAAAGCCAAACCCTCAACCTATGTGGTCGGACCGGATTGGAGGTATAGGTCCTCACACGTTTCCCATCTAGCAGTGCCGATTTTCTGCTTGTGAGTCTGTAGTGTTGATTTGTTGTGTTCAGGGACACGCGGTGGGGTTATAGGGCCCATGTGTACACCCAGGCTTTGCTTGAGGGTGACACTATTGTGTTTCCTCCTTCCTTTGTGAGTGTCGTAGCATAGAATCCTTATGAGCTTATTGCTCACTCCTACCCGGGCTGTGTTTTGCTGGTGCAGACGTCAACCCTTCTTCTGTAGATCCGAACTGGACAGGCACATGGTGGCGCGTCGGCTTTTGAGGTGTTCGAGGACTTGGGGTTCATTTGATCTTGATGAATTATTGAAATGTATAATTTCATTATGTAAGGATTTTGAGAATTAAATATTCTATTAGAATCTTGAATTATACTTGAAATTTTATATTGACCCCAAATCAATTATTAGTTTAGTTGTTTTTATTTTATTGTAAATGCGCCAGTGATGATTGGGTGGAGTAGGAACCCTCACGCCTCGGCCCGGATGGGTTTTCTGGGTCGGGGTGTGACACGGAGCCTGTTGTTCTTTGCAAAAAATCCGTGCCTATTATATGAGGTTGACCTTTCCTATAGCAACTGCGAATGCTTGTATTAACTGTCATACATGTATTATGGATATCTCTTTTGACAACATAAAAAAACGTTTGAATATATTTAAGGATGCATGTCGCGCCCCGGCCCAGAAAACCCATCCGGACCGGGATACGAGGGGGGGTTCCTACATCTACTAACAACAACTGGCGGAAACAGTTACAACAAGCAGTAAGAGGACAGAAGTAAATCTAACAACTGCTATTATTACAAAACTGTATATAAGACAGAGTTACAATAAGATTTACATAAACAGTCCTCAAATACAAAAGATGTACAAAACTCAAAAAAGTTACATCATCAGTAGTCTCTCGGAAAGCATAACAGAAGCCATCCTGGCCCTCAAACATGTCCTGACGTCGACGCGCCACCGTAGGACGGGCAACTGGGGCCCACCGAAGGAGAGCTGGTACATGCACCTGCAAACGCCGCCTGGGTAGGTGTGAGCACTAAGCTCAGTAGGGTTCTACTCTACGACACACATAAGGAAGGGGAAACTGCAACTGAACTAGCTCTGTGCCCAGTTTTGAGGCCTGCCAAGGACCCCATAAATCCCGTCAATAATCCGAAGGGTACCTGTCCAAAGTACGTCTCTGACAGCCACTGCCTAGGGTGGACCTTCTCCGACATTCCTGACACAGGGTGGACATGACGATACCAGTAGGATACCCTTCTCCAAGCGGGACCTCTACACTTAGCGGAACAACCGTGGTTATGACAACCAACTCTCAGCACTCCAAGCAACAGAGCTAACACTACCCCAAATAGCAGACTAACAACAATACGGTCAAACCCTAGGCATCTAATGCACAATCAACAATGCATGCAATAGTATAAACAAGCAACAATCAAGGGCACATCCCATGGCCCATTTATACTAAGCATTCCCGAGGGTTCATGACTCCCTCGGTTAACCACAAAGCGATAAAGGGCATACAGCCAGCCCATTTATTCTACACAATCTCGGGAGTCATCACACTCCCGGTTCTGCCACAAAGCGGTAACAAACAATACTTTATATCAATAACACTAACATGCCATTCTCTGCTACCCTCAGGCATTGTTCCTGGAAACCCTGGATCGAGCCAAACATACCCATGGATCGATCCGACAGCCCTCAGTGAACAGGCTATCTTGGGTGCAACCTGGATCGATCCAACATACCCATGGATCGATCCTACCTGAAGTTTGATCGATCCAACTTACATGGATCGATCCTACTAGTAGTCAGATCGATCGGAATCGCAAGTCCGATCGATCCAACTCGGAAAGCCCAAGAACAAGAAACCATTCTCTCAGTCCGATCGATCCAACTTGTCCTTGGATCGATCGCACTCGGAATGCCCAAGAAAAGACACCATTCTCTCAGTCCGATCGATCCAACTTGTTCTTGGATCGATCGAACTCGGAAAGCCCTCCAGTAATAAATTCATAACAAATCGTAAGAAAATCAGAAAATTATGAAATCAGTTGGGTTTGAGAGATAACTCTGATCTACAACTCTTATGTTCATCACAACCCAAGAACATGCACGTACTGATCGAAAAACTCGCCGCAAGCCGGCTGTTCTTCAAGAACAGCAGAAACTGGAAAATCCGAGATTAAACATGTATAAATCCTACTAAAATCTCAACCAAAGCTTATGAAACTTATACCATAAATTCTACTAAACAAGAGGAATCCATCAACACAAAGAACAACAAGATCTAACGTCTAGATTAAGAGAAACCCATTAAACAAGTCACATAGGTAGAACTCCTACCAGAAACGCTAATCCTCGGCTGATTCCCCGCTAAACGGCCGCTAACCAAGCAACTAAACCATGCCAGGGATCTTCCTCACGCCGCCACGGATCCAACGAGCTTTGGATCACCCAAAACGGTGGCCGGAGGAGGAAGAACGGTGGAGAAGAAGTTGGCTGCCGGGAAGAACAGAGGAAGCAGAGCCGCGGAAGAAGAAGAAAGAAGGAGGAAGAAGGAAGAGAAGAGAAGGAAGAGAAGAGAAGGAAAAGGCCGGGGAAAGCCGGGAAGGCCGGGGAAAAGGGGGAGCAGAGGAGAGAATGTCTCCTCTCCCCTGACAGTGGAGAGCGACGGCCACGACGGCCGTCCTCGCAACTCCACCGACAATCCCACAGTGTCCGATTGATCGAACTCCGAGTCTGATCGATCCAACTCCGAGTTCGATCGATCCAACTCCGAATCCAATCGATCCAACACACCAAGTCCGATCGATCCAAGACTGGCTGGATCGATCCACAGGTCAAAAACCTCCTAAACAGATCTAGTCAAACACAACCATCCATCAGAGGCTGTGCGCGCACGGGGGTGAGAAACTAACCGACAATGCGCAATTTACCAAATTGCCCTTATGGTCAACAACAAGCTACAGGAATAAAGGGACAGGTCCTCACAATGCATGCTTGCCTGCAAATAATGACTGCTTAGCAATTGATGTTATCAATGATTGTGCCTATATTTCTGATTGATGCTTATTTAACATTGATTTAAATACTGGACAATTGTGTGTTGTTTATACTTAGCCAAAATTATGCACAAAGATGTCAAAATTTTCTAAAGTTGAACCACCACCTCTTCCTTTACCTATTTCTGCACCATCGTCCCTGCCCACAACATCTATCTTAAAATTAAAACCTTCTACCCCTTCACTCACGGATTATCTCAAGGGTGATTTCATAACTATGGGGGAGACATACCGTAAACATGGGTGTAAAATGAAATATGAAGGTTTGATCCAAATTCGAAAAAAGGATGATAGGTTGTCGTTTATGGAGGGTGGGGTTTTTAATATACTTGTGGGGAGGATGGAATCAATAGGTCTCCATCATCAAATACTTGACATACTATGAGACATAGTATGGTTTAAATCATCATGTGGAGGAAATTAATATTGTTAATCTGATGGATCCATGCTATAACTGATCCTTTCGGAACGTCGAGTGAGGGCCGATAACTCCCCGCGCTTGCTGGGAGGCAAACCCGTTTTTAAGAGTTTTTCTAATTTTTTAAGAATGCCCCCAATTTTTTTTCGTTCTTTTTTTTTCTGATTTCCCACCAGATTTTCTCTTCCTACCCTTCTCAAGCTCCTCCCCAACTAGATCGGCTCGTCCCCGAGCCGACTACCGTCGCCCACAGCTGCAATCGCTCCGGCCATTCCCATCCCTCCAAACCTTCACCTAGGCCACCACCATCCACCTTCCTACCCTTCTCCGACCCCTACCACCATCATCCATCTCTATTCCGCAGCCGACAGCCACCTCTCAAACCCAACCAGCCACGGCCACCCGGATCTCCTCCTCCACGGCCTCCCACCCCCTGAAACACTGGCATAAGCTTGCCCAGGCTGCCATGATCCTTTCTCGACCCTTCCCGGTCTCGATAGCTCCCTGGATCGCCAGAACCCATTTCCGACAATCCTCCACCGCGCTGGCCATCTCTAATCTCCCACCTAGAAGCCTCAAAGCTTCGATCAAATACCGCAAATGAACTTCTTAGGCTTCCACGATTCCATCCCCACCAACCTCGTCTTCCGGCGATGACGTTTCATAGTCGATCCATCGCCGACATGCTTATAGTCGTCTGATTCTTCCCTGACGCAATCCAGGTGCTACAAACATCAAATTTCCGATCGGATGGTATAGATCTTCAATCAGGAACAGAGTTATATGGATGATGAATAATTTGGTGCAATGCTTGGATGATTAATATTATGTTTTCTCATTTAATGCTTACCTATATATGTTTTATTTTGTGGGATGCATTCTTGTACATGATTGATATATCATACAAATATAAAGGAAACTCTGCCAAAAAATTTCATGAATTTAGTGCCTTTTGTATTCTTCTGCAAAATTGCTTTGTTATTTTTCTTGATCCTTTGGAAATGTACTTCTTTAATTAGCAGTGGTGACAATATTTGGATTTCGATCAGCAGTGGGTGGTATATACTTTTTGGGGAGGACATGACTGGCAGGATATAATTCATTGTTATTGGTGGAGGATTGCTAACCTTAAATTGGAAGAGAAAAGGATATTTTTCAAGTGTTCATTTTGGTTATCTCTACCCTTTATTCATTGATTTCTTTTTATGACTTAATATAATTGAGGACAATTACATTTAAGTTGGGGGTAGAATTCTAAAAATTCAATGCTTATATTTTTTTTTTTCTGATAACCGATATTATATACCCTTGAGTTATGTCATGAGAATGAAATTGTGATATTTATTGATGAAAGATGCCTGATTTAGACATGTATTTTTTATGATTTACTCTAATTCTCATATATATAATATAAGAAATAGCTAAATTTTTTGCTATGCATGATATTATTTCTATACTTCAACACTTTTGTCAGGAATTAAGGATAACTTGACATATTGCAATGCACACGTTCACTTCCACATGTTGATGAGTTGAGATTAGATTCTAAGCATGATACTATGATAGATTTATGATCTTATGCTATGTTACATGAAAGTATGCAATTGAAAAAAAGAAGAAGAAGAGCTTTATATGCAAAAAGGGTTTCATAATTAGTAATCGGGCAATGTGCCTAACAAGGTGTGGTGTTCATGTAAAATACTTGAAATTTCCGAAGAAAAAATGACTAGTTATGATTTGTAGCTATCATGGTTTGAGCATTAGAGTCTGAAAGGTGTTCTACACTTAGTGCTCTAAAGCGGTCTGGTTTGGGAGTCACTGGCTTGAACCTGGTTACATTGACCATGAAGAAAGCTTAAGAAATCATAATATTGCATATGTCATGTCTAATTTTTTTTTTTGCAAAGTAGTGAACAAAAATATGTACTTGGCCAAGTTCACATTCTTGAATGGTTGAAGTGTTTGGATATAATTGATACTCTGGGACATGTGAAACCCTTTTCACACACTTGGATAGTTGGAGTTTTTGTTAATCGTGGTTAAATATATTGAAGTGTTGGAAAGGTGTTTGGCATGCATTGATTTGCTATTGTTATATCTTACTATGGTTAGAAGAATAAATTCATGAGTATGATTTTTATTTCATGCATTAGAGTTGATGAATATTATGATTGATTTCTAATGCCATATTCAAGGGAATATATAGATGTTGTGGGCAGTGGCGAAACCACATGAGGGCAAGAGGGGGCAGCTGCCCCCCTTGACTTTTGATAAAATTGTAAGGTATTATACCTATGTAGCTTTGGACCTTTGGTTGACTCGGTCAAAATAGATATGGGATGAGTAATTTTTAAGGGATGACCGGATGATGACGTATTGGGATTTGGATGCTATATAGCTTGGTTGACTCGGTCGAAATAAACAATAGACGGGATGAGTAATTTTTAAGGGATGATCGGATGACCTATTGTGACTTGGATGCTATATAACTTTGGTTGACTCAATCAAAATAGATTGTATGAGTAATTTTTAACTACAAAGGAGGGATGACCGGATGATCGTACCGGACTTGGTTGCACCCATTACGGAGACGGAGGATCAAATCTAATTTTCTAAACCTAATTGTTCGTATCTCTCTGTGCGGCTCCTTCAGTCCTTCTCCAACCGGCGACTCCGAGTCTCCGACCATCCGACAACTTCGGCGACGGACCGATGGTGGTACGTCCTGATCATACTTTTCTGGACTTTGGTTTTCTATCTTATTTCTTATCGTATTCCTATTTTCTTGCGCTTTGGTTTTCAATGTCTTGTTTTGTATTGCAAGAATATTTTTTTTTTGGTCTATGATTGCTAGTATCCAGAATGTCTAGGTCCCTGTTAATTAAGATATCTTTCAATTATTCGAGATATCCTTTTTATTCAACATTTTGTCATATTTATTAGGTTCAATCATGGATAAATTTGTTATTAAAAGAAAGACAAATCCATCACCTCCTACTGTAGAAGATGTTGATCATAATGAACCAAAAGTTCTTCCAGAACCTAGTGTCAAAATATTTCATGATTCCACATCAAAGATTAATTTAGAAGATCTTCCAGCAGATCATGGTTTGCGACCTAAAATTTCAGATTATCCTATTAGAGACCGTGATTTCATTCGCAGAGCATATTTAAAAAAAGGACCTTGTCAACCTCGTCAACATATTTTTCCTCAGAAAAAATAGGAAATGCACCTTGAAGGTTGAAGCCTTGTTGGTTTAATGAGTTTGAAGCTTGGTTGGAATATAGTGTTGCAAAGGATGCTGCATTTTGTTTACATTGTTATCTTTTTAAGCCAGATTTTGGAGAGCAAGGTGGCGGTGACGCCTTTATTACTGAAGGTTTTACAAATTGGAAAAAAAAAGAAAAGTTTTATGCGCACGTAAGAGGGCCTAATTGTGCTCATAATCAAGCATACATAATGTGCCAAATTTTGTTGAATCAAAACCAACATATTGAGACTTTTCTCCATAAACAATCAGAGCAAGCAAAGATGGATTATAGAATTCGTTTGACTGCATCTATCAAGTGCATTCGATTACTTCTTTGACAAGGATTATCTTTTCGTGGCCATGATGAATCAGAAGAATCAATTAACAGAGGGAAATTTTTAGAGCTTTTGCAGTTCTAAAATCATCCAACTATTTCAAAATATGAAAATTCATCGAGGACATTTGTAAAAGGTATCTTTTTATATAATGAATTATCTATTCTATTGGTCTTTTCTCTTAAAGCATTTATGTTCTCATTTTTTTAAACATTTTCTCTATGTGTAGGTAGTACCGTAGTAGCATATTACTGGCATTCGGATACTCGAAGGCAGATATGTGACATTATATGATTATATTTACTCACATACATAGACAGTCTTGTAGTTATTTTCATGTATTTTTTTTTCATTCAAGATTCTTGACAAATTCTATGTCACTCGTAAAAAAAATATACTTAATAATTTTGAACACATGTTTACTCTATATACTTATATACATTTTGCCGCCCCCCCTCCCCCCGAAAAAAATTTCTGGCTTCGCCGCTGTTTGTGGGTGTTTTCTTTGAAAACCATTAGGAGACTGTAACTCCTCCACTGGGATATCCCAAGGGTTTAAAGGCTTGTTGCATATGTTAAGTGCAATCGTGAGACCTATGAAAGTAGCTAGTTAGATATACTGCTTTCTTTTTATATTTTCTTTACTCGAGAACTAGCAAAGTGTAAGTTGGGGGGTGTGATGAGACATGAATTATGCAGAATTAAACCTCTTAAATTACCTTTGTTAGCCTAAGAGTAGGTGTATTTGATATCTTATTATTTCATTCCAGGTTTAAATAGGATTTCAGAAGAAATACAAGATTTTCGGCTAAAAAGACTAAATTCTGCATAATCTGGAAATATGGAATTAGCTATCGACTGTTTGGAAATAAATCACTATAATTCAGAGAAAAATCTACAAATCCTGACATTCTGGGAAATAGAAGAACACTTCATGATCTACAACTTTCATCTTGAAAACTTTGTGAGATTCTCTATAGATTGGCGCCATGTTTAAATCAAAGTCGGATATGTGGAAGGTAAAATTTGAAAAGCTGAAAAAATTAATTAATGACGTGCCAGTGAAGACCCAGTAAACCGACCAGAGCGATGGATCGCACATATGACGCCATTAGTACGGAAAATTAGGAAAATTAGAGTTTTACCTCAGTTACGACTCATAATTTCAGGGTTAAGTGCTTCTATTATATAAAAGGGTTATTCCAGCTGAAAATCAACATCTTTTTGGACCACTTTTGGAGGAGAAGGCTAGGGTTTTGAAGACGATGATCTTTTCGCTGGGATTTACGGCTTTCTTCCCAACGCCTATGGATCTTTCCCAAAAGATGAGTAGCTTATGATTTTCTTTGGTTTGATTCTTGTAAACTTATTCTCAACATGATCTCATAAATATAGTTTTAATGATTAGAGATTTGAGGGAGCAGAGCTCCTTTGAAGTATTTTCAGTCATGCAAATTTTCTATGATTGTTTGTATAGATTTATGAGATGGTTTTTCATGTGATTTATGGTTTACTTTTGAGATAGCTATGCTATGCTAGGATAGGTTGTGCCAATGTCATTAGGAGTAGTATAACTTAAAGTAATCATAGGATCGAAGACACCCTATGCCAAGAAAGATGGGTTATGCCGTTATGAACATAAATCTTATTTTAGGGATTCATGTGAACGTGTAGCTATATGATCAATAATGTTGAGAGAACGGAATAAGAGAATAACTAGAGAAGATTAAAGGTAAAGTTAGGGTGGATTGAGTAATCCCTAGGTAATTCTTAACTTGGTTCAAATCTCGATCACTTTACTTGCTTTCTTAGGTAGTTATTAGATAATTTTATATTCAATTCTGATTACTCCGCATAGGATTCGAGTTTTGAGCATTGATTTCAGTTTCCAACGTTTTCCTTGTGGATCGACTCCGAACTTCACCACTAATCTACTCTATAGGATAGTGATTTGATAAGGATTATATTTTGATTGAGGCTTGTTGCGCTTTAAGGACACGTTTTGCGAACGATCATGCACTCACCATGATACTTTTGTGAATGACATCATATGAATTGGTACACCATATTTCCATATGTTTTTGGACAAGTGGTTACATTTAGCATGTTATTAGAATCACTCATGCTCGTTCGAGCTCAAATGCGAGAGGACATGTTCATTCGAGCCAAATAAGTTTAAGATGTTGGTTGAGTAGTTAGACATTGTTCGCGTTAGTTTTCATCCGGTTGGCGAAAACAGTTTAAATCTTGATAAATAGGGAGGCGGGCTCTTCTAACCTCTCCAATATACGAGAGAGGGAACTTTCAATCGAAAATACATAGTATGAAAAGGAGAAAGAATAAGAATAATTACTCTGATGACACCCGGTATCTGCTACGTCGAAAGATAATTTTTTACTAATTGCAAAAAATGACACAAAGGACAGTTTCGTTGGTCACTTACAAGGATCAAGAGGCTATAATCGTGATGACAGCAGTACAAGGATGCAGGTCCGGCATGCAAAAGCTATGTCCTACTCCTAATATTACAAAGAGTATACTCCCAAGATACATGCAAGTCCGGCCTACAAAAGCTAAGTCTACTCCTAAGATAAATTTCTTCAAAGAGTCTGTACTCTTATTTGATTTGGCGAGAGTAATCTTCATCTTCATTGCTATACTTTTATACTTGGCTTGAGATAACTTCAATGCAACTTCTCCAAAATTGCTCTCATGATCTCCAAACAGCTCCCATGATCTCATTTGATTGCTTCCTTCTCGCCACATGTCCCATTGCTTCCCTCAACTGACAAATAGTTAAGCCCATCATCTACACGTTCATCTCTGCTTATTTTTGTTCACTTTTTCGCAATTTTGTCATAATAATGAAATTACAACCAAAGTTTAACTGCATTTTGGTACACCATAGCATTCGATTTTGGCAAAACTTCAGCACCAAAAGTTGTAGATCAACGACTTATCTTTCTAATGATTGAAGAATCGGCTTATTTGGACATCAGATCAAAAGTTATGAACAAAATACTCTACATGTGTTGGATGTCACATGGAGGACGATTTCATCCAACTTTTGCATTTCGGTCGAGAAAAAGCTTCGCATTTGCTAAACCTCTAGACGAAAATTGTAGCTCTTCGAATGATCTTTCGAACGATCCAAGAATGGCTTCATTTGGATAACAGATGACAAAGTTAAGGGAAAAATACTCTCAGTGCGTTGAAGATCAAGAGATGGACGAATTCGTCAACGGAAGATTTCATCCATGGACGATTTTGCCCAATCTTCAACTATATTCATCCATAGTGTTTTATCATAGCTTTTCAAGTCCTCTCTCCAATGGGCTAAGAACTGTCTAATTTGGATACCGAATGTGGAAGTTATGGACGTAAAACTTTTACCTTATTATAAAAGAGGGGATGCATCAAAATGTCATCAACAAAAAGGAGAATGCGAGAAAATGCATGATCGTGAAAGGAGATATGGCCGAAAATATAGAGGGGGAAAATAGTTTTGACCAAGTATTTACTATTTTACGCACACTAAACGTCAGAATTTGGAGAAGTTGTCAAGAGCAAACTTGTTGGTTTTCGAATAAGCTTTCCAAACATAGTTAAGACATCATATTTGGAGGCCGTATGTGAAAGTTCTGGCTAAACTTCTTTAGTCATGTCGGAGTTGAAAGATGAGGACGATTTCATGGCGATTTCGTGGCGATTTTGTCTATTGAAAATTCTCGTTCAATATTTTCAAAGAGACCGTATATAAGATTTGTCACTCATAATTACTTCCCCCAAAGCCTAGCTTTCATGTTCTCTCCTTCATCTTGCTAGGCTTCGTCCAACCTCTCTAACCTTAGTTTTTTCCTCTATCAAATTGCAGTTTTCTAAAACTGCTAGGACGTGTTTGTGCTATTGAATTGTCCACGCTCACCACACCATTACTTGGACATTTTTGATCAAACGAATTGTTCATCTCAAAACCATCACTTCAAATTTTTCCATCCAACGAATCATTCATCTCAAACTCATGACTTAAGAATTTTTTTCTTTCATTAAATCCTCCATCTCAACCTCATTACTTAGAATTTATTCATGCATCTCCAACTTGAATGTTAGAGGTTTTTGACCCATTGAATAATCCATGGCCACTTTCATCCTCGCTGGTTATGATTAGAAATTCTCATCAAGTATCACCTTCTGCCTTTGACCATCATGGTCCACACAATCCATGCATGGTTTCTTATGAGTCGAACAACTCAACGGCTCCGCCCATGTGCCGATAATTTTTGAATAAATGTCCATCATTTGTTCTTGTTCACGCTGATTTTCGTCGGAGTCGGTGAAAACACTTTAAATCTTGATGAACATGGACGTGAATTCTCCAACCTCATCGATGTACAAGAGAGGGTGCTATCAAGCGAGAAAAGTATTCGATGAAGAGCTAGCCAATCATGAAAAAAAACAAGTGATTTTGTTCTGACGGCACCAATAAGTGGCACCATCGAAAGGATAATTTTACTAATTACTAACACGGCACCATGAAAAATGGCTCCGTTAACAACTTGCAAGGAACTTACAAAAGGAAACAATTGCTAAAACGGCACTGAGGACGGTTCCATCAGATGATCACTAGAATCCAAGGGCCGCAGTCACGACGGCAGCGGTACAAAGATGCAAGTCTGGGCTACAAAGGCTAACTTCTACTCCTAAGATTACAAAGAATCTACTCCTAAACTTCAAAGAGTTTGTGCTCTGGTTTGATTTTGTGAGAGAGTTCTTCTTCTTTATTGCTTCACTTTTATACATGGCTTGAGATAACTTCCAAGCAACTGCTCTTAAACTGTTCCCATGATCTCCAAACTGCTTCTATGATCTCATTTGATTGCTCCAATCTCACCACATGTTCCATGCCTTCCCTCAACTTCTAGATAGCTAAGCCCATGATCCACACATCCATCTCTGCTTCTTTCTGTTCCATTTTTTGGCAATTTCACCATATTAATAAAATTGCCACAAGAATTAAACTGCATTTCGGTTCACCATAGCATTCGATTTTGGGAAAACCTAAAAAACAAAAAATGTAGATCATCAACTTATCTTTCTAATCGTCAAAGAATAAGCTCATTTGGATATCAGATGAAAAGGTTATGATTAAAATACTCTAACTATGCTGGAAGTTGGATGGATGTATTCGTCCATGGACGATGTCGTCCAACTTTTCCATTTCAGTCTATGATAACCTTCAAATTCGCTAAAACTCTAAGAACTAAAATTGTAGCTCTTCGAATGATCTGTCCAACGATCTAAGAATCCCTTCATTTGGATAATAGATGACAAAGTTATGGAGAAAATACTTACTGTATTGAAGATCAAGAGATGGACGAATTAGTCCATGGATGATTTCATCAAATCTTCCACTGTTTTCATCCCTAATGTCATATTGTAGCTTTTCGATTCCTCTTTCCAATGGCTAAAGAATTGTTTAATTTGGACACCGAATGAAGAAGTTATGGACGAAAAACCTTTCCCTTATCACAAAAAGGGGATGCACCAAACGATATGAACCAAAAGGGGGACGAATTAGTCCATGGAGGATTTCATCCAATCTTCCAATGTTTTCATCCATAGTGTCATGTTGTAGCTTTTCGATTCCTCTTTCCAATGGTTAAAGAATTGTTTAATTTGGACACTGAATGAAGAAGTTATGGACGAAAAACCTTTTGGACACTGAATGAAGAAGTTATGGACGAAAAACCTTTCCCTTATCACAAAAAGAGGATACACCAAATGATATCAACAAAAAGGGGAATGCGCGAAAATGAGATATGGCCGAAAATGCATCACAACGAAATGAGATATGGCCGAAAATGCATCACAGTGAAATGAGAAAAGGAGGAAAATGGTTTCGGCCATGCATTTACTAGTTGACCATCGCTTGCTTCTATTGCAAATTTCACACACTATTTTGAAATATGGAGAAGTTGTCAATATCAAACTTGTTGTCACGCCCCGAGCCAAAACCCCATCCGGATCGTAACGTGAGCCAACCTAACACGAATCAACCCTATGGCACAAGATTTAATTGATACAATAATACTGTTAGGAATTTAAACAAACAGCGAGTGAAGTTTTATATAATTTATTCCTTGAATACAATGATTTATATATCATGATATAGAACGGTAAATAAAGCTGTAGAAAAAACTCCTCAAACCTCCAAAATCCTCAATCTCTGTGAGAATGTCACACCATTGTCTAGAAGACCATCTGAAGAAGGAACTGTATCAGTACCTACATCGCCGATGTAGCGATGCAGCCTAGATAGGGTGACCAACAAAACTCAGTAAGGTTATACTCTACGTCACATAGAAAACAACAGTGTCGTTCTCTATCAAAGTCCAAGGAGCGCCCTAATGTCTACAACAACATCGCCGATTCCCCGAGGGCTCCTATCCAGGTCACCTTCACCCAACGCTGAAACAAGGGGGATGATCATCCACTGATACGGACAAAAGGTTCGCACATCGCCGCTACACTCACTATTGACCCTCATCGCCTAACCACCCCTCGTACGGGGACACAAGTCAGAGACATCGACAACCACCCTTGACGCTTGGCGCCGGGAGAATCGACACGACCTCTACACCTCCAAACATAACAAGATCCAAGGTCTACTACACAAGAACCTCAAATGATAGCAAACATGACCAACTGACAACTATCACGCCTAAAGCCTTAACTAACCAAACCCCAGTCTTAGGGCTAGATCCGGGCTACCCGAGACCCCCGGATCGACGATACTTTCATTGCCCTTATTCTAACCCTGAATGCCTCTAATGCAAACATTATACATGAATCTACACAATCAACTAGGTTAGGTGTCTCTACATGGCATTTCATAATACAAGTCAAGTATAGCATGCAACATACCAAAGGAGAGCTAACAATAAAGTATAGTTAAGGACTAAGTATTACATAAACTATAAATGAGGCTAATAAGGCATAGAGCATAATATAGCTAAACATTACCAACCCATCAAGGGTTCATAAGCATCCAAGCTATACAAAGCCAAGCTCACATAGAACCATCCATCCACTTCTCATGAGCGTACCTCCAAGTCATTCCACATAGGTATAAACATGGTATAACAACCATCCATGCCCTCCAAGGGCTCTCTAGCATTCCTAAACTAGGAAAATCAAACCATGCATGCTATCAATCACACATGCTATTAGCCAAACAAATAACGAATTACGGATATCATATCATGGATTTGACTCAGCATTCAATGACATGTCACTTCACAATACACGGGCTAACCATAGCTCATAACATGCTAAAACAGGTAGACATAATATTAAGGCATGGTAAAGAACTAAATACAACATAACTACACATGCCTCTATGAGGCTAAACATCAAGCTATGCAATCAATTAGACATTCAATAATGTCCCACATTCAACCTCTAATAAATATTATCACAAACATCATAAGAGCAGCAAACTTTCTGTCTTGATTATACTAAATATTCCCGATGGGCATGACTCCCCCAATTCACCACAAGCCTACGTAAGGCTTGGACAATATGGCCTAATAGATTTAGTATATACATATATATATAGCATGCATCAATTTGACATAAACCCCCAACTTGCATGAAATTTAGCAATTAACTAAACATTCCATAATTCTCCCATAAATACTCCAAGTTTCATGAAAAACTAGCATGCTAACTCAATTGATCAATACTGGAATCATACCCAAAAATCAAATCGAAAGAAGTTTAAAAAACTGATAAAAACCAGCCATATAAACCTGCTCTGCTAGTCTGGATTGATCCCAACCAGTTGGATCCCAACTGGTTTGATAGAGCCGGTCTTCTACTTGGAGCATAACAAATCTCGATGAAAAACCGATCAAATCTCTATCAAACAATGTCGGAACGTGATGAAACTTGGAGCATAACAAATCTAAGTGTAACTAAGCATACTAGTGGTGAGAAATCAACAAAATAAGCCCAATCCAAACTATTATGGCCTAAACTTAGGTTTAGGGGTAGAAACCCTAGCTTCAAGCTAATGTTGCTTCCTAGATTTAGGATGGCCTCAATCTAGCTCCCTCTAAGCTTTGGCCGCCTCCAATCCACGGATTCACCCATTTGAGCTCCCAAGAACCCTCTCTCTATCAGCACCCTCTCTCACCTCGAACCGTAAAAAAAAACCCTAAGGAGAGAAAAAGTTTAGATCTAAAATCACCCCTATATATAGTAGATGGTGCCAAGTGGCACCCATCAAAGCCTCAGGGGGGCTTATTATACCAAGTGGCACTCATCTAAGGCTTTAGGGGTTTATAGGGATAAATAATGTCATAATGATGACATTAAAAGCCCAAATTGAGGTCTAACAACTACATGCACCACTCTTAAGGCCGTGTGTGTTTTAACGCATGTGAAACCCAACTCTGCAAGGGTAGATTACCAAAATACATTTGAAGTTGCAACGATCGTCGCGATCGTTCAACAAAGCCAACCGAGCCAAACCAACCAAGCCATGCCCTCGACCTAACGTGGTCGAACCATATTTGAGGAACGAGTACTCACAACCTATTACCCTTAAAGGTAGTTCATCCGTGAAATTCGGTAAGGGTAGGGCCTAAAATAACGAAATAGAAACAAATGCCCACAACGGCCACACAACATACAAGATACACATCGGGGTAAGAACCACTTGGGACACTTTCTGCACATGCACTCCTAGCGCTCCCAAATCACCCCCTCAACACCTCTGCACCTCCAAAGGACTAAAGCCAATGAAATCGTCTTGTCTCTCAAGACCAATCTATCCTGTCAAGAACCTGAACTGGCTACTCTTTGTGTAATGTATCTGGCTCAATCTCGAATCATTGAATCTGAAGGTATATGATGAAATTGAACGACATCACCTAAACACAAGTACATGAAAGGTAGGATGAGTCTCTGCTGCATTCGAATATCTTGAAGGTGCCCCCAAACCTCGATGTTAACATACGTTTGCTGCAAAAATTAACTAGATCTCTACATGGAATCATCTTGAAGAACACTCTGTCGTCAATTGTGACTCCAACCATCATCGCTTCGAATCTGTATAACTTTTCTGCCAACCTTGTGCCGTCGAAAGCTTCTGTCTGATCTGTGCTAACCCTTCTAAAGATCGGATGGTGGTGTCTAAACCGGTGAGTGATGTTCTTATAACCTCTGCCCAAAAATCCGAAAAATGACATGAAATGCTGAACTATGCTTCAAATGATGAAATACCAAGCTGGACTGATAACTGCTATTGTAGGCGAACTTCACTGAGGGAAGGTACATCTCCCAATTGTCTCATGCATCAAGAGTACATATTCCAAGCATGTCCCCTAAGATCTTGATCGTCCTCTCTGACTGTCCGTCTGTCTGTGGATAGAAAGTTGTGGTGAAAGCCAACAATGCGTCTGTAAACACCTGAAAGCCTCACCAAGACCTGTCTGTGAATCTGGGATCATGATCTAAAATAATGGAAACTGAAATACCATGCAATCTGATCATCTCTTTAATGTACAAATGGCCAAACTACTCTGTGATATATGTACTCCTCATAAAAAATAATTGTGCCAATTTGATCAATCGATCAACAACGTCCCAAATCATATCCTGTCTTCTCTGAGTCCTCTGCAATCCGGTGACGACATTCATCATGATACGCTTTTACTTCCACTTTGGCACTGAAAGGGGCTGCAATGAGCATGTTGTCTATCGATGCTCCGACTTCACCTCCTGATAGGTGAAATAATGAGAAATAAACTCCATAATTGAACTCTGCATCTCATGCTACCAAAACTGATGACGATCATGAAATACCCTCGTGCATCCAGGATGGATAACAAAAGGAAAAGGGCGGAACTCTTGAATGACATCATCACACGACTTTGGAATTGCGTTTCGGCCTCTGAAGCACAACCAACTCTCTGCGCTGTCTAGCCTTCATCCACATACCTGGGATTAATATGAGCACGGACCTCCATAAGCTTTGCATCGTCTCTTCACGTCACCATTACTCTGGATTAAATATGGACATCCTCCGAGTAGCAAGGAAAACTGTCTGAATTCTGATCCTTGAAATCTTGTATTAACTGAATAACTGTCTCCATCCTTCACCACCAATGAGCCATCAATCTCGCCAAAGCTGTTCTAATCCCTCTGGCATATATGCTCAAGACATCTGCTATGGCATTTGCCTTACCAGAATGATAACATAACCAAAATTTATAATCCTTTAGCAACTCGAAGTTGCTATCACCCTTAAAGGCACTAACGTCAAAGTAAACACGACAACTTATGACTCATTTCGGGACGATCAACGCTGGCACACTAATCAATCTCATCCTTAGCTACAAGAAGGCCAACTCACAAGCGACATCCCAAACAAAAGAAACCGACTTCTTCGTCAACTTGGTCAATGATCTTGCGATCTGAAGAAGTCTCTGATGAACCTCTTGTAGTACCTAGCCAAACTCAAGAAGCTGCAAACTTTAAACACCGTTTTCGACCTTTGCCACCATAAAACTACCTCGATCTTAACTGGATCGACTGATATATGTCCCGTTGACATAACAAGCCCAAGAAACTTCACTTTTGGAAGCCGAATCTCGCACAAGAAGCCTCATAACACCGATACTCCTTCGGCAACTGCAATGCGACCCCCAAATATTGCTTGTGCTCCTCCTCAGTGCACGATGGATAGGGTTTCATCGACAAAAACTGCCATACGCTGATCAAGGAAATGCCTAAAGGTTCTCTACATCAGGCACACAAACACCGCATGCATGTCTGCCGGTCCAAACGGCATAACCATGAACTCATACAATTTATATCCGATCTGAAATGTCACCCTTAGAATGTCGCAATCCGAATCCTCATATGATAGTAGCTAGTGTGAAGTCCAGCTTTCGAGAAGATTAACAGAACTCTCAACTGATAAATATGATGTCGATGCACTGCAACGGGCACGTACTCCTCGGTGCACTGCTGTTCAGCTCCCCGACATCCAGGCACATACGGAAGGAACCATCCGCAAAGAGAACTAGAACACTCTGAAGCAATACACTAGGGTGGAAGAAGTCTCGAGCTATCAATATGGGCAACTGAGTCCTCGGACCTTTCTATTCTATTGTATTGGTATCTGCATGCAAACCGACAATGATCTAGAGTGCCCGGAAGAATCTGGATCCCAAACTCGGTTTCCCGTGAAGCCGATAACCCAGGAAAGTCCTAAAAAAACAGTTGTACAACCAAGAACAATGCGAGGGAAACCTCCTCTCCTGAGTATCCCCAAGAACATTGGGAAGGAGTTCATCATGACCATGTGAACAAGTCCCTGCACTTGACAACCAGAAGGCTCGCCAACCCGCGACCTTCAATGAGAGCAAAACAAACATTGTCAAGTATACTCACAACACCTTCCCACGACCCAAGCAAACACAACTCGGTACGCAAACAACCAGACCAAATCGAGAAAGCCATCAAACTCCAACGTATCCCACACGTGGGCGACGAGCACGTAGAGGTCCCCAACCTCTAGCAAACCAACCGACAAGAGCTACCCGCCCAAACTCATGTCCCAACCAATGGCTGCTCCCAAAGTCACACCCGACTCTAGTCTCAAGCCAACTCGCCCGCATGGGGAAGACTCACAAGGGGAAACCCAGAGCCACAAGAAAACCACAAGTCGTGAGAAGCTCCGGAAGTTGAAGGTTAAAGCCGAAAGTCAAAGACAGTGGATCTGGAACTGGCTGGTGCTGAAGCTGCTTTCTCATTTGACGTATGTGAACCCTGGCCAGACCGGTCGCTGCATGATCTCCAACAAGTGGCTATCTAAAATATGAACTCCGCTATGCTATAGGTACCTGCCCCAACGGAGCTATCAAGCTAATGTTGTCGCGCCCCGAACGGCGAAAGCCCAACCGGGCCGGGCAACGCGAACCGAAACCTAACAAACCGCGAAAAATATTGGCGATGGTTCCCTCTAACCTATTAGTCTCCCTAACAAACATCACAAACACCATCAATTTAAAAAAGACATAATTAAATTACAAGCCTCGAACATCAGAGTACAAAACCCAAGTGAATTTAGTATACATATCCTCGGAGAGGGGAAGATCCAAATACAACATTACTCCCGTAGGAGGCTATCTAACATAGGTTAAAAGCAGTAAAAGATCACCACCTCTCAGACTCCCCCTGGCGCCCCGCACCGCCGACCAACTGCCTGATAGGGGCCACAGAAGAAGAACTGATGCCTGCACCTGCAAAACGCAGCCCAGATAGGAGTGAGCATAAAGCTCAGTAGGGTTCTACACTACGACACACAGAAGGAAGAGGGAAACGCAACAGTGTCGCCCTCAAGTAAGACCTGGGTGTATATAGGGGTCCCATAACCCCACCACGTGTCCCTGAGGCCCACGATCATGGTCTTCCAGCAGAGCTAGTCACATGTCAGGTCACACTTAGTAAGCATGAAACAACACTGCAGACTCACAAGCAGGGAACGACACTGCAGGCGGGAAATGACACCGCTGAGTAGGCAACTCCTCTACTCAAGAGTCGTCATAGTGTAACACCGGCTACACCTTAGCATCCAACTTAAGGCCGACACGACCTCTATAATCACCAAGCAACACGTGTACTAGTCATCTAGGCCTATCATCAAGTTTGACTGGACACCACAATTCGAACCGGGTCTAAATTACCCAACCCCGGTCCTAGGGCTAAATCCGAGCTTCTAGCCTCGGAATGGCGACCCACAGATCACCCACGCCCTAACCATGCAACCAATGCACAACAGGGAATGCATGCTATGAACATACACAAGATAAGAGGTAAGCATGCAACAGTATATTTAAGGTAGCATACAAGTCCAACTGTATCGCTGCAGCAGTACTACCAACCGCTGCCAGCCGATCCGCAGCGGGTCCCGACATTACGACGGGACCACGACCGTCAACCGCGGACTCCTGCAACGGGAAGCAACCCCGAAAACGCTCATGATCACTAAAATATAATATTATATGTTTCACACATAATATTATTTAAATCACTAGAATCCTCTACTTAGAGGCTAATTGACCCCGTCGATCTGACATCCAAATGATGTCAGATTTAAGATCCAACAGAGACGCCTGTAGAGAAACATACCGGAATCAATATATCTAAAATCGGGAAACATCCAACGGCTAGATTAACGGAAAAACACTAATCAAAACCGCTAATCAAACTAACTTACCATTACTTGCTGCAACGCAGCCCACGAGTAAAAAGTTCATAACAAATCATAGGAAAATCAGAAAATTATGAAATCAATTGGGTCTGAGAGTAGCGCCAAAGATCTACAACTCTTATGTTCATCACAACCGAAGAACATGCACGTACCGGTCGGAAATCTTGTCGCAAACCGGTTGTTCTTCAAGAACAGCAGAAACAGGAAAATCCGAGATTAAACATGCTTAAATCCTACTAAAATCTCAACCAAAGCTTATGAAACTTAAATCAGAAATTACACTAAGCAAAATTCATCCAACAACACAAAAAACAACAAGATCTAATGGCTAGATCTAAGGAAAACCCCTAAACTAACTCAGGTAGGTAGAAACCTACCGGAAACGCACTCCTCGGCTAATTCCCCGCAAACCAGTCACCAACAAGGCTCCAAACCACACCAGGGATCTTCCTCAAGTCGCCATGGACCCAACGTGATTTGGAACGCCCAAAACGGTGGCCGGAGGAGGGAGAACGGAGAAGAAGGAGGCTGCCGGAAATAGGGGAAGCAGAGCTCGCGGGAAGAAGAAAGAAGAAGGAAGGAGAAGGAGAAGGAGAAGAGGAAGAAGAGGAAGAAGAGGAAGGGGGAAAGTCGGGGAAAGAGGGGAAAAGGGGGAGGAGAGGAGAGAAAGTCCTCTCTCCCTCTGACAGAGCAGAGTGACAGCCAACAGCGACCATCCTCTCAACTCCACCGTCAAGACTTTCTGGCACAGAATGATCGATCTCTTCCCAAGGAAGATCGATCTCCTTAGCAAGGAAGATCGATCTCCTTAGCAAGAAAGATCGATCTTCTTTGTCTAGAAACTCAAACTTGGGCTAAAACACAAGCCCAAGCTCGGATCTTCCGATCCCGGGTCAACCTAACCATTTTAAACAAACACTAACACAAACAAGGTAAGTTTCTGCACATGCGGGTGTGAAATAAACCAACAAGGCGTAATTTACCAAATTGCCCTTGCGGTTTACAACGAGCCACAGGGGTAGAGGGGAAGGTCCTCACAAATGCTCTGCTCAATGTCGAGTGTCACGCACGACTATTTTGAGACAAGCGCCCCGAGCCTCTCGCAACTAGCACCGTCAGTGAAAAGCTCCCGGTGGCTAACACCTAAGCACTTTGTGGGGTCCTTCTTATTATGGCGACCTAGGCTACTTCTAAAAAAATGAGCACGACGCTGCTGCGAATATGACTATCGCTGATGCCAAACCTCTACCTCTAGCAACGGCTACCTTGTCATTCCCCAAAAGTAGGAACGGCAACCCCGAAACGCAGCATGACGACCTACCAATTGTCCAGTGTCAACCCTCACAGTCACATGTCTCGGTAGCTAGAGCAAGCCAAGCATCCCCTGCTGCCGCGCTGGCACACTAACTCAAATGATCCAACCAATCCCACGTTGTGCGAGTACCAAGAATCAGAGGAAAGTACTCCAAACCACAACCCTCAGTCCCCACATAGGTAGGCACCAGAGAACCATGCACGAAACTGTTGTCAAAACACAACCAACAGTTTTCCAAGCGAGCGATACTCCTTGATGCCCAATGCATCAAGGATCCAGAACACCTTCTTCAACTAGTCCTCTACTGTCGAAGGATCTCCACCATTACCTATGAACCACAATGGGTCCATCTCTCAGGATTCCAAAACTACAAAGGTGGCTGCTTTTTTGTGAATGTGTCGTTAAAATGTTACAAACTCAATCAAATATTAAATTTATAATCCTTATTCAATCACTACACTACTAGGTAGAATAGCGGTGAAGTCCGGAGTCGAACCACAGAGAATTTACCAGAAAGATTGAAATCAATTCTCAAAACTCTAAACCTAAGCAAAAAGAAGAAATGATAAGTTTGAATTAACCTAAAACTATCTAAGGAAAGCAATTAAAGATGATCAATTCGAACCATTGGATAGGTGACTTAGGAATTACTCAATCCGCCCTAGTTTCGTCTTCAATCTTCTCTAGTTATCCTCTTGTTCTATTCTCTAAACATTATGGATCCACAGCTTCTTAAGCTTACCTGTATCCCTAAAAGAAAGAAAGTGTTTTCCAAAGACATACTTTATCTTTGATTAGCATAGCTTGTCTTCGGGTTAACCTTAGCACAACATATCGTCACTAAGCATAAAGTATCTCATCGGGTATTCACAAACCACATGAAAACCATCCTATGAATATCTACAATCAATCACAGAAATCATGTAGGACTAAACGTACGTCAAGGAACTCTGTTCCCTCAACTCTATTAACAATAAAAAAAAATCCATAAGATCATGTCTTAAGAATATTACAAGATTCAAGCCAAAGAAGATAGAAAACTACGTTAGGGTTTCATGAATAATACTAAGTACAATAATTAGCAACTCGTCTTTTGGATGAACACCATTCACTTGGAATGGGAAGCTATCACCATTCGCATCCTCGCCGTCTTCTTTTTAATTCCCTCTCCAAAGATAGTCGAAAAGATGATTATTTTCGGATCAATAATCCTATTTATAGGAGAACTCCTGAAATTAGAGTTAGACTTGAGTTGGATTACAATTACAACTCGGATTTCCTGATTTAATTCTGACAGTCTTATTCCGAGTGCAAATGAGTCTAATCTGTTCAGAATTTGAAATCTTGTCCAACACAAACATTGTAGATTAGGAAGTCCTCTGTCATATCCCAAATATTTCATAATATTTGGATTTATCTGAAATATTTGAAGAATATGCTTCTAAACATCGACGGACCGGTTTCCAGCACATGTATATCTTTATCTTCTTCAAAACTTGGTATCAATCAATCCGGATTCTAGCAAAGTATCCAGCATGAAAGTTGTCGCTCTTGAAGTCTTCGATCATGTACTAAATTTGCAAAATATTTGGACTTAGACATACATTTTAGAGAATATTCTTCTGGCAGGCGACGAAGCAGTGTTTATCACATAAATTCATCTTTTTAGCCGAATTTCTTGTATTTCTTCTCAAATCATGATTAAACCTGAAATCAACTAACAAACTATTAAATACAACTACTCTAGGCTTAACAAAGGTAATTTAAGGGGTTTAATTACGAATATTTAGTGACTGATCACACCCCCCGACTTACACTTTGTTAATCCTCTAGCAAAGAAAAGATAAAAAGAAAGCAATAAATCTAACTAGCCACTTTTGTAGGTCTCACAATTGCACTTAGCATGTACAACAAGCCTTTAAACCCCTGGGCCCAGTGGAGGAGTTATAGTCTTCTGAGAATTTTCAGGGATGACACCCACAAACATCTATACAACCTTTTGATCATATCATTAGAAATTAATCACAATATTCATCAACTCCAATGCATAAAATAGAAATCATACCCATGAATTTATTCTTCTACCCATAGCAATATAAAATAATAGCAAATCAATGCATGCCAAACACATTTCCAACACTTCAACATATTTAACCACAATTAAGAACAACTTTAACATCCATGTGTGTGAATAAGATTCTATATGCTTCAGAGTATCAATTATATCTAAACACTTCAACTATTCAAGAATACGAATTTAGCCAAGTACATGTTTTCATTCACCACTTTGCAATATTTGTTTTCACTTTTTTTCATGTATGACATGTGCAATGTTATGATTTCTTAAGCTTTCCTCATGGTCCATGTGAGGAGGTTCAAGCCAGTGACTCCCAAACCAGATGACTTTAAGGCACTAAGTGTAGAACACCCTTCAGACTCTATTGCTCAAACCATGAAGGCAACAAATCATAACTAGTTATTCATTTTTTTCAGGAATTTCAACTGTTTTATGCGAACAACACACCTTGTTAGGCACCTTGCCCGGTTACTAAGTATGAAACCCTTTTTTGCATATAAAGCTCTTTTTTTTCAATTGCATACTTTTCATGTAACATAGCATAAGATCATAAATATATTATAGTATCATACTTAGAATCTAATCTCAACTCATCAACGTGTTGAAGTGAATATGTGCATTAGGATATGTCAAGTCATCCTTAATTCATGACAAAAGTGTTGAAGTATAGAAATAATATCATACATATCAAAAACTTAGCTATCTCTTATATTACATATGAGAATCAAAGTAAATCATAAAATATATTTCTAAATCAAACATCTTTCATCAATAAATATAATCATTTCATTCTCATGACATCACTGAAGGGTGCATAATATCGATTATCAGAAAAAAAAACATATAAGCATGAAATTTATGAATGCTACCCCCAACTTAAATTTAATTGTCCCCAATTACACTAAGTCATAAAAATAAATCAATGAATAAAGGGTAGAGATAACCATAATGAACGCCACAAAAATAGATTTCTATCTCGTCCAATTTAAGTTTAACAATCCTCCACTAGTAACAATGAATTATACCCTGCCAATCATAACCTGTACCTCAAGGCTAAAAAAGTGAAGCACATAGAAATATTGCAATTATAAACCAAAGAAAACAAGAGATATAAGGAATGGAGACATCCTAAAAAAGGTACACGCCACCCACATTTCATCGAATGCCAAATATATTTACCCCTACCAATAAAAGAAGTACCTTTCCAAGAGATCAAGAAAAATAACCAAGAAATTTACCAGAAAAATACACAAGGCACTAAATTCATAAAAAAAAAGTGGCAGTCTCCTTTGTATTTTCATGATATATCAATCCTGTACAAACATTCATTAACAAAGAAAATAGAAAATGCACAGGCAGAAGTAAAGGAGATACCATCATCTTCATCATCTCATATCAACACATCATCAATTACAACTAACATCCAAAAAGGTCCCATATCAGTAGCTAATCTTCATTAGAATCCCTAAAATCAAGCAGTCGAGCGGAAGTAGAGGGGTCAGCTTGCAAAGACTGCGCAATCCTAGCAAAGCCATAGCAAACCTCTATCGTCAAGTCGTCCATCGCGGAGTCAACTACTACTGTAAGTGCAAAAATCAACCTCGAGACATGTCCGGACTGGTCAAACTGGCTCAGGGTTGTGGAACACTACATTACAAACGACTCGTAAACTTCGACCATGTGCCCTTCCTAAAGACTACTTGTCCTAAGACTTGATGAAAATATCAAACAATAAGCTAGGGTTATGAATTGAAGATCTGGATAATCTCGGGGTGTTTGGTTTGAACTTGATCAAAGATTCAAGTCGACAGATCGAAAATTGGAGCTTAGGAACAGCTGGATCATGATATGTAGCAATCGAATGGCTGAAAACATGCTGACGGTGGATCGGCGGTGAAACCTCATCGCTAGACTACGGGGCCGGTGGGGAGAGAGTCAGGGAAGGCCAAGGAGTCCCCGCCCATGTGGTCTGATCGAATAATAGTGGCGTCCAGGTGCCGAATTGGAGGTCGATGACGAGGTGGAGATCGTAGGAATTGGATCCGGTGATCCAGGCAACAAGGAAAGTTTTTGATGGTGGTGAAAGGATCGTGACTACCTGGGGAAGGTTATGGAGGTGGTACAAGGCGGGGGGCGGCCATGGCTTGAGAAGGCGGAGAGGTTCACTGGCGTTGGAGGAGGTGAAATTGGGGGAAGAGGAGGCCGTGAGGAGGTAGAGGAGAGGATGGCGGTGATGTAGGTGGTGGCTTGGAGGGACGGGGATGGCCAAAGAGGTGGCGACGGTCAGCGGTGGGTGATGGCCCGGGGACGAGCCGATGAGCCAGAACGATGAGCCACGATCGAGAAACAGTGCAGGAGGAGAGAGAAAATCTGTCAAAAAATAAGGAAAAATAGGAAAAGGTGGAGAAAAATTCAAGGAAAATATGGGAAAAATCCTAAAAATTAAATAAAATTCTAACAAGCTAAGGAAAAATCATAAAACTTGGTTGACTCCTAGAAAGCACGAAAGTTTACGTCTCCCGAAGCAAAATTTAGGAGGTCAATAGTTCCATGTGACAAAATACATTGCCCGGAGAATGGTGAAGGTATGCAGACATGCTTCATCAAGGACGACAGAAATGCTCATAGCAAATAAAGTGTATACGGGGCGAGAAGGTTTGATATGATTTTTGATGAAGAGACGATAGAAATTGGCATGGTCTTCACTCACAGCAAGGCTCTCCTCACAATGTTCAACCAATGGGGATGATATTAAAGGTAGAATCTCAAACTGAGGCTTTAGATGAGGAATATTGCTAACACCCTTATCCTTATTACATTTATCACTAATAGGCACATCTTCATCATTCAACTCATCATGTAGAAGTTCAACTTGAGGTTTCCGGCATGGGATCTCACTAATATGCTCATCCTCATTATGATCATTGTAAATAGATATATTATCATCATTCAACTCATCATGAACAACCGGCAATTTAGCATAACAACTCTCATCATCACTATCATCAAAAACACTTGCTTCATAAGAATGACCGAAATACATATAAGGCCCAGAATGTAATAGCATTCAACAATTTTATTTTCAGCAGCCGACAAAACATTATCAATAGCATCTTGAACTGGCAATGCATCACAAGTATTATAGAATGCATCGACATCATTAGAAAGATAAACTTAACAAGCATTGTCATCACAAACAGGAGGAACATAATCATTTACATAATCATCATATGAATCCACCATACAAGCTAATTGTCCAATTTGTGTCTCCAGTTTAGCAATGGATTGGGTATTAGAATTACACTGGTTCTCTATTCCCAACACACAATTTTGAATTTTGGACATTTCACTTGTCAGGTCATATCTTATTCCACTAATATTTTCATTCATGACAGTCATGGTTGTAAGGATGGAATTTAATGTTAGCTCAGATGTGGTTTGTGCAGAAGGGGCGGAAGTTGTATTCTGTGGATAACGTGGAGGATATTACTATCAAAACTATGTCCAGAATTTTGGGATGGTGTTTTTATATTCCATGGTTGAACGTTAGGAGGTTGATAATCTTCGGATTGCCAACTAGGGTATGTATAGTCTCTAAAATCTAGATTATAAGGATATGAATGTGAATTATATGATGGATTTGAGAAACCATATGCGTCATTATTGTAAGAGGGTCGATAACCAAAAGGTAAATCGTCATTCGACATAGCACCCGGTGGCATATAAAAATTGGCCATGCATGCAAAATCATAGACCAAAAAGAGAAAAAGAAAACAGAATATTCGGAGAAGAGGAAAAAACGTGGAAAACAACAATTGAAATGAAAAGTTTTGAAGTAAGAAGACTTACCTGATTGCGCAGTTCCGATCGGTCGGTTTGGGGTCCGATCAATCGCTCCAGGCTATGGGTGAGATGCTTCCTTCAAGAAAAATCCATTCCAATCCTGATAAACTTCCAGAAAATTGTCAGAAAAAATCCTAGAAAGTGTAAAATAAAGAATGGGAAAATTAAGAAAGATAAAAACCTAACTAGGCCAAGAAATAGAACAAAGAGAAAATCAATCAATTAACCATCGAAATTCCCCGACAACGGCGCCAAAAATTGTTGTGTTGGAAATGTGTCGTTAAAACGTTGCAAACTCAATCAAATATTAAATTTATAATCCTTATTTAATCACTACACTACTAGGTAGAATAGCGGTTAAGTCCGGAGTCGAACCACAGGGAATTTACCATGAAAGATTGAAATCAATTCTCAAAACTCTAAACCCAAGCAAAAGAAGCAATGATAAGTTTGAATTAACCTAAAACTATCTAAGGAAAGCCAAAGAATCAATGGATATGTGACTTAAGACTTACTCAATCCGTCCTAGTTTCGCCTTCATTCTTCTCTAGTTATCCTCTTGTTCCATTCTCCAAACATTATGGGTCCACAACTTCTTAAGCTTACATGTATCCCTAAAAGAAAGTAAGTGTTTTTCAAAGGCATACTTTATCTTTGATTAGCATAGCTTGTCTTGGGGGAAATCTTACCACAACCTATCGTCACTAAACATAAAGTATCTCATTGAGTATTCACAAACCACATGAAAACCATCCTATGAATCTTTACAATCAATAACATAAATCATGTAGGACTAAAAGTATATCAAAGACCTCTGTTCCCTCAACTCTATTAACATTAAAATCAAATCCATAAGATCATGTAGGACTAAAAGAACTATCTCACTCCTCACTTAAAACCTCCACCGCAAACCTAATCCTGACCCTGTGACCTACAGCCAGCTCTAATACCAAACTCTCACACCCCAATCCAGAAAACCCATCCGGATAAAGACGTGAGCCAAATTAACATGAGTCAACCCTATGACGCAAGATTTAATCGATACAATAATATATTACTACTAGGAATTTAAACAAACATAAGGGTAGAAAGATAATTAATTAAATATTACATTCCTTAAAATAACATTAATGAATGATACAAACTTTTTCAAATAAAATGCCTGGAGTTTTATACAATTTATTGCTCGAATATAATGATTTATAAATCATGATGTAGAACGGTAAATAAAGTTGTAGAAGAAACTCCTCGAAGCTCCAAAATCCTCAATCTCCCCGAGAATGTCATGGCACTGTCAAGAAGATCACCTGAAGAGAGAACTGCATCGGTGCCCACATCATCGATGCAGCCCAGGTAGGGTGCACAACAAAGCTCAATAAGTTTCTACTCTACGTCGCACAGAAAAGAAGGTTAACAACAATAGTACTCCGTCAAAATCCAAGGAGTGCCCCGAGGCTTACTACACCAACCTCGTCGATTCCTTGAGGGCTCCTGTCCAGATCACTCTCACCCAACAGTGAAACAAGAGGGACGATTCTATACGGGTATGGACATAGAGTTCACACATTGCCGCTGTACTCACCGCCGATGTCACCGCCGATGTCACCGCCCGACCCAGAAAACCCATCCGGACCTGGACGTGAGGGTCCTAAACTCTAAAATCAAACGGCGAGAGCCTCCCTTACAAACATCACTTTTAAACCTGGTGCATGATTATAATATTCACAATTAATCTAAACTATCATATCATCAAATCATAATACAAATTAACTTTAAAAAAGATACAATAATGATTCAAATCCTCTAAGTACAGCAATCTCTGATCAATTTACATTAAATTGGAATATAAATACATTTCTCCTTCAGATTACAATTTAAACATTTAAAGCTGTACATCAATTGAATAGAATAAACTGATGATATCCTCGATCTAACGCACTACCAAGGGGAGTGCCGCCTCCAACCACGCAACTACATGAAAAAGAAGGGACTGCATCGACCTGCATCGCCGATGCAGCCTAGGTAGAAGTGAGCAACAAAGCTCAGTAGGGTTCTACGCTATTCTACGTCACACAGAAAGGAAGGGAAACAGCAACAGTGTCGTTTCTCCGCCTAAGTCTAAAGGATGCCACGGGTCCCACAACCCTATCGATGTCCCAAGGGCTCCTGTCATGAAACTGATGTCGCTCAAATGTGTCACGCACAGCGGTCGCGGTGCAGTACAACATAAGAGAGGTCGAATCCCACAGAGAGACAAGAAGGAAAGATCCAGAAATACAGATAATAATATATTGAAGACAATCAAGAAAGCTAACTAAACTAAATTAGACCAAAGGATTAATGATAATGTAATGTTAACTAAAGATATCAGGATTTTGATAAGGCTAGGCTTCAGGAATCACTTCACTCGGATTTAGGTTCTTCTCTTCTCAACGGTTCATATAATACTCAGTTAAGGGATTCACATCCCAATCACCTTAACCGGAAGATATGGAACTATAAACCTAACAAAATATATAAATGTCTCTTCCTACGATTGATTCTTCCTTTTTATAGTTCTAACTTCATCCAACCAAACCTAAGAATACACGATACCGGCTGTCACTACAGGCAACGCGCAGCAAAAGTTCATCGGGACAAAGCCCTAAATCTATCTAACTGGATCTCTAAGAATACACAATACCAACTCTCACAATCGGCAATGCATAGCAAAGATTCCTCGGGATAGAGCCCCAACCTTGTCTTACCAGATCCCTAAAAATACACAATACCAGTTGTCACTATGGGCAATGCATAGCAAAAGTCTCGCAAGACTCGGTAGGAGAATCAAAAGAGAAGACTATGGGATTATAAGATCATGAAAGAAGCATGACTGGATTCATAATATTAATCATCCACATAGAAATCTATAATCTGAAAATAATCTTTGAAGATCCAATACATAGAAAAGAGTTTAACAATGAAGATTAAAAACTATGAACCATTATTGGAGAAGAAACCCTAATCCTCGCTAGATCATCCGTCCGCTATGCCCGCGGATTACTCGGCCATGGATGGAGATTCCTTCATCTTCTTCCTCTTGAAAAAGTCCTGAAAAGAGCCTCCAAAAACGTCCAAGAAGTCCCCTTTTATTAACCCTAAGTTTCCTATTTATAGCCCCAAAGTCTCTCCATCCACGGATTAGATCTAAACCGTTGATTTTCTTCACTGGGAAAGTCGGATCGATCGGACTTTAGGTGTTGGATCGATCCGTTGCGTAGAAATCCGTTGTTTTTGGCTATTCCCGAGTCCGATCGATCCAACTTTAGGTGTCCGATCGATCGGACCCCTTAGGAGGGATGGAGGGATCGATCGGATCCCTTATGGCTGAAAAATACATGTTCTGTCACGTTTCTGCGTAGTCCGATCGATCGGCGGATCGATCGGACTTCCAGCTTATTTTCTGTTCTGCCATTCAGACTGCGCCATCGGTACTAAAATTGCCGTAACGTCCTCTAGGAAACACGGAATCACGAACCGTAAATTCTCCAGAATCTAGACTTCAAGAGCTTTCCAACCATATATGGCACATCATCTGGTTCTTCATGAGCAGATACAGATTAATTTTTGAAATTGATCCATATACTCTTTTTAGCTTCTTTTAACCCCAATTTCCTGCATTTTCCAAACAACCATGTGAAGCAACACATAGAGGTAAAAATAGTAATAAAGATGTTGATTAAGGATAATAATCTAGCAATTGAGATGGTTATAAGACTGTTCAGAGTGCACTTTCATGCACTCATCAGAAACCTCCTGAACATGTTACCAGGAGGCCACGGAACAGTAACATGCACGATCACCCTTACCCAAGCAGGATTCCCATGTCTTGGGGACCCACATCGGGAACGCATCGACAACCATCCTTAGCACTTAGCCTTGGAGAAGCGACACGACCTCTAAACCTCAAACAATATAATATTCCAGTCCGACTACTTAATAATCCTCGAATGATATCAAACATAATCATTGATGACAATCACGTCCTAATCCTCGACTACCCAAACGGCATCACCACGAACTCGTACAGGCCGTACCGAGTCCGAAAAGCCGTCTTCGGGATGTCGCAATCCCGAACCCTCAACTAGTGGTAGCCGGTGCGGAGGTCGATCTTCGAGAACACTGAAGATCCTCGCAACTGGTCAAACAGGTCGTCGATCCTCGGCATCAGATACCGGTTCTTCACCATCACCCTGTTGAGCCGCCTGTAGTCTATGCAAAGTCGAAGGGTACCGTCCTTCTTCTTCGCGAACAACACTGGCGCCCCCCAGGGAGACATGCTGGGACGGATGAAGCCTCTGCTGGTAAGCTCGTCTAGCTGGGTCCTCAACTCACTCTGCTCTGCTGGTGCCATCCTGAAAGCTGGGAGAGAGATCGGTGCGGTACCCGGTACCAGGTCGATCTCAAAATTGACCTCTCTGGGCGGTGGAAGCCCTGGCAACACCTCGAGAAACACGTCGGTGTAGTCGCACACGATCCTGGGGAAACTGCTCTGCTGCACTCCCTCTGACCCAAACAGGGACAGGCTGGCCAGCAAGGCTGAAAGCTCGTTGCCACGCCTCCCTACACCACAAGCGAAGGAATCGGCTGAAAACCGATCCCCCAACAACACAAACTGCGTCCCATCGGGTGTCCAAGCGACCACCCTCCGGCGACCACAGTCGATGATAGCTCGGTATGCTGCTAACCAGTCCATACCGAGTATCACATCGAAGCCTGTCGTGTCTAGCACCCGCAGGTCTAGACAGACACGGAGGCCTCCAACCTCCAAAGAACAAGATCGGCAGACCCGGTCTACCCTGACTGTGCCGCCGATCGGTGAGTCTACAGACTGTGCCACCTCTAGCCAACTCGTCTCCAACCCTCTGAGCACGGATGGCTCTGCCACTGCCTGCTGATACTACTGGTACTGTTGTGGCGACTGGAGAAGCTGAACGATGTCCGGCTGCTCCCGCACCGGAAAAGCAAACACACGCCCCCGCTGGCCGCCTCCACCCCTGGAGTGGCCCGGTCCAGCCCCTGACCCGCTCTCGCCACTGCTCCCCTGCCAAGCACTGGACCTCCGCCTCGACTCCCCTGCGGCACAGCGCCCCGCGCTCCTCGCAAGTGGCAGTCCCTACGGTAGTGTCCCAGCTGCCCGCACGAGAAGCACATGACTGACGCGCTATCAGGCTGCTGACCCTGGCCTCCCCCTGACGGAGCCTGCCTAGACGGCCCGGCCGTCAGGAGAAACTGGCGTGGCGGACAAGACAACTGTGCCTGGAACTGCTGCGGGTGTTGCGACCGCTGCTGAAAGCGTCGCTAACGCCGCTGGTTCCCTCTGCCGAATCCCCCTCTGAACTGGGGTCTCTGCGGTGTGCTGGTAGAGAATGCCGGTGGAACTGCCTGGCACCCCTCGTCTCGCAACTGCGCCCCTACTGCCAAGGCGCAGTCCGGAACTGCTGAGTACGCCTAGAAGCGGTAAGAACTGGTCCGTCGCCTGATCTCTTATCGAAGCCTCTGCTCAAACTGACAAGCACTGGCCACTGAATCTGCTGTTACTGCCCCCGCGAAACGGACCAAAAGAGTGAACCGGGTGGCATACTGCTGAAACTCCAACAAGACCACCACTACGGTCCGCGCGTTGACCGGAGCGAGAACCCCCTCCTCGGCGAGATGGGTCTCCTCCCGTGCGACCGAAACCGTCGCTGGTGATGGCTCAGTCCGTCTAGCTCTGACCTCCTTGACAGGTGCTACCCTGTCTGGTCGGGCGGGTCGACCAAGTCGTGCCCCACCCCAACCAACAACCGAAGGTCGGCCTCGAGCTCCCGACATCTGCGCAATCACCAACAACAAACGAGCGTCCACTCGTTCGAAACCCAAGACAAAACAGCACAACATAAAGCGGAAAAGCATAACACATCAAAAGGAGCATGCACGGATGTTCTAGACATAGAACTAACCCATTCCACGCTCAATCTCAACCGAATCCTGGTCCTAAACCCTGGGATCTATAACCTATGCTCTGATACCAAGCTGTCGCGCCCCGACCCGCGAAAGCCCAACCGGGCCGGGCGACGCGAACCGGAACCTAACAAACGCGAAAGAAAAGCTGGCGAGGGTTCCCTCTAACCTATTGGTCTCCCTAGCAAGTCACCAAAAGCACCCTCAATTAAAAGACAATATAATAATGAAGCCTCGAACCACAGATTTAAAACTCAAGTGTTAATATATACAAAACCTCGGAGAGGGGAAGATTCAAAGTACAACATCACTCCCGTAGGAGACTAACTAACATAAGGGTAAAAGCAGTAAATATCGCCACCTCTCAAAAGCCACCAGTCGCCGCCGCACCGCCGTCCAACTGCCCGGTAGGGGCCACAGAGGAAGAACTGACGCCTGCACCCGCAAAACGCAGCCCGGGTAGGAGTGAGCGCTAAGCTCAGTAGGGATCTACACTACGACACACAGAAGGAAGAGGGAAACGCAACAGTGTCGCCCTCAAGTGGAATCTGGGTGTATACAGGGGTCCCATAACCCCACCGCGTGACCCTGAGGCCCACGATCATGGTCTTCCAGCCGGGCTGGTCACATGTCAGGTCACACTCAGTAGCAGGAAACGACACTGCTAACTCTCAACAGGACACTGAACACTGTTTGGTGGGAAGAGACACCACTGAGTAGGCAAATCCTCTACTCAAGAGTTTTAAGAAGAACCGGACACCGGCTACACCTCAGATCCAACTCGAGGCCGACACGACCTCTTAAATCATCAAGAACAAGTGCGTCAGTTATCTAAGCCTATCATCGAATCGACTGGACACCACAATTCAAACCGGGTCCTAACAGCCCAACCCCGGTCCTAGGGCTAAGTCCGAGCTTCCAGCCTCGGGACGGCGACCCAAGGATCACCCATGTCCTAACCAATGCAACTAATGCACACAACAACAATGCATGGTATGACATAAACAGATAATAGGAAAGGCATGCAACAGTATGTCAAGCATCACATAAGTCTACTGGATCGCTGCAGTGGTACCACCAACCGCTGCCAGCCGATCCGCAGCGGGTCCCGGCATTACGACGGTACCGCGACCGTCAACCGCGGACACCTGCAACGGGAAGCAACCCCGAAAACGATGATGAACAAAACACAATATAATATTATATTCCGAAATATAATATTATATTCAAAAACACCTAAAGCCTCTACTTAGGGGCTAATTGATCCCGTCGATCCGACATCTAAACGACGTCGGATTTAAGATCTACCTTAACCACTAGTAGGTGTATAAACCAGGATCATCATATCCAAAAATCATAATCATCCAACGGTTGGATTAACGGGAAAACGCTAATCAAAATCGTTAATCAAACTAACTTACCCATTAATTGCTGCAACGCAGCCCTCCAGCAAACAATTCATAATAAATTGTAGAAAACTCCGAAAATTACGAA
>OY986969.1:13921537-13961481 GCA_963920575.1 Narthecium ossifragum
GGGTAGAGGGAGAGGGGACGGGGATGGGGGAGAGGGATGGGACACGTCCCATCCCTCTCTTTCTCTCTCAGCTAAATTTTGAGCCGGTGGGTGGGTGGGCTGAATTTTGAGCGGGCAGGTGGGTGGCTGAGAGGAAGAAAATTTGGGCAGGAGATTTTGGTGGGAACCAAAATTTGGACAGCAATCTTAAAGTTGATGATGAAATCTGGACCGTTGGATGTGTTTGGAGATGAATCTGGACCGCTCTTTATATTTTATAGTTGAGACATTTCAAAAACCGCCCTTCCTTATATCATAAATGATAGCCTACAGAAATAATGATCTTGGAACGCTTTCTTCAAATTGAGCATGGATTAGACATGAGACTTTGCTTTGAGCTAGGGACCATGTCTTTAGATCCGAATGGGAGATGTTCACAAGAATGCGAGTATTGCATCTCTTGGCTTTCGGGCTGCTGCTTTTAGGTTCCATCTCCAAAAACAGAATTAGCAACTGTTCTTGACATTGCGAGCATCATCTGAAGGAAATCCTTTAGTTGGATGATGGCCTGCCCTGGTATTTGGACGAGGTTTTCCCTGTCTCCCAACTGCGAAGCTACAACTCCATATATTCTTATTCTATACACATTACATAGGGTGTACATTATAAGATAGATATCCACCCCATCAACAAAATCATCATAGACAAGCACATGCCATCCCAAAATTAGACAATAGTAAACAAAACTAGAAATTGCAAAATAAGAATAGAAGCAACAAAGATCAAGCGGATTTCATGTTAATATTAGGAAGAAGAAGCGCATGCAACTAGAACTTGCAAAATAACTAGTTGTATGCATTGGGGGAACCAGGATGAAACTTAAGAGGGGGTGAAATCTAAAGCAAAATGACCAAAAACATTTTCTTTTAAGTAATGCAAAAAATACCTTAGAATTACAATATCAAACATTAATGAATAAAAACAATACAAATATTAAAATATACTTATCGTACTATGTGCTGCGATTGAGAGGTGGAAGTTAGATCCTACGCTTTTGTATTTATTGAAAACGTTGTAAAATGACTTCGTTCTCAATAGTTTTAAAAATTTCCCACTCGATGTATACCACCATGCAATCATTCATCCAGTCATCCCCCATCTTATTACGTAAATCAGACTTGACAATCATTCATCTGTCTGGGGAAGAAGGATCGATCCTCTAGCACTAGAGGATCGATCATCCTCAAACACACCCTCTGTCAAGAAGAGGATCGATCATCCTCAAACACACCCTATATTTAGTATATATAGGATGGAGGTGTACCCTGCATGCTTAGTATAGATTTACTGCTTTGATTAATAGCCCCGCTGATTGCCGGCGTGCGCCGGGGGCATAACCCGTTGTACTGGTAGATTATATATCTTGTATGTGTGCCTTATTGGCTTGGTCGGGGTTGTATCCCCTTGTAGCGATTTCGGTTGACTGCTGTGGACGCCGTTGTAATGTCAAAATTGGCTCTGTTGTTGTTGCTTGGCCGTTGGCCAGTTATCTGCGGGGTAACTGTGGAACCTTAGTCTGTCAGGTGCCGGAGAGCACTACAGACTATTGTATATCTGTGTTTATCGTTTTGCTCTAATCGTTGTATTGTCAGTATAGCTTACATGTATTTGGGACCCTTGCTATGCTCACCCCTTTGGCTAGCTATAGGCTATGCCTAGCTCTGTATAATTAATGTCATCTTGTTGCATGCTTATGTCTCTTTATCTGTGCCTGAGCATTGCATGCATCTTGTTTGCATTAGAGCATAAGCCTAAGGTGCGGGTGAATAAGGTCTTCGCTGATCCGAGACTCTCAGGTAGCTCAGATCTAGCTGTAGGACCGTGGCTGGGTAACAAGGACTAGGGCGTGATTGTTATGTCAAATCTATGTATTCTCGAGGATAGGTCTAGTTGGCTACTGTGAGGACATGTCCCTCTACTCCTGGGTCGACCGCCTGGGTCATGCCAGTGGCTCGTTGTAGACCACAAGGGCAATTTGGAAATTGCATATTGTCGGTTTGTTCCACACCCGCGTGTGCACACACTGACCATGTTTGTGTTAGTGGTTGATTAGAATGGTTAGGTGGACCCGAGATCGGAAGATCTGAGCTTGGGCTTGTGTTTTAGCCCAAGTTTGTGTTTCTGGGCAAAGGAGATTGATCTTTCTTGCTAAGGAGATCGATCTTCCTTGCTAAGAAGATCGATCTTCATATGCCAGAAAGTCTTGACGGTGGATTTTGAGAGGACGGCCGCCATTGGCCGTCGCTCTCCACTGTCAGAGGAAGAGAGAACTCTCTCTCCTCTCCTCTCCCAGGTCTTACTTGAGGGAGACACTGTTGCGTTTCCCTTTTCCTTCTGTGTGTCGTAGTGTAGAACCCTACTGAGCTTTATGCTCACTCCTAACCGGGCTGCGTTTTGTAGGTGCAGGCGTTAGCTCCTCTTCGGTGGCCCCTACCGGGCAGTTGGTCGGCGGTGCGGCGGTGTCAGGCAGAGTTTGAGAGGTAGCGATCTTTTACAGCTTTAAACCAATGTTAGTTAGTCTCCTACAGGAGTGTTTAAATGTTGTATTTGAATCTTTCCCTCTTCGAGGATATGTATATTAAATTCACTTGGGTTTTATAATCTTGGGTTTGATGTTGTTCAATTATGTCTTTTAAATTGAGGGTGTTTGTGATGAATTGTTAGGGAGACCAATAGGTTAGAGGGAACCCTCGCCAATATTTTCTAAGGTTTGTTAGGTTTCGGTTCGCGTCGCCCGACCCAGTTGGGCTTTCGCGGGTCGGGGCACGACAGCTACTATCTGTTGTTTGAGGTGTAGAGGTCGCCCAGAGTTCTCGTCTCATGCTCAGTATCCGTGTTAAGGGAAGTTACGTGCTGCCTTGGGTCCTACCCCTTTGTTGTTCAGCGCTGGGCGCTTGGTGGTTGAGAGGGATGGTTATTGACAGTTGAGGTCACAGAGCGCGTGCCCTGGGGTAGGCGGTGGACGTAACGTGAGTTTCCCTTAGAGATGAGACAGAACCCGGGACTTTGTAGTTTCCCCTTTTCCTATGCGACGTAGAGTAGAGTAGAACCCTACTGAGCTTATTGTTCACTCCTACTCGGGTTGCGTTTGCAGGTGCAGGCGTCAGCTCATCCTTGGTGGTTCCAGCTAGATCAGGTCTTGGCGGCGCGTCGACTTCCGGAGGCGTTTTTGTTTATTGTTACCTTTGAGGAGGATGTACTTAACGTTTAATATATTAAATCATGTTCCCTCTTTTGATTGAGTTTTATTCCGCAATGTAATATTTAGTTTTACCTTTATGCCCTTGGAAGTCTTTAAGTTCAAAATTTATTCCGCTTTGTGTATTGTCGCGTTGTATCGGATGTAACTAGTGTAGGTTTCCCCTCATGTCTCGGCCCAGATGGGTTTTCTGGGTCGGGGTGTGACAAAAACCTTGAGTACGGATCCAGTGGAGTAGCTCAAAGCACCGACAGCTAACACCGAGATCAAGGGTTCCACTGCTCCAGGAGCTCTAAACGAGAGATAGGAGTGATCGAGAGGAGCTGCTTCTTGGACTGAGGATAGAGGTGAGTAGTAAATACTCTCTAACGAAGTAGAAAACTAATGAGAAATAGGAATAGGGATCAAAGCGGTCCTCACCTTTGCGTTTTCTTTAGAAGGGTCCTCAGATCTGCAGTGGAACGACGGTTGTGACTCAACGGCGAAGAGAAGGGGCTTCAACGGCGGGTTGGGTGGATTGACGGTTGTGACTCAGGTTTCACCCACAGGAGAAGAGATGGGGTTCCATCAGCCAGAGTAGATCGACGATGAGAGCGAGGCAGCGAGAGAGAGAATGAGGATGCTCCGATGTGCCTCGCGTTTCACTCACCGGAGAAGAGATAGGGTTCCATCGTCCGGAGTGGATCGACGGCGAGAGAGAACGAGGTAGCGAGAGAGAGATCTGTAATGCTCGGGGGTGTAGTGAGGGTAATGGCGAAGGGATGGATAAAGGAGGCGTTGGGGAGCATGCAGAGTATCATGGGATGTTCGAAGGGATGCACGAGGCGATGCACCGTGAGGGTGCATCATAGCATCGTCAGGTGCATGTATCATACCATGTATCATACCATGCACCCGCGAACCAAACAAGAGATCAGTGCATCAGGGTGCATCGCACGATGCAATGCACCCTGATGCACCTGAACCAAACATACCCTTTGCAACTCACCGATTCCTATTACTATTCCACCTTGTCCATACAAACACCATATCCTTATTCCAAGTAATAATTATGACAACGACGGAGATCCCGAAGGAGGTGCTCAGGAAAATTGGGCGCCTTGGCCGTGCATTTCTCTGGGATGGGCGACGATCCGGGGCTTCAATCATTCGCTGGGAGACGGTCTGTTCACAACTGGAGGACGGGGGACTGGGGGTGCGCCATCTTCCAACCTGGCAGCGGGCATTGAGAATGTTTCGTGCAGGGGAGCTGCTACAATCGAAGAACTCCCTTTGGAAGCAAGTTGTTCAAGCCAAGTATAATTGGCGCAGGGTGCTCACATCCAACACACCGTGTAGACATGCCTCTCCCTCTTGGCGAGGTGTCTGCAAGGCGGTGAAGGACCTTTGTGAGTTTGTTCATTGGAGTCCAGGGGATTCTAGCAGGGTCTCTGTGATGCATGACTGGTGGCTTTTTGATCTCCTTCTTAGCAAGAAGCCAACCTTTATTAATGTCAACCAGATTTCTGATAGAATGCTTGTTGGGAATCTTCTTAACCCCGGCCGGAATTGGCGACATCGACTCATTCATAGGATGTTCTCGGAGTCTACAGCGGCGGACATCTGCAATATGGCGATCTCTTCAGTTGGTGATGCCGCACGATGGTCTTTAGATGCAAGAGGTATGCTTTCTTCCAAATCAGCTTACCTCCATATCTATTCCATCTCTATCCTTCCTCGCCTACCTGTTGTTCCTTCGTTCCGGTGGGATAGTGTATGGCATGGTCCATTCGGTTCAAGAAGCAAGACCTTCCTTTGGAGATTTCTCTTCAACAAAATCCCTTCCTTGGAAGTGATGTATAGGGTGGGTGTTGTCTCCTCTCCTTTTTGTTTGAGAAGCATTGGGGCCGTTGAGTCTGTAGAGCATATTTTTTTTGATTGCCCTTCATCTGTTGAGACATGGCACTGGGTGTTTCAAAAAGATGGGGTGTTCAAATCTAGTGAAGGTTGCCGGCTTTGGAGGGATGTGTCGCGCCCCGACCCGCGAAACCCCAACCGGGCCGGGCGACGCGAACCGGAACCTAACAAACGCGGAAGAAAAGCTGGCGAGGGTTCCCTCTAACCTATTGGTCTCCCTAGCAATTCATCAAAAGCCCTCAATTAAAACAACATCAAAAGGCAGAACCTCGAACCTCAGATTTAAAACTCAAAGTGTTAATATACAAATCCTCTGAGAGGGGGGGTTCAAATACAATATGTCGCGCCCCGACCCGCGAAAGCCCAACCGGGCCGGGCGACGCGAACCGGAACCTAACTAACGCGGAAAAAGAACGACGAGGGTTCCCTCTAACCTATTGGTCTCCCTAGCAATTCACCAAAAGCATCCCCAAAATAAAGATACAATATTATATTCAAGCCTCGAACCACAGATTTAAAACTCAAGTGTTAAATATACAAATCCTCAGAGAGGGGAAGATTCAAAATACAACATCACTCCCGTATGAGACTATCTAACATAGGATAAAAGCAGTAAACGATCACCACCTCTCAAAGTCCACCAGGCGCAGCCGCACCGCCGACCAACTGCCCGGTAGGGGCCAAGGAAGAAGAACTGACGCCTGCACCTGCAAAACGCAGCCCGGGTAGGTGTGAGCACTAAGCTCAGTAGGGATCTACACTACGACACACAGAAGGAAGAGGGAAACACAACAGTGTCGCCCCCAAGCAAAGCCTAGGTGTATCACAGGGGCCCCATAACCCCACCGGATACCCCTGAGAGCCCCAGTCATGGTCTTCCAGCGAACTGGTCACACACTGCGTCACACTCAGTAAGGCAGGAAATGGCACTGCCACTCACAACAGGATCCTGAGCACTGTTGGCGGATAGCACCGCTGGGTAGTCACACCTGCCACCCAAGAGTTTAGAAGGACTGGGTACCGGCTACACCTCTACTTGGCTCGAGGCCGACACGACCTCTAAACATCAAACACAACAGTGTACCAGTCATCTAAGCCTATCACAAGATTCGACTGGACACCACAATTCAAACCGGGTCCAAACTACCCAACCCCGGTCCTAGGGCTAAGTCCGAGCTTCCAGCCTCGGGATGGCGACCCAAGGATCACCCACGCCCTAACCAATGCAACTAATGCACAATCAACAATGCATGCTATGACATACACAGATAAGAAGTAGAGCATGCAACAGTATGACAAATATCATATAAGTCTACTGGATCGCTGCAGCGGTACCACCAACCGCTGCCAGCCGATCCGCAGCGGGTCCCGGCATTACGACGGTACCACGACCGTCAACCGCGGACTCCTGCAACGGGAAGCAACCCCGAAAACCGTCGAAGAACAGTAAACAATATAATATTATATTCCGAGATATAATATTATATTCAAACACCCAAAACCACTACTTAGGGGCTAATTGATCCCGTCGATCCGACATCCAAACGACGTCGGATTCAAGATCCAACTTAGCCACCAGTAGGTGTATAAACCAGGTTCATCATATCCAAAATTCAGAATCATCCAACGGTTAAATTAACGGGAAAACGCTAATCAAAAATCGCTAATCAACTAACTTAACAATTAATTGCTGCAACGCAGCCCTCCAGTAAACAATTCATAAGAAATTGTAGAAAACTCCAAAAATTACGAAACAAGATGGAATGTTAAGCTTACAAATAGATCTACAACTCTTATGTTTATGAAAAGCCAAGATCATGTACTCACCGGCCGGAAAACTCACCGCAAGCCGGCTGTTTCTCAAGAACAGCAGAAAACCAGAAATCCGAGGCTAATCATGCATAAAACCTACTCAAATCTCAACTGATTAACATGAAACTTAAATGAGTTATTCTACAAGGAATAAGAAAACCAACAAAGCAAGGATCAATAAGATCCAACGGCTAGATCTCAAGAACACCCGAAATAAACATCAGTAGGTATAACCCTACCTAGCTGCGCTTTCCTCGGCTGATTCCCCGCGATTTGATCACCAACAAGCCACCAAACCTCTTCAGGGATCTTCCTCTCGTTGTCACGAATCCAACGAGCCAAAGAACGCCAGAAAAGATGGCTGGAGGAGGGAGAACGGAGGAGAGGAAGGTGGCTGCCCGAAACAGGGGAAAAACAGAGCTTCGGAGAGAAGAAGGAAGGAAGAAGAAGGAGAGGAGAAGGAGGAAGAGGAGGGGAAGAAAGGAGGGGAAAGGGGGAGGGGACAGCCGGGAAAGAGGGGAAAAAGTGAGGGGAGGGGAGGGAAAGTCCTCCCCCTCTGACAGGGGAGAGCGACGGCCAACGGCGGCCGTCCTCGCGAAGCAGAAAAACCAACCGACCTATGAATGATCGATCCTTCCTTAAGGGAGGATCGATCCTTCATGACGATTCACAAGGCTTTCTGGCACGAAGAGGATCGATCCCTTAGCCATAGAGGATCGATCCTTTGTGTGCTGAAAGCTAAACTTGGGCAAGAACTCAAGCCCAAGTCCGGATCTTTCGATCCCGGGTCCACCTAGCCATTCTAAACAAACACTAACACATACAAGGCCAGTGTGTGCACACGCGGGTGTGAAACAAACCAACAAGGTGCAATTTACCAAATTGCCCTTGCGGTCTACAACGAGCGACAGGGGTAGAGGGGCAGGTCCTCACATCCTATTACCCTTAAAGGAAATCTCGTCCCGAGATTCGATAAGGGTAGGGCTCGAAACAACAAAACAGGTACACTAAAAAGACAGGACAAGAAATACCTCGAGAGGAGAACAACTGCGGAAACTCTTGCCGCATGCGCGCCTCGCGCTACCAAGTGACCTCCTCGGTGCCTCTATGCCTCCACAGTACCTTGGCCAAGGGAATCGTCTTGCCCCGCAAGACCTGATCCCTCCGGTCAAGTACCTGAACCGGCTGCTCAACAAAGCTCACGTCTGCCTCAAGCTCAATGTCATCCACCCTGATGACATGAGACGGGTCTGGGTGATACTTCCTCAGCATCGACACATGAAAAGTCGGGTGCACAGCAGACATGTGCTGAGGAAGATCCAGGCGGTAAGCTACCTCGCCGACCCTCTCTAAGATCTCAAACGGCCCGACAAACCTCGGCGCCAACTTGCCACCTCTGCCAAACCTGACAGAACCTCTGTACGGCGATGCTCGCAAAAACACTTGGTCGCCGACTGCAAACTCTAACGGTCGTCGCCTCTGATCTGCATAACTCTTCTGTCGGCTCTGAGCCGTAAGAAGCCTCTGCCTGAACTGCACTAACCTCTCTGACGACTGCCTGACGATGTCTGGACCGGTGAGTGAAGCCTCACCAACCTCTGTCCAGCACACTGGGGAACGACACGGCCTACCGTACAACGCCTCGAAAGGCGCTACTCCTAGACTGGACTGGTAGCTGTTGTTGTAAGTGAACTCCACCAAGGGAACGTGCTCCTCCCAGCTGCCTCCTGCATCGAGGACACATGCTCTCAGCATGTCCTCTAAGATCTGGATCGTCCGCTATGACTGCCCGTCTGTCTGCGGATGGAATGCCGTACTGAAAGTCAGGAGTGTGCCAACTGCCTCCTGAAAGTCGCGCCAGAACCTGCTGGTGAACCTGGGGTCACGGTCTGACACGATAGAAACTGGAACTCCGTGTAGTCTGACCACCTCTCTGACGTACAAGCTGCCTAACCTGTCCGTCGAGTCTGTCACCCGCATAGGCAGGAAGTGCGCCGATTTGGTCAATCGATCAACGATGACCCAAATCGCGTCATTCCCCCTAGGGGATCTCGGTAGCCCGGTCACGAAGTCCATCGTGATGTGCTCCCACTTCCACTCAGCTAGTGGAAGCGGCTGAAGTAACCCCGGAGTCCGCTGGTGCTCTGCCTTGACCTTCTGACAGGTAAGGCAGCGCGATACGAACTCCGTCACTGCCCTCTTCATCCCGCGCCACCAGAACTATCTCCGAAGATCCTGGTACATCTTGGTGCCGCCGGGATGAACCGCAAAGCGAGAGTGGTGGAACTCTCGTAGGACGTCGTCTCGAAGAACTGGATCTGCTGGAACTGCTACTCTGCCTTTGAACCGTAGCCCTCCGTCTGGCGATACTGTCCAGTCTCCGTCTGCGCCCTCCGTGCTCGCTGCTGTACGTAACTCCTCGAGCTTTGGGTCACTGTACTGTGCCTCCAACACTCTAGCTAGAACTGCTGGCATACTCTGCACTGCGTAGAGGAAGCTGCTGGATCCTCGATCCTCAAACTCAAGCCCCAACTGGCCCGCCGTCTCTAGAGCCTGCCACTGCCGCACTGACAACCCTGCAACTGCTGCTCTGGTGTCTCTCACCTGTCTGCTCAGCGCGTCTGCTACGACGTCTGCTTTACCAGGATGGTAATGCAACGCAAAGTCGTAGTCCTCCAGTAGCTCCATCTAGCGTCGTTGTAGATACTGTAACCAACACCTCGCTCTGGGACGATCAGCACCAGTGCACTGGTCAACCTGGTCCTCAGCTCTACGAAGGCTCGCTCACTAGCATCATCCCACACGAACGGGACGGCCTTCTGTGTCAGTCTGGTCAACGGTCCGGCAACTCTGGAGAAGTCCCGCACGAACCGCCTGTAGTAACCCGCCAGGCCTAAGAAACTACGGACCTCGAACACTGTCCTCGGTCTCTGCCACTGTACCACTGCCTCGACCTTGGCCGGGTCAACTGAGATCCTTGCTGCCGACACCACGTGTCCAAGGAATCCCACCTGTGCAAGCCAGAACTCGCACTTGGAAGCCTTGGCATAAAGCCGATGCTCCCGAAGTAGCTGCAACACTGTCGCCAAGTGTCGCTCGTGCTCCACCTCTGACTGGGAGTAGATAAGGATGTCGTCAACGAACACCACCACGAACTCGTCTAGGAAAGGCCGGAAGATCCTCTGCATGAGATCCATGAACGCTGCTGGTGCGTTCGTCAGCCCAAACGGCATCACCAAGAACTCGTACAGGCCGTACCGAGTCCGAAAAGCCGTCTTTGGGATGTCGCAATCCCGAACCCTCAACTGGTGGTCGCCGGTGCGGAGATCGATCTTCGAGAACACTGAAGATCCTCTCAACTGGTCAAACAGGTCGTCGATCCGCGGCATGGGATACCTGTTCTTCACCGTCACCCTGTTGAGCCGTCTGTAGTCTATGCAAAGTCGAAGGGTACCGTCCTTCTTCTTTGCGAACAACACTGGCGCCCCCCAGGGAGACATGCTGGGACGGATGAAGCCTCTGCTGGTAAGCTCGTCTAGCTGAGTCCTCAACTCACTCTGCTCTGCTGGTGCCATCCTGAAAGCTGGGAGAGAGATCGGTGCGGTACCCGGTACCAGGTCGATTTCAAAATCGACCTCTCTGGGCGGTGGAAGCCCTGGCAACACCTCGGGAAACACATCGGTGTAGTCGCACACGATCCTGGGGAAACTGCTCTGCTGCACTCCCTCTGACCCAAACAGGGACAGGCTGGCCAGCAAGGATGAAAGCTCGCTGCCACGCCTCCCTACACCACAAGCAAAGGAATCGGCTGAAAACCGATCCCCCAACAACACAAACTGTGTCCCATCGGGTGTCCAAGCGACCACCCTCCGGCGAGCATAGTCGATGATAGCTCGGTATGCTGCCAACCAGTCCATACCGAGTATCACATCGAAACCTGTCATGTCTAGCACCCGCAGGTCTAGACAGACACGAAGGCCTCCAACCTCCAAAGAACAAGATCGGCAGACCCGGTCTACCCTGACTGTGCCGCCGATCGGTGAGTCTACAGACTGTGCCACCTCTAGCCAACTCGTCTCCAACCCTCTGAGCACGGATGGCCCTGCCGCTGCCTACTGGTACTGCTGGTACTGCTGCGGCTGCTGGTACGGCTGGTAAAGCTGAACGGTGTCCGGCAACTCATGCACCGGAAAAGCAAACACACGCCCCCGCTGGCCGCCTCCACCTCTAGAGCGGCCCGGTCCAGCCCCCGATCCGCACCCATCACTGCTCCCCTGCCAAGCACTGGACCCTCCGCCTCGACTCCCTTGCGGCATAGCGCCCCGCGCTCCTCGCAAGTGGCAGTCCCCACGGTAGTGTCCCAGTTGCCCGCAAGAGAAGCACGTGACTGACGCGCTATCAGGCTGCTGACTCTGGCCTCCCCCTGACAGAGCCTGCCCAGACGGCCCGGCCGTCAGGAGAAACTGGCCTGGCGGACTCGGCAACTGTGCCTGGAACTGCTGCGGGTGCTGCGACCGCTGCTGAAAGCGTCGCTGATGCCGCTGGTTCCCTCTGCCGAATCCCCCTCTGAACTGGGGTCTCTGCGGTGTGCTGGTAGAGAATGCCGGTGGAACTGTCCGGCACCTCTCGTCTCGCAACTGCGCCCCTACTGCCAAGGCGCAGTCTAGAACTGCTGAGTACGCCTGGAAGCGGTAAGAACTGGTCCGTCGTCTGATCTCTGATCGAAGCCTCTGCTCAAACTGACAAGCATTGGCCACTGAATCTGCTGCCACTGCCCCTGCGAAACGGACCAAGTGCGTGAACCGGGTGGCATACTGCTGAAACTCCAACAAGACCACCACAGCGGTCCGCGCGTCGATCGGAGCGAGAACCCCCTCCTCGGCGAGAAGGGTCTCCTCCCGTGCGACCGAAGCCGTCGCTGGTGATGGCTCAGTCCGTCTAGCTCTGACCTCCCTGACAGGTGCTACCCTGTCTGGTCGGGCGGGTCGACCAAGTCGTGCCCCACCCCGACCATCAACCGAAGGTCGGCCTCGAGCTCCCGACATCTGCGCAATCACCAACAACAAACGAGCGTCCACTCGTTCGAACCCAAGACAAAGCAGCACAACATAAAGCGGAAAAGCACAACACATCAAAAAGAGCATGCACGGATGTTCTAGACATAGAACTAACCCATTCCACGCTCAATCTCAACCGAATCCTGATCCTAAACCCTGGGATCTACAGCCTATGCTCTGATACCAAGCTGTCGCGCCCCGACCCGCGAAAGCCCAACCGGGCCGGGCGACGCGAACCGGAACCTAACCAACGCGGAAAAAGAACGACGAGGGTTCCCTCTAACCTATTGGTCTCCCTAGCAATTCACCAAAAGCATCCCCAAAATAAAGATACAATATTATATTCAAGCCTCGAACCACAGATTTAAAACTCAAGTGTTAAATATACAAATCCTCAGAGAGGGGAAGATTCAAAATACAACATCACTCCCGTAGGAGACTATCTAACATAGGATAAAAGCAGTAAACGATCACCACCTCTCAAAGTCCACCAGGCGCCGCCGCACCGCCGACCAACTGCCCGGTAGGGGCCAAGGAAGAAGAACTGAAGCCTGCACCTACAAAACGCAGCCCGGGTAGGTGTGAGCACTAAGCTCAGTAGGGATCTACACTACGACACACAGAAGGAAAAGGGAAACGCAACAGTGTCGCCCCCAAGCAAAGCCTAGGTGTATCACAGGGGCCCCATAACCCCACCGGATACCCCTGAGAGCCCCAGTCATGGTCTTCCAGCGAACTGGTCACACACTGCGTCACACTCAGTAAGGCAGGAAATGGCACTGCCACTCACAACAGGATCCTGAGCACTGTTGGCGGATAGCACCGCTGGGTAGTCACACCTGCCACCCAAGAGTTTAGAAGGACTGGGTACCGGCTACACCTCTACTTGGCTCGAGGCCGACACGACCTCTAAACATCAAACACAACAGTGTACCAGTCATCTAAGCCTATCACAAGATTCGACTGGACACCACAATTCAAACCGGGTCCAAACTACCCAACCCCGGTCCTAGGGCTAAGTCCGAGCTTCCAGCCTCAGGACGGCGACCCAAGGATCACCCACGCCCTAACCAATGCAACTAATGCACAATCAACAATGCATGCTATGACATACACAGATAAGAAATAGAGCATGCAACAGTATGACAAATATCATATAAGTCTACTGGATCGCTGCAGCGGTACCACCAACCGCTGCCAGCCGATCCGCAGCGGGTCCCGGCATTACGACGGTACCACGACCATCAACCGCGGACTCCTGCAACGGGAAGCAACCCCGAAAACCGTCGAAGAACAGTAAACAATATAATATTATATTTCGAGATATAATATTATATTCAAACACCCAAAACCACTACTTAGGGGCTAATTGATCCCGTCGATCCGACATCCAAACGACGTCGGATTCAAGATCCAACTTAGCCACCAGTAGGTGTATAAACCAGGATCAATATATCCAAAATTCAGAATCATCCAACGGTTGGATTAACGGGAAAATGCTAATCAAAAATCGCTAATCAACTAACTTAACAATTAATTGCTGCAACGCAGCCCTCCAGTAAACAATTCATAAGAAATTGTACAAAACTCCAAAAATTACGAAACAAGATGGAATGGAAAGCTTACAAATAGATCTATAACTCTTATGTTTATGAAAATCCAAGATCATGTACTCACCGGCCGGAAAACTCGCCGCAAGCCGGCTGTTTCTCAAGAACAGCAGAAAACCAGAAATCCGAGGCTAATCATGCATAAAACCTACTCAAATCTCAACTGATTAACATGAAACTTAAATGAGTTATTCTACAAGGCATATGAAAACCAACAAAGCAAGGATCAACAAGATCCAACGGCTAGATCTCAAGAACACCCGAAATAAACATCAGTAGGTATAACCCTACCTAGCTGCGCTTTCCTTGGCTGATTCCCCGCGATTTGATCACCAACAAGCCTCCAAATCTCTTCAGGGATCTTCCTCTCGTTGTCACGAATCCAACGAGCCAAAGAACGCCAGAAAAGATGGCCGGAGGAGGGAGAACGGAGGAGAAGAAGGTGGCTGCCCGAAACAGGGGAAAAACAGAGCTTCGGGAGAGAAGAAGGAAGGAAGAAGAAAGAGAGGAGAAGGAGGAAGAGGAGGGGAAGAAAGGAGGGGAAAGGGGGAGGGGATAGCCGGGAAAGAGGGGAAAAAGTGAGGGGAGGGGAGGGAAAGTCCTCCCCCTCTGACAGGGGAGAGCGACCACCAACGGCGACCGTCCTCGCGAAGCAGAAAAACCAACCGACCTATGAATGATCGATCCTTCCTCAAGGGAGGATCGATCCTTCATGACGATTCACAAGGCTTTCTGGCACGAAGAGGATCGGTCCCTTAGCCATAGAGGATCGATCCTTTGTGTGCTGAAAGCTAAACTTGGGCAAGAACTCAAGCCCAAGTCCGGATCTTTCGATCCCGGGTCCACCTAGCCATTCTAAACAAACACTAACACATACAAGGCCAGTGTGTGCACACGCGGGTGTGAAATAAACCAACAAGGCGTAATTTACCAAATTGCCCTTGCGGTCTACAGCGAGCCACAGGGGTAGAGGGGCAGGTCCTCACACAATATTACTCCCGTAGGAGACTATCTAACATAAGGGTAAAACAGTAAAATATCACCACCTCTCAGAAGCCACCAGGCACCGCCGCACCACCGTCCAACTGCCCGGTAGGGGCCACAGAGGAAGAACTGACGCCTGCACCTGCAAAACGCAGCCCGGGTAGGTGTGAGCACTAAGCTCAGTAGGGATCTACACTACGACACACAGAAGGAAGAGGGAAACACAACAGTGTCGCCCTCAAGTAGGATCTGGGTGTATACAGAGGTCCCATAACCCCACCGCGCGTCCCTGAGGCCCCGATCATGGTCTCCCAGCCGGGTTGGTCACATGTCGGGTCACACTCAGTAGCAGGAAACGGCACTGCTGACTCTCAACAGGACACTGAACACTGTTTGGTGGGAAGAGACACCACTGAGTAGGCAAAATTCTCTACTCAAGAGTTTTTAGGGAAAAGCCGGACACCGGCTACACCTCAGATCCGACTCGAGGCCGACACGACCTCTGCAATCTTCAAGCATTAAGTGCACCAGTCATCTAAGCCTAATCATCGAATCGACTGGTCACCATAATTCAAACCGGGACCAAACATCCCAACCCCGGTCCTAGGGCTAAGTCCGAGCTTCCAGCCTCGGGACGGCGACCCAAAGATCACCCACGCCCTAACCAATGCAACTAATGCACAAATCAACGATGCATGCTATGACATACACAAACAGGAGATAGGCATGCAACAGTATGTCAAGGGTAGCATACAGGTCAACCGGATCGCTGCAGCGGTACTACCAACCGCTGCCAGCCGATCCGCAGCGAGTCCCGGCATTACGACGGTACCGCGACCGTCGACCGCGGACTCCTGCAACGGGAAGCAACCCCGAAAACGATGATGTACAATAAACAATATAATATTATATTCCGAAATATAATATTATATTCAAACACCCAAAACCTCTACTTAGGGACTATTTGATCTTGTCGATCCGACGTCCAAATGATGTCGAATTCAAGATCCAACTTAGCCACCAGTAGGTGTATATACCAGGATCAACATATCCAAATTTCATAATCATCCAATGGTTGGATTAACGGGAAAACGCTAATCAAAATCGTTAATCAAACTAACTTACCCATTAATTGCTGCAACGCAGCCCTCCAGCAAACAATTCATACGAAATCGTAAAAAACTCAGAAAATTATGAAACAAGATGGAATGGAAAGCTAACGCATAGATCGACAACGCTTATGTTTATGAAAAGCCAAGATCATGTACTCGCCGGCAGGAAAACTCGCCGCAAGCCGGCTGTTTCTTAAGAACAGCAGAAAACCAGAAATCCGAGACTAATCATGCATAAAACCTACTCAAATCTCAACTGATTAATATGAAACTCATAACAGTAATTCTAACAGGTATAAGAAACCCAACAAAACAAGGATCAACAAGATCCAACGGCTAGATCTCAAGAAAACTCGAAAAGAACACAGTAGGTATAACCCTACCTAGCTGCGCTTTCCTCGGCTGATTCCCCGCGATTTGATCAGCAACAAGCCTCCAAACCACTTCAGAGATCTTCCTCTCGTTGTCACGAATCCAACGAGTCTTAAAACGCCGGAAAAGATGGCCGGAGGAGGGAGAACGGAGGTGATGAAGCTTGGCTACCGGAACAGGGGAAAAACAGGGCTTCGGGAGAGAAGGAAGGAAGGAAGAAGAAAGGAGGAGAAGGAGGAAGAGGAGGGGAAGAAAAAGGAGGGGAAAACCAGGGGAAAGCCGGGGGAAGGGGGAAAAAGTGAGGGGAGGGGAGGGGAAGTCTCCCCTCCTCTGACAGAGGAGAGCGACGGCCAGCGGTGGCCGTCCTCGCGAAGCAGAAAAAGCCACCGACGCGAGTCCGATCGGTCGCTCCAAGGAGCGATCGATCGTTCTCGCCCCGGATCAAAACAAACCGACTCACTCACGAGTCCGATCGATCGTCCTAAGGAGCGATCGATCGCTCAAGGGTCGTCAGCTGCCCAAAGGCAAGCTTTCGCGCGCCCGAGCTGGGATCTTTCGATCCCGGGTCCACCTAGCCGTTCTAAACAAGCATTTAACACAAACAAGGCCAGTGTGTGCACACGCGGGTGTGAAACAAACCAACAAGGCGCAATTTACCAAATTGCCCTTGCGGTCTACACGAGCCACAGGGGTAGAGGGACAGGTCCTCACAGGATGTCATGTTACTCTCGACGGCTACAGTTAGGGTACTGTCTTTGAGAAATTTGGAAGAGTACAAATCGTTAGGTTTTTGATGGAACATGACCTAAACAAGTTGAGGTTGGGAAGTCGGCCCTCTGGCACTCTATGGAGTGGCGACTGTAATCTAAGGGGAACAGGGGAATGACACCTTCTGTTTCACAAGGCATGCCGGTGGTTAGAACCGACGCCTCAGTGGACCGGGATGGGAAGGTCGGGATCGGTGCTGTTGGTTTGGATACTGATGGTGGAGTATCATGGGTTCTTGCATCCAGTGAGCCAAGGTCAAATGTGTTTGAGGACGAACTTTTTGAGTTTATGACTGGATTTAGAATGTGTAGAGACCGATGTATTCGACGAGCGGTCTTTGAGTTGGATTGTCGTGATATTGTTAATTGTCTAGCAGGGAGAAGACGTTGGCCAGCCCGCCTGTTTGAAGCGGCACAGAAGATTTTTTGGGAGCTTTCACAGTTTAAGGAAGTACTTTTTGTTTGTATACCCAGGAGTTGTAATGGGATTGTTGATACTTTAGCCAGGATGGGTAAGGATTTTTCCTCCCCCTTAACCTGGGCTAAAGAATCAAGACTCCAGCCGCCTGTGGACATCTCTACTCTTTTGTAGGCACATCTCTTTGTTGTAATCCTTCACATTGCTTTTGATAGCCTTTGGCTCAGTTAATAAAAACAAAAAGTAATAATTACTCATTTATCCCTACTTTTCAACCAAATACCACAAATGAAATAATTTTATCCCACTACTTATCCCAGCATACTAATCCCTATTCTCTCTAAACCCGAAATAGTCTATCCCATAACCAAATGGTACCTATACGAGTCATTTACTTTGTTGGGGTAATGGCATTTTGATACCTTGTAGTTTAGGGCAATGACAATCTATTACTCTGTGTTTCTGAAAATATAGTTTACTATCTTACATTTTGGTGACTGCGCAATTAAGTACTCTGACCCCAGACGGCGTTAGTCCTCGTTCATAGTGTGTATACGTGGTGGCACTTGATGAGGAGAGAGAGAGAGAGAGAGAGAGAGGTGGTGCTCGCCGGCCGTTCATTTGGCCATCCATCCCAATGACCTCTTCGACATCACCATCTTCTCCATCACCTCCCTTGCTGCCTCAAACCTCGACCAGCGTCACCACAACCCTCCTCTTTGACAGCACCTACCTGAGCTCCGTCTCCTCTTCCATAGCCGGTGCCACCACCTCTCTCTCTCTCTCTCTCTCTCTCTCTCTCCCTCTCTCCCTCTCTCCCTGCCTGACCTCGTGCCCTTCGTAGCTGGCAACCAGCCCTACCAGTTCTCCACCATCTCCGCGGTCCGCTTCGCTGTCAATCTATCCAACGCCACCGTTGCTTGCTCCACCTCCGCCCCACGTGACCTCACCGCCAACCAATCCACCAGTGTCGCCTGCCAGAACACCATCATCACGCCCACCTTTGATCTATTCAATGTCACCAGAAGCAAAGAGTTCGTCCCATCGGCGATCTGGTAACCAATGATCTAATCCCTTCCCCTGCCCCACCTCCAAACCCTCAGCAATCCCCATCACCCCCTCCTCCCAAAAATCCTCCAGATCCGTCAAGATTGTCGCCGGATCTGTTGCTGCCATCGGAGTCGTCTCCATCCCCGCGATCCAATTCCTCGCCTTCGTGATCTAACGCAGGCGCCGATCCAACTCCATAACCACGAACGACGAGGCTGGAAAAAAAGGAGAGAGAGAAGAGAGATATGAAGGTCGGAGGCGGTGGTTAGTGAATACGCCATCTCCCAACGAGGAGAGAGAGGATGAGAGAGAGAGAGAGAGAGAGAGAGAGAGTGGTTGGTGGAGAGATGAGGAGGTTGATGGTGAAGTGGAGGGATGAATGGTGGTGGAGTACGGCTGCCGACGAGGTCCCCGGGATGGGTGACCGGATGAACGGTCGGCGAGCTCCACCTCTCTCTCTCTCTCTCTCTATTCTCTCTCTCTCTCTCTCCTCATCACGTGCTGTCAGGTGTAAACACTGTGAACGGGGACTAACGCCGTCTGGGGTCAGGGTAGTAAATCGCGCAGTCACCTAAAATGTAGGATAGTAAACAACAGTTTCAAAAATACAGAATAGTATATTACCATTATCCTAAACTGCAGGGTATCAAAATGTCATTGCCTAGTTTGTTATTAGGTTACAAACAGACGGGTCACAAACTGATCTAAGAATAGCTCCCCGGCCATCTCTCTCCCTCTCACACTCTCTCTCATCCCTATACGAGTCATTTACTTTGTTATTGGGTTACAAACAGATCTGAGAATAGCTCTCCCTCTCCCTACTTTGTTATTGGGCCACAAACAGATCTAAGAATAGCTCTCTCACACTCTCTTTCTCTAGATTTCTGAGAGAGCATCCAACGGAGATCCGAGGGATGCCACTATTCGCGTTTAACCGCAGGAGAAGGTTAGATCCGTTACTCGGGTTAAGCTGAATAGCTGACGTGGCACCGCCACCTGCGTCGTCCAGCCTCCTCCCTTTTCTTTGCGGACACCTCATCCCCTTATAAACCACCGTAAACAAATGCACATCCAACCTCAGACCCAAAGCTAACTTCCTCTCTTCTCCGCCCCTCTCTCTCTCTCTTCCTCTTTCTTGGAAACACAGCAATTTCTCTGGATCTTTTCGTGCCCTTGATCGCGGTTCTCGGATTAATCTGCACCGGCTCGATCTATAATCTCATCATCGAGTGTTTTTTGGTTGAAAAGATTCGTAAAAACGGAGATAGATAAGGGAAACTTTTTTAACGTCTGGCATCGTGGGTGGTTCTCGGATGCAGCTGGGGTCATCGGTCTTGGGGCAATTGACGACGGTTTTGGCATGTAATTTTTTGTTTTAGATCTCTTTCTTTTCGATCTGGTCCAATTTGGTGGAGAAAAGTTGGGTCTTTTCCATGTTGATGCTTTCACAGAGAGCTGTGTTCTGTTTTAGAGTGTTTGTCGGGGAAATTCTGGGAATTGTTTTCTGATCGAGTTGTTTTCCTGTGGGTTGCTGAAAAGATGCGATTTTTTTATCTTGGTAGTTTTCGTGTTCCGTGGATTTTGCTTCATGGATCGAAATTTCGGCTTTGCAGTTGTGATGAGACTTTTGAACAGACGGCATGGAGATCGGATCTGTTTGGGTGGCTTTAAGTTGATAATTTTGCAGTTCTTTTTCAAAATTTGGCACGGAATGCGGGGATTGCGATCCTTTGTGCTTTCGTGCCCTTCGATTGTTTTTGGAATCGGACGTTGTTAGCTTTTCTTTCCATTTTGATGGTTTTTTCGTCTTGAGGATAATTATCAGCTCGGATAAGAAAAGTATACCTTTTGTTGTGGAAATTCTTTTCTTTTGGGTGAGGGAATATGCATACTTTGGGTGCTTCTTCACCCTTTTAATCTCCTTCCCCACTATTTTGATGCGTTATCTTTGAACCATTTATCCTTTTTGGCGATCTGTTTGTTTTTGAGGTGGTCTTGGAATACTTCAGCTCTGAACTCTGATGAAGTTCTCATCTTGGCTTTCAAAAATACAGACTTGTTGCTAATTCAGCTCCTGATCTTCTTTTCATTGGTTTTCTTGCAATTTACTTCTGGTCTTTCCAACCCCTCCCTGTTTCTTTTTTTTTTTCAAAGATCAATAGAAAACTTTCAGTCTTGCAGCTTCTGATTTCTGCTCTCTATCCTGTTTTTCTCGGTGTTTCTGCAATGCCATTTGATTATTGTCATGACTCCATTGTTCTAAAACATGTACATATAGGTTACATAAGCAAAAGAGGTGGAGTTGATCCTTACATTGTGGAGACTTCTTCGGAAGAAACCATCTAGAGAGCCATCGTGAGTTCTTTACGACTATAGGCTCATGAATTGTAAACATGTGGTGTTTTGATAGGCTCTTCCTGTCAAACTTTACTGCAGTTCAAGCTCTCTTTCCTACTTAAGCGAGGGGCACTGCAAGCACGAGCAGTGCCCAATGGACGCCACTACTAGTGGAGCCAATCCTTCCATACAATACCACAACATCATAGACCAGCCCCTCTCTCTGATCTCTCCACCACTGCAAACCTTTCAGCGATCACAGCGCCATTGTTTCGGTGAATCCATCCCTGGGGAATTCCCTTTGGCAGCGAACCCATCTATCGTTCTCTATGTCCTCACCGCCTGTAATTTGGACCCTGAGGATCTTGCCAAACTGGAGGCAAGTTTGCGTCTTTTTGTTCTTGTCAATGTCTTTTTGTTCTTGTCAATGTTAGAATCGATAATGCCGCTGATAAATTCTGTTGTTTGTGGCAGGCGACATGTACTTTCTTCAGGCAGCCTGCTAACTTCGCCCCTGACTTTGATTTGTCCATATCAGAGCTCGCGGCATTGGATATGTGCCACAAGAGAGCCATCTTTAAACCCATGACATTGGATGAAAGAGAGGTCCTTAAGCAACGTTGTGGGGGCTCATGGAAATTGGTATTGAGGTTTTTGTTGGCAGGTGAAGCATGCTGCCGCAGAGAGAAGTCTCAGGCGATTGCTGGACCAGGTCACAGCATTGCTGTGACATCCAAAGGTGCTGTCTATACTTTTGGATCCAACAGCTCAGGTCAGCTTGGCCATGGCACCTTAGAAGAGGAATGGAGGCCACGTCTTATCAGGTGCTTTTAAAATTTCAAGTTGCTTCACACACTGAATGCAAATAAAAGAGGACCAAGAACACGAATCCTTTACTGCTTCGCAGATCTCTGCAAGGCATCCGAATCATTCAAGCAGCTGCAGGTGCTGGGCGGACAATGTTGATTAGTGACACTGGACGGGTCTATGCATTTGGGAAGGACTCTTTTGGAGAAGCAGAGTATGGAGTTCAAGGATCTAAAGTTGTGACAACCCCTCAACCAGTCGAGTCATTGAAGGGCATATTTGTTGTTCAAGCAGCTATAGGGAACTTCTTTACGGCAGTTCTCTCTAGAGAAGGCAGAGTTTATACTTTCTCTTGGGGCAATGATGCCAAATTAGGACATCAGACTGAACCGAATGACTTGGAGCCGCATCAACTGTTGGGTCTTCTGGAGGACATACCAGTGGTGCAGATAGCCGCTGGCTATTGCTATCTGCTAGCACTGACTTGCCAACCTAGCGGCATGTAAGGTTTCCTCCATAAAAAAAATTTCTTTACTATGTTCTTCACTTCATGCTGATGTTCTGCAACAATTGTCAGTGTTGTCGTTTACACGAGGCTTAAATTTCTGCCGTCTATCTAAAGTCGCCCCAAGTTGGTAGAAATCCAAGTATTTCTTTGTGCTGTCGAAGTCTAATATGCCTACTCATTGTGAGAAGCTTCATCTAAGAATGCTGTCAGGGGCCAGATACAATTTATGTTGAAAAGAAAGTTGCATGGGTCCTTAACATGCAACTTCAACTATTACATGAATCGATTTTGTTAGGGGGTTTGAAGATAGTGGGTGAATGATATGCTTTTGACTTCAGAGCTTTTGATATGAATAACAAAGGGGAGAGTCTAGCCGTTTGGCATTAACTCAGCATGTTCTTTCATTGCAGGGTAATTATAAGTTCTAAATTTTACCTGATTGAGGGTCATAAAAATTTGCGATGGTAGGATATGCATTGCAAAGGTGGCTTAGCACCAGAAAAATAGGCTATTCATCTCTTGTGTGACTCTTTTAAAACCATTAGTTTTCTTGTAGAACCGGAAGTTGTTTCATCCTTGTCAATAGAAAGCTTTCACATTTGTGAATTTCTTTTACTTGCTATTTCTGAAGCCTTCTTTCTGATGAATGTGGAAAATTTTGAGTTTATGTTTTGCCTCCTTAATTGAATGTTTGTCCGAACACACTCCATTTGTCAATTCTTAACTTGTCTAATCTCAGGTCTGTATACTCTGTTGGCTGTGGTTTGGGTGGGAAGCTTGGACATGGTTCAAGGACTGACGAAAGGTACCCAAGGTTGATAGAGCAGTTCCAAACTTTGAACCTGCAGCCTATGGTAGTAGCAGCTGGAGCCTGGCATGCTGCCGTCGTGGGACGGGATGGGAGGGTATGTACTTGGGGGTGGGGTCGATATGGCTGCTTAGGCCATGGGAATGAAGAGTGCGAGTCTGCACCTAAGGTGGTGGAAGCCTTGAGCAACGTGAAAGCTGTCCATGTTGCCACTGGTGATTATACCACATTTGTGGTCTCTGAGGATGGGGACGTCTATTCGTTTGGCTGTGGAGAGTCGTCGAGTCTGGGACACGCCACAGCGGTTGATGGGCAGGTGAGGATGCTCTTGCCTGCTGCTTTTAGTACAGAATACAAAGTAAAGCATCTAGGATCTGCCCTAAAAAGTCATTTGGTTCTAGTTTGTCACTGAAAGTGGAATTTAATTTAAAATTTAGAGGGAAAAAGTTGCTGGTTGAAAGCTGGTAGCTTATTGAATTTTCCGTGTTGTTGCTGCAAACTTTTCCCTGTATGAATGCCGCTCTCACCTGTATCTGTCTCAATAGTATCATCTCTTGAGATCTTATTCCATGTCCTTTATTAGGAGGCATGTCAAACTCTTAACCTCAATTCCGTAAATCCTGAGTAAGTTTTGGTTTAGCACAGAGATATGGAGCAACCACCATTCGCTCAAAATCTGATGGTTGGCTCAGAATTTGTTTAACTTTCCAAGAGATACCAGCTATTCTACATATTTTATCACTTTATAGTGCTCTGTGAAATCTCGTCATTTCAGAGTTTTGTCATCGTTTGATATGTTTGGCCATTCTATTTACATTAACTACTCCTCTGGGGACAGCTTTTCTGCATTATCATTCCTTTGCCATTTATTTCTGTTATTCTTTCTTTTCTTCAAGACACTAAGTTTTGTCTATATCCTACAAAAGTTTAGTTTGCTTTGTTACTTTGGACCCATTTGTGCCAGACTTAACATTGATAATGACATGAAGGCAATATAAGTAGCTTGTGCTTGGAACTTCTAATAAGGGGGCCATCTCAGTTAACTTTTTGTCTTATGCATGAACTGATTAACAGCTCAATAACTGTTGCAAACAGTGAACATTGACTACACAGATAGTCCTTTTCGATTGCTTCTGAAGGTTGTGATACATCCACAACCTGTCTTAGACAGTGGGGGGAGTTTCATTGTTATGTACTTCTATATGAGCCATATATCTTGTTTTAATTCACTGATAAAAAGTTCGTAGTCTAGATTAAACTCTTTTCATGGCTGACACACTAAATGCCCTGTATCTTGCAGGCCAATAGGCATGCAAATGTCCTTAGCCCAGAGTTGGTCACGTCGCTCAAGTGTGCCAATGAGAGGATAGTGCAGATCAGTCTTACCAACTCCATCTACTGGAATGCACATACATTCGCGCTCACCGATTCAGGTAAGCTCTATGCTTTTGGAGCCGGTGACAAGGGGCAACTAGGCATTGAACTAGTAGCTCAGCAAAGCGAGAGAGGGAGTCCTGAAAGGGTGGATATCGATCTCTGTTAGTCTCCACTGTTCATTCTTCATGGCTTGGGTGGCTCCCTCAATCGACCAATGCCATGATTCACGAAAGCATCCCTATCTCTTCATCTGTCTAAATTCCTTGTTTATATGTAAATATGAAAGATCCTTGTCCATTGCAAGATGAAGCTTACCTAGGGTGTAGTTGTACATCAACCCATTAAAGTGTGGGTGGTTGTTGCGCTTCTTTAAAGAAACTGATTTGCTACTGATAGCTTTCAGATTTAATGTTGTTGCAGATCAAAATTCAATGCTAATATTTGTGGATTCTCTTGTGCCAATTAAACCTCAGTATCACTGTTGATTGAGAAACCGTTTAATGCTAGCTTTGCAAAGTCTTGCTAGATCTCAAGTTCGTAAAAAAGGAACCTTGATACGCTTTGATGCTTAATTTCTGATCTGGAGTTGTGATTGATACGCATTGCATTCATCTGAAGTTAATCAAAATGCTTGCTGGCATGGCTCAAATCCTTTGCAGCAATAACAAGTTCATGGATTTCTTGATTCGGATTCTTTTCCAATGCTGCATGGAAGAGCGTTTGAAAGTTGCCTGGTTTTCTAAGCTTGCAGGCATTCATAAGAGCAATTAGGCTGAGATCCATTATAAATACAGCATAAAGAAAGGTGCTGCCAGCTAGAGAGAGAGAGAGAGAGAGAGAGAGAGAGAGAGGAGTGTGGGCTCTTCTAAGTTATATATAATTAGTTTATATGAGGAAAGAACGGAAGCAAGCTGGTTAGTTGGCAAGGGTTATATATTTTATGTGATGATTTTGACCTTTTTTTCCCCTGGATCCATAAGCACGCGCATTTTAATTGCTTTGCTTAAATGGATAAGGATTGCATTGCATGCACGCATGTGACCATTGAATTAATAAGAAATGATGGTCTCGTGTTGGGATCTCTGCACACGTGATATGACGTGGCACCTACGTGGCTTAGCTGTTGTGGCTCCTACGTGACTTAGCTGACGTGGCCAAAAAGTTTTTCATGTTACTTAAGGATAAAGATTTAGATACATAGAGACATTAGACATGCTCACGTGGCCACTTGATCGGTAGTATAACAGCAGGTTGTTTTGTCGGTAGTATACTACTAATCAAGTTGCTGTTTTGTTGATAGTATATCAGTGATTGATATTTTTTTTTTATACTAATGATTTAATTGGTAGTATATCATCGATTGGTTGATCGAATTCATCGGTAGGGTTAATTGATCGAGTCCATCGGTAGTACCAACCAATCAGTAATGCACTACCGACTACCGATGGATTTGATACACTACCGATCGAACGGGCATGTACAATATACATGCTATGATCCATGTACCCCAATCAATGTCCGTTATTTAAATACATATTTTCATGGTACTCTTTTTTGGCCGGATCTGATTGGCCAAAAAATACTGTATGAGAGAAAACAAAGTAATAACGGTCTCAACTTGGCTAAATTACAAGAGCCAAAAGAACCAAGCCGAGTTAAAACCATATAATATGTCTACGTTTTGATGATTGTCAACGAAATTTGTCAATTACAAGAGAACTAAATAAATATGTAGACCCAAAATTTCTCATTAATTCTTGGAAGGGCATCACGTAATTCATTCTTTCCCTCGAGAAAATAGGAAAAAAAGAAGGAATTAAATTTTGCAGAATGAAGAAGAATGGTAATTACAAGCAGTTGGATAGTACTGGACAATACAAAACACTGACACTGAGATTAATTTTCAACTTTATATGTTTAGCATATAATGAAAACTGCCTTGTCTGCTGAGAAACTCTACATATCCCAACACTCGCAATTCCTTCTTATTTAAACAAACAAATCCAGCGTATGCATAAACATGCAGACACAATTCTTACTTGTTTAAACAAACAAATCCAGTATATGCATGAACATATGCGCAGGAAGCAGACTAAGGAAGGATGTTTCCTTGTCAGACACAATTTATTTATTACTACAACCATCATTTAGAATTATCCAAACTATATTCCAAACTTTTTTTATTATTATTAGCTCTGCCTGAGACTAATAGTTATATGAGCAAATCTAAAGCACCAATGCCATCACCACTGGACCAGGCAAACCCCGCCCTAGCACGCTTACAAAAACGGACGATACTATCCGCACATGCATTACAAGAACAAGGCACGTGGGAGAACAAAATCGTGTAGAACTCTAAGGTGTCGGATCAAATCTCTCGAGCCAAAGCTAGAGCATCTGGTCACCAAGAATGATACCCATTGATGATTTGCACCGTCACCATGGAGCTGACTCCACTACCAGATGGTGAATACCACGGCTTTTAGCCTTCTTGATCGCCATGGAAATAGCCTCTAATTCTCCTCATAGCACTATATCGGCCTCGACTACCTTCCCCATCGCCCACATCAGGTTGTCTTTACCCATCATTTTTTGATGAGTTGAGGCAAAAGGCTAAAAGGTACCAATCACAACAGACAGTTCAAGGCATCAAACCCATCCGAACAGGTCCAAGCGAAGGTCACTCGTACACTCCAACAATAGCGTGGAATACTATATGTCCTACAGAGATTCAAAGGCTGAAACCCTCACCGGGCCGGATGTCCTCCTCATCCACGTCTTGTCGGCCTCCAAGCCTTCCACATCCATGCCTTGGAGCCTCGCTCCAAACTTCCTCTTCCCCAAGGATGTCCTCCTCGCCGTCCGACAAGGTTTCATGGCAGCGTAAAGGCTCCTCATCCTTGTGCCTTGGCAAGGGCAGAATGCATCCGAGTCACTACCTCTGCATGGGCAGCGTCCAAATCCACGTACTTCTTAAGGCCAGCGCGTGGGGCCGAGGCTTTTAGCAGATAGCTTCGGTGTGGAGAGGGGTTTTGAGTTAAGACTTATGAGTAGCAGGCTTTGATTGTAACTCAGGGGACTGAGGATGGTAGCCATCATTTAGGCTCTTGCCTCGACCCAATTCGGCAGAATGGGCTGGATAGGTTGGTCCATTAGTACCTCCTCCATGTGCTGGACCTTTATTTAATAGGTCCTTGAGTAAAACTGTGCATCACTGTCGAGTGTAGTAGCATTACGGGACCACTGGGTGCCACCTGGACTCTCAGAAGGTTCTTGAGGGGAAGAGACGAAGCAAGTCTCTCCCTCAACCTTATCCTCGTACTTTGGACGAACTCCAGCATGCGTCTGCCCCCTCCTCGTTGCTGCAGGAAAACGATGCTGGCGATGCAGACTCCTACCTCTGCTCGGCGCTTGGCGAGTTCCTTCCCTGTCAGATGGGTGGCTGGTTCGCCACGATCGGCCGCGGCTCTGTCTGCTAGTTGTCACACGCCCCTCACGCCCTCGAAGCCCACGCCTGCCCCTCCGTACTACTTGCCAGCCATCATCCTTGTTCATCGCCGGCGTGGGTCACCGTTCCTCCTCCGGCGGCTCCTCTGGATAACCTCCTTGCGCATCATGAGCAGGACCCGCTACCCCATCGGCCCCCTCCACCTGATCGGCAGGTACCATGTTCTGGACGATACCCACTTCCCCCCTCTTCTCCGATCTCCCCCTCTTTGCTAGATCCGGAGCCCTCTTCCCCGCCGCCGGTTCTGGATCCCGATCGACCAAAGCTACACTAGCCCGACCAGCCTCCCTAACCTCCGATCCTCCTCCATCCTGTGAGACTCGGCGTACCCGGTAAACAAGTAAGCAATCTCATGTAAATAATAAATATATTAGTAACCCTTATAAGACACGCATTATAAAACCGTGATGACTGTGATCCGTCAGAAAACTCCAAGGTTAAGCGTGCTTGCCTGATGAGTGCATAAAAGTGCGCTCAGAACAGTCTTATAATTATCTCAGTTGCCGAATTATTATCCTTAATCAACATCTTTATTATTATTTTTATATTATATGTTACGTCACATAATTGTTTGAAAAATGCAGGAAATTGGAGATAAAAGAAACTGAAAAGATAATATGAGTCAAATTCAAATATTAAACTGTACATGTTCAAGATGAACCAGACGATGTACCCCACACCATTGGAAAGCTCTTGAAGTTTACTTTCTGGAGAATTTTACGGTTCATGATTCCGAGTTACATAGAGGAAGTTCCAACATTTTTCATACCAGTGTGCATTGCTGAATCAATAGTGATGGTCGACCGTCAGATCTCACGGTCGACCGTCGCGCTCAAAAATTCTCAAGGTCGACCGTCGCATCATCCGCGAGATCGACCGTCACACTCAAAATGCTCACGGTCGACCGTCGCATCGACCGTGGCATCGACCGTCAGTCTCTGTCAATGAAAACACTTCTCAGGGTCGATGCGATGATCGACCGTCGCTTTTCCAAATATTATGCACAGTTCACGGTCGACCGTGGCATCGTCCGCGGGCGTATAACGGGTTCAAACTTAACCCGAGTTTCTTAATTCTTGGACCCTATAAATAGGAAACTTAGGATTAGTCAAAGGGACTTCTTGGACGTTTTTGGAGGCTCTTTTCTGGACAATTTCTAAGGGAAGAAAATGAAGACATCTCCATCCATGATTGAGTAATCCGCGAACTTGGCGGACGGATGATCTAGCGAGGACTAGGGTTTCTTCTCCAACAATGGTTCATAGTTTTAAGGCTAAATTTTCAATTAGTACCCTGTAGTTTGACCGATATTTTAATGTGGTCCTTATATTTCAAAAAGTTGCAATACAGACCCTCAACTTTCATTAGCTCACTTATGTAGTCCTCCACGTCAGCTTCCGTCGAACGCCGTCAACGAGCTAACGGCAAACTAGCACACGTGGCCTTTATTTATCCATGTGGCCATTTTTTAACATTTTTTATTAATTTTCTAGCCTTGTCAGCATTTTTAACATTTTAAACATATTTTATTCATTTTTATCCCTCTTCTCTCTCTCTCTTCTCCCTTTCTCTCTTCCGAGCAGCTCGCCGTCGATGCCCAGCCCCGACATCGCCGTCCCCGATGTCGTCGTCCCACCTCCATCCCAGCTCCATCCGAGCTCGCCTCGGATCCATCCCGCCGTCGCCGTCCCGATCTCGTCGTCGTCGTCCCGACATCGACGTCCTAGAGATTGGACAAGGTGGTGATGGGTTTGGCGGCGATCTCGCCGACCCACCTCCATCCCAGCTCGCCGCGGATCCATCCCAGCTCCATCCCGCCATCGCCAACCCGATCTCGCCGTCGCCGTCCCGATCAACAGCGGCGATGCGGCTCTTGAGCCGGTGCTCCGGGCCGAACCGGAACAGGCGCTCGAAGGTCTCCACCGGAATCGTCTTGATCTCCTCCTCCTGATCTCGAGTGGGGCGGCGGCTCCCACATTCTCAGATCCGGGTACGAGCTGCTGCTCCTCATCCGCCGCAACCCCGCCATCCTCTCCTCCTCATCCATCACCCGATCTAACACTGGAGCCCGCTCCAGCTCCCGGCTCAACTGACCCAACCACTCCCCGGAGTCCACCCGGGCCAGCTGTTTGGCCACCGGCTGCTCCGCGGCGTTGTTGCGGCCAAAGACGCCGCACAAGATGGCGAATAGAACTAAAACCAAGTTGAGCGCATCCCAGCCGTTCCGAACCAGGCTCATCCGGACTCCCCGGGTGGACGACGACAAGGACCACCAATACTAATGGCCAGAATCCGCCGCCAGGGTTACTAGCAGCCGCTCTCCTTGGGGTACTCCGGGCCCAAAGCGGCGTCGACGGCTCCCTCTCCCCGTCCATCCCTCCCTCTCTAGCTTTCCCTCTCTAACTTTCCCTCTCTAGGTCTCTCTCTCTAAAAACCCTTTCTTATTTTGAGAGAAGAGAGAAGAGTGGCGCCTGGGGCTTCAGTGGAGCTGGTGATGAAGCTGGAGAAGCTGTGGCCGTTGCCAGAGAAGCTGGAGAAGGTGGGGGCGCAGTTGAGGACGTGATCTGGGCATCGACGGCGCCGTCGCCGTCGCCGTCGCCGTCGGGGCTGGGCATCGACGGTGAGCTGGTCGGTAGAGAGAAAGGGAGAAGAGAGAGGGAGAAGAGGGAGAAGAGAGAGCTGGTCGGTAGAGAGAAAGGGAGAAGAGAGAGGGAGAAGAGAGAGAGAGAGAAGAGGGAGAAGGGATGCTGACAAGGCAATTTTATTATTAAAATATGTTAAAAAATGGCCACGTGGATAAATAAAGGCCACGTGTGCTAGTTTGCCGTTAGTTGGTTGACGGCGTTCGACGGAAGCTGACGTGGCGGATCACATAAGAGAGATTCTTAAAGTTGAGGGTCTGTATTGTAACTTTTTGAAATATAAGGACCACATAAAAATATCGGTCAAACTACAGGGTACTAATTGAAAATTTAGCCTAGTTTTAATCTTTATTGTTAAACCCTTTTCGATATATTGAATCTTCAAAGATTGTTTTCAGATTATAGATTCCTATGTGGATGATTAATATTATGAATCCAGTCATGCTTCTTTCATGATCTTATAATCCCATAGTTTTATCTATTCTTTATCTTTGCTATGCATTGCCGATTGTGAGAGTTGGTATTATGTATTCTTAGAGATCTGATTAGATAGAGTTAGGGCTTTGTCCCGATGAACTTTTGTTGCGTGTTGCCTGTAGTGACATCCGATATCTTGTATTCTTAGGTTTGGGTTGGATGAAGTTAGAACTATAATAAGGAAGAATCAATCGTAGGAAGAGACATTTATATATTTTATGAGGTTTATAGTTCCATATCTTCCGGTTAAGGTGATTGGGATGTGAATCCCTTAACTGAGTATTATATGAACCGTTGAGAAGAGAAGAACCTAAATCCGAGTGAGATGATTCCTGAAGCCTAGTCTCATCCAAATCTTGATTTCTTTCATTAACTTTATCTCATCATTACATCTACGATCTACTTTCTTAACTTTAACGTTCTTGATTGTTTTCGATACATTGTTATCTGTGTTTCTGGATCTTTCCTGCTTGTCTCTCTGTGGGTTCGACCTCTCTTATGTTGTACTGCACCGCGACCGTTGTGCGTAACACATTTGAGCGACATAAAAAATTGGTGTCGTTGCCGGGGAGACGGTTTAGAAAAGCGCCGGAATCAGATTACAGTGATTGTAGACATCGAAAGCGGTAACTTCGTTCATTTTTCTTAGTCTTTATTTCTTTATTTCGGCTTTGATTTTTCTTCTCTATTAGGATTGTTTTCTTTTATTCGGTTTTAGTTAGTAAGCTTAGTTTCAATTATTATTTTTTCTTATTTTCTTTAGTTGGTGTATGCCTCGGTATAGAGACGAACTAGGCAGATTTGCTAGACGCCCCGAGGGTGATTCTGAAACTTCTAATAGTAAGACATATATTGCTGATCTCTTTGACGCACAGTCACAAACTTTATATCATACCTTCATTATGGTTGAGCACGAGGAAGAACAAGCTCCTAGGAGTTTGCATGAATATTTGCATCCCACACGCACTGCTACACCTTCATGCATCATGTTTTCACCCAATGCAGCACACATTGACTTTAAACCTGGGATGATTTAGTTGCTTCCTACCTTTCATGGGATGAAAAATGAAAATCCATATGTGCATATTTGAGAGTTTGAGAAAGTAGTAGCGACCTTCCATGGCCAACCAGGTGCATTAGATATGATCCGACTTAAGTTCTTTCCCTTCTCACTGAAGGATAGAGCGAAGAGTTGGTTATATTCTTTGAGGCCACGATCTATAGGATCTTGGGCTGAAATGACATAGATATTTTTCAACAAGTATTTCACACAACACAAAACCAATGCACTTAAGAGACAGATTTCGACCTTCACATAGAAGGATAGTGAAACTTTGTATCAGGCGTGGGAACGATTTAAAGACATGTTGAATTTATGTCCTGATCATGGATTTGAAAGTTGGCGTCTTGTTAGTTATTTCTATGATGATTTAACTATTAGAGAACGTCAATTTATTGAGATGATGTGTAATGGTCAATTTTTGCAAAAAGATCCTGATGCAGCAATTGAATACTTGACTGAGCTTGTTGAGAAAGCTTATATTTGGACTGGACCAAGTGCAACATAAAGTACAAACAGGGCCAGACCACCACCGCAGCAACAAGGTGGAGTAATTTATCAGCTGCGGGAGGAGGATGCACTCAAGGCTAAAGTGGAGAGTCTAACAAGGGAGCTGGTGCTATTAAAGACCAAAGATATGATGGTAGCCCGAACCTCTCCATACAACGAACCTACAAGGCCGACTAGGTCGTGTGCGATATGTCAGGGCGTGGACCACAAGATTGACGGTTGCCCTACTTATGCTGAGATGAGTGGTGTGTACGACGAGCATTGCAACGCTGTAGGCGGATTTAGAAGGTCGTACACCCCTTACTCGGAAACGTATAATCCTGGATGGCGAGAGCATCCGAATTTCAGCTGGAAGTCGAACGTTCCACAAAGCAACGAGCATCATCAACCGCCACCTAATAAGTCTTTTTCTAACCCTCCTTATAATACATCTGGTTTTCCTAGGCCTATATTTAATGACAGTTTACAGGAACTGAAATCTATGATTGTGCAGGAATCTAAGGAAAGAAATGAGGATATTCAAGAGATTAAGAGCCAGATCACGAAGCTAATCAACTCTTTGAGCGTGCATAATCGAGGAAAGTTTCCAGTTTAACCTCAACAGACTCAGGTATCTAGTGCTGAGCAAAATCATGTGAACGAGATGAACGTCGTAACTACAAGAAGCGGGAAAACAATAATAAGTCCTTCAAAAGAGCCCACCGAATCTCCTATTGTTGTTGAAGAGGAGGACCGAATTGAGGAGAACCCTGCAGAGGCCGATCATCCAGATGACCCTACGCCAGGTGACTTTAAGGTACGTGTTCCTTTCCCTCATGCATTGAAATCTACTAAATTGACTATGGAGCCCAACAGTGAGGTTTTGGAGCATCTTCGGCAGGTTAAGGTAAACCTTCCTCTTTTACATGTTATTAAGCAAATTCCTACATATGCTAAAGTGATTAAAGATTTATGCACTATGAAAACACTACATCATGCAAAGAAAAATGTATTTTTAACAGAGCAGGTTAGTGCACTACTTCAGCATAGGATTCCTCCTAAATATATGGATCATGGATGTCCTACTGTATCTTGTTTTATTGGAGAGCATGAAGTCGGACAAGCTTTATTAGATTTTGGTGCAAGTGTTAATTTAATGTCATATTCTGTTTACTTGCAACTTGGTTTAGGACAGATTAAGTCGACATCTGTGATTTTGCAATTGGCATATAGATCCACGAAGACTCCACGAGGAGTAGTAGAGGATGTGCTTGTTCAGATAGATAAATTTTATTATCCTGTTGATTTCTTAGTCTTGGATACCCAGGCTGTAGTAACTGCTGATTATAGAATTTCTATTATTTCAGGTAGACCGTTTCTTGCTACTGCTAATGCTATAATTAATTACAGGAATGGCTTAATGAAGTTAACTTTTGGAAATATGACGTTAGAAATTAATGTTTTTAATGTTGCTAAGCAGCCTGATGAGGATGATGAATGTCAATAGACTTATCAGATTGATTTTCTCACTGAAGAGGAGTTTGCTACAACTGAAATTAATTCTCTTGAATTAGATATGGATGAAAATGTTGATGATGATGGTATGTGCAAAAATTTGGAACATTGTTATTTTGCAGGTCCATGGAATCCAAAGTTTGAAGAACTGCAAGAAATAGGACAGCCACCAACACCATCATCAGTAGAGCCGCCCAAGCTGGACCTGAAACCGCTTCCTCAAGGATTGAAGCATGCCTATCTTGGTCCAGGTGAAACATACCCAGTTATTATTTCTTCAGCATTAACTGCAGATCAAGGTGAGCAATTACTTAGCGTTTTAAATAAGCAGAAATCAGCTATTGGATGGAGTATAGCAGATCTGAAAGGTATTAGTCCTATGATATGTTCCCATATGATTAATCTTGAACAGGGGGTTATACCTCGTAGGGATCCTCAGCGTAGGTTGAACCCTACAATGAAAGAGGTAGTAAAAACAGAAGTGTTGAAATTATTAGATGGAGGGATTATCTATCCCATTGTTGATAGCAAATGGGTGAGCCCTACACAGGTTGTGTCCCCACTAAATTAGTGATAGGATGGCGTATGTGTATAGATTATAGAAAATTGAATGCTGCCACCTGTAAGGATCATTTTCCATTTGCCTTTTCTAGACCAGATTTTAGAGAGAATAGCTGGACATTCTTTTTATTGTTTTTTTGATGGTTATTTTGGATATTATCAGATTGAGATTGCTTTAGAAGATCAAGAAAAAATTACTTTTACATTTCCTTTTGGTACTTATGCTTTCCATAAAATGCCATTTGGATTGTATAATGCTACTGCTACTTTTCAATGATGTATGATGAGTATGTTTGCTGATATGATCGAGGAATGTATGGAAGTATATATGGATGACTTGACTGTGTTTGGTAATACTTTTGATGCATGCTTGAAAAACTTAAAGAGAGTCTTGGTCAGGTGAATAGAAACACCTTGTGCTTAATTGGGAAAAGTGTTACTTCATGGTGCCCTCAGGCATTGTGTTGGGCCACATAGTCTCTTCCAGAGGCATTGAGGTAGATCGATCAAAAATTGATCTTATCTCAAAGCTTCCTGTGCCAAGGACTGTTAAAGATGTTAGATCCTTTCTAGGACATGCTGGATTTTACAGCAGATTCATTCAAAAAATTTCTGCTATTGCTCGTCCTTTATGTAATCTTTTGATAAATGATACCCCTTTTGAGTAGACTATTGCTTGTCAAGAGGCTTTTCAAGCCTTGATTGATAAATTGACTTCCGCACCTATTGTGCAACCACCCGATTGGAGTCTTCCTTTTGAATTGATGTGTGATGCAAGTGATTTTGCTATAGGAGCTGTTTTAGGGCAGCGAAAAGATGGTAAACCTCAAGTTATTCATTATGCTAGCTGAACCTTGAATAATGCACAGATGAATGATTCTACCACCAAGAAAGAACTGGTAGCTATAGTCTTTGCATTAGACAAGTTTCGTGCTTATTTGATTGGGTCTCCTATGACTATTTTCACTGATCATGCCGCGCTTAAGTACCTTCTTACCAAGAAGGATGCTAGAGCGCGCCTAATTCGTTGGATATTAATTTTACAGGAATTTGATATCTCTATAAAAGACAAAAAGGGCGTGGAGAACGTTGTCGCTGATCACCTATCGAAGTTGATGGTGGAAGTAGCGGAAAATGAGCCACCGATCATGGATGACTTCCTTGATGAGCAACTCTTTTCAGTTGCATAACTGCCCTGGTATGTACATATTGTCAATTATTTGGCGACATGTGAGATCCCTTCCTTTTGGAGTGCGCAGGATAAGCGTAGATTTTTTGTTGAGGTAAAGAAATTTTATTGGGATGATCCTTGTCTGTTTAATTATTGTCCTGACCAGATTATGCGCCGTTGTGTCCCTGATTATGAAATAGAAAGCATCATTACATTCTGTCACTCTCATGCATGTGGAGGCCATTTCTCGATGAAAAAGACTGCTGTTAAAATTCTTCAATGTGGCTTTTACTAGCCTACTATGTTTCGTGATGTTAATATTTTATGCAAATCCTATGATAGATGCCTAACGTTAGGAGCTTTATCTAGGAGACATATGTTGCCTTTGAAACCCATTCAAGTTGTAGAGAGTTTTGATTGTTGGGGTATATACTTTATGGGACCCTTTCCTTCTTCTTTTGGCTATTTATATATATTGTTGGTTGTGGAATACGTGTCTAAGTGGGTGGAGGCTATTGCATGTAAGAATAATGATCATTCCACTGTCATCAAGTTTCTTAAAGAGCATGTTTTATCTAGATTTGGTACTCCTAGGGTTATTATTAGTGACCAGGGATCACACTTTTGTAATCGCTCTTTTGAGGCTTTGATGTGTAGGTATGGAGTCACACACAAGGTGTCCACTACTTATCATCCACAGACGAATGGTCAAGCTGAATTAGCCAATAGGGAGATAAAACAAATTCTGGAAAAGACAGTGAGCCCTAACCGAAAGGACTGGTCCTTGCGATTGTCAGATGCGTTGTGGGCCTATCGCACTACTTACAAGACTACTTACAAGACTACCTTAGGGATGTCACCGTTTCGCCTTGTCTATGGAAAACCGTGTCATCTTCCAGTAGAATTAGAACATAAGGCATACTGAGCTATTAAGTCATTAAATTTTGCTTTAGATACTGCATGTCAGGAACGGAAACTCCTGCTGTCTGAGCTGGAAGAACTCAGGAATGATGCTTATGAGAGTTCTCGGATCTTCAAGGCAACGACAAAGGTCTACCATGACAGGAAGATCCTACGGAAGACGTTTCAAGTAGGACAACAAGCTTATCTGTATGACGCACGACTGCATCTCCATCCTGGGAAGTTGCGATCATGTTGGACAAGCCCCTTTATTGTTAGCTGAGTATTTGATTATGGGGATGTGGAAGTTGAAGACCCAAAGGATGGGAGGCTGTTTAAGGTTAATGGACAGCGCTTGAAGCCAATTTCAGAGAAAGCGGACCCTGAGGAGCACACCGTTTCTATCGTAGACCCTGTCTACGAGGGATCATCTTGTTCTTATTTATTATTTCTGTTTTACTTAGGTTAACATGCTTTCGTTGTTTGTTTCCGTTCTTATTTGTTTTTGTTTACATCTATGTTTTTTTTAGGATGCTTGGCCTTCCGTCTTCCTTACTTGTGAAATTCGGCCACAATGAGGAGCCATGTGCAAGATTTCAGATATTCTGTCAGGTGGCCTCGCTCCTATTTTGATTTCCAATTCTTCTTTATGCTATATATGATAATTCAGCCACCACCCTTCTGTTTATTTACATGATTAGCACACATTGCGGACAATGTGAATTTTAGGTTGGGGGTGTAGGCATGCATGACCTTATGCATGCTACTTTGTGGGTTTAATAGTGTTGAATTGAGCATGTTACTCGAAATTATACATGAGCTGAAATTTTTATGCTTATTATACATGTTACTTTCACATGGATTGACCTATATATGGATTGCATGTGTGATAACCTGAAGCTAGAACATCATGTGATTCAAACACGAACACTTTATATGCAGTGACAATTATACTCACAAGAGGAATGAGCATGCTATTGTTAATCTAGACCATGATTTCAACTTTAGCTAGTGTTGAGTATTGCATGCAGAAAAAAAAATGAAAAAGTTCTCGAGCTTGATCAAGCTGTGCCTAAACAACTATTAGGTGATCTACTGAGTAACCGGGTGTTCTTGCCTCAGGAAGCGGGGAGCTCGTGTAAAAAGGTAGAACCACTGATAGCTAAAGAAAAAGAAAAAGAAAAAAAACAAACTATTCAGTGTTTTGCTAAGTAACCGGGTCTCTGCGCCTCACGAAACGGAGAGTGCTCACGTAAAAAGGCAAAATGACTGATAGTTGAAAAAAAAAAACAAAAAGAGCATGTTGTACTTAAAGTGCGAGGGTTGGATGATTGGTCATGAAGATAGTAGTGTGTTTGGACTAATGTTGGGTAGAAGTTGCTTCTGTAAGTAACATTTATTTGTCATGTCACATGTGTTCTTCTGGATGGTGATTAAGATGTTTGAAATGTAGAAGTTAATTTCGTATGTTGGTAGTATGTGTATGAGTATAAGAAATTTTCATGCTCTGTACTATACATAACACTATTGACCTGATAAGACAGAATTTTTGTCAAGCATGTCTACATCCTTAGACCGTTGGTGTGCTTTATTATATTTTATGCGCTTTGAATTGCTAGAGACTAGCAATAAGCTAGTTGAAGGGTGTGATGAGTGCATGAAAGTGCACTCTGAACAGGCTTATAACCATCTCAATTGCTGGATTATTATCCTTAATCAACATGTTTATTACTATTTTTATAGTATATGTTACGTCACATAGTTGTTTAGAAAATGCAGGAAATTGGAGCTAAAAGAAGCTGAAAAGATAACATGGGTCAAATTCAAATATTAAACTGTACATGTTTAAGATGAACCAGACAATGTACCACACACCATTGGAAAGCTCTTGAAGTCTACTTTCTGGAGAATTTTACGGTTCATGATTCCGAATTACGTAGAGGGAGTTACAATATTTTTCGTACCAGTGTGCAGTGCTGAATGAATAGTGACGGTCGACCGTCAGATCTCACGGTCGACCGTCGCGCTCAAAAATTCTCAAGGTCGATCGTCGCATCATCCGCGAGATCCATCATCACACTCAAAATGCTCACAGTCGACCGACGCATCGACCGTGGCATCGACCGTCAGCCTCTGTTAAGGAAAACACTTCTCAGGGTCGATGCGATGATCGACCATCGCTTTTCGAAATATTATGCACAGTTCACGGTCGACCATGACATCGACCGTGGCATCGTCCGCGGGCGTATAACGGGTTTAAACTTAACCCGAGTTTCTTAATTCTTGGACGCTATAAATAGGAAACTTAGGGTTAGTCAAAGGGACTTCTTGGACGTTTTTGGAGGCTCTTTCCTGGACGTTTTCTAAAGAAAGAAAATGAAGACATCTCCATCCATGACCGAGTAATCCGCGGGCATGACAGACGGATGATCTAGCAAGGACTAGGGTTTCTTCTCCAACAATGGTTCATAGTTTTAATCTTTATTGTTAAACACTTTTCGATATATTGAATCTTCAAAGATTGTTTTCAGATTATAGATTCCTATGTGGATGATTAATATTATGAATCCAGTCATGCTTCTTTCATGATCTTATAATTCCATAGTTTTATCTATTGTTTACCTACTTTATCTCGTGAAATCTTTGCTATGCATTGCCGATTGTGAGAGTTGGTATTGTGTATTCTTAGAGATCCGGCTAGATAGATGGTTGCAGGTGGGGTTGGAGGAGAGAGAGAAAGTGGAAGTTGATGACGAGGATGTGGGATTAAGTTGGGGTGATGATCTAACGGTTGAGCTTAAGTACAGGGGAGATAAATAACTGACCGTCCGATGGGATCATGATCGAAATAGATCCTAACCGTCCGATGGGTTCGGACGGTTAGGATACTGGTTCCCTGTATAAGACTTAGAGAACTGGTTTCGTCCTGAAAATTCCTCTATATATATATATATACTAGTGAATGCCCGTGCCTACGACACGGATGTTTAGAGTTTCTTTCAAATTATTTTGACAAAACCTCCCTATAGCGGGGGCTAAATAAGACAGTTATATAAAATTCCAAAAATATTAAAATTAAAGCTATAAAAGGGGTGAACATTTGTCCCCGAGGCAAACCTTGTCCCCACAAACCATAACTGCAGCAATACATATAGTTATCATGAAGAAGATGAATAAAAAACTACTACTTCCAATTACATTCATCAAGCTAGTGAAAAGCTAATTATCACGATGGAGAAATCACCATTAAAAAACTATTACATTCATCAAGCTACTTATCACGATTAAGATAGTTCTACAACATTTTTAAAATACAAAAATTTAATAAAAAAAAGAAGAAACCAAAAAAAAGAAGAGCGGAAGAAAGAGGGAGATGAAAGCGGTCACACCGTTCGGGTTGGGCGAGGTCAGCGACGGCGGGTGCCTAACGGCGGGTTCGGCGAGGTCGGGTGACATCGGCGTGGGGAG
>OY986969.1:13961681-14120105 GCA_963920575.1 Narthecium ossifragum
GGGGACCAGACGTCGACCTCGGCCACGCTCGACCTCGCCCACACCCGACGCCCCCCCGCTCGATGCTGACATGTAACTAAAAATCGTGCCAGGGGAGGTTATGTTGAATTTTTTTGTAAAAAATCGTAAATATCCGTGTCGTAGGCCCGCGCCCCGGGCCCAACGCCCGGCGCCCGCGCCCAACGCCCCGAACTCGACACCCCGCGCTCCGCGCCAGACACCCAACCAACACCGACCTCGCCCAGCCGGATTTAAACGGGTCGGTGTTGGAATGTAGAGAGAGAGAGAGAGAGAGAGGAGGAGGAGGAGGAGGAGGAGGAGAGGAGGAGATGGATTTAAACGGGTCAATCTGACCCGGATCCAACCCGATGCGACCCGACCCGTTTAATAAACGGGTTAGACGGGTCGGGTCGACCCATTTATAAATGGGTCGGGTTCGGATTGATAAACCTGACCCGTTTAATAAACGGGTCGGGTTCGGGTTCAACCTTTATTAAACGGATCAATACCCGACCCGACCTGTTTAATACAAAGTAAATTATAATATCTGTGGCATAGGCACGGGCATTTACTAGTATATATATATAACATACATACATATAAATGATCAGGGTGTATCGGTTGATCCAAAAGACAAACCAAACGAATGCATCTATTGCCCGATGCATGTATCATATGATGCATGCATCCCACGATCCCTCTACACTAGCGATTTGAGCAACCAAACACACCCTTAGTAGCAACAGTGTCCAAGCATGATGGATAATCTTATAAAAACATCTCTAAACCGCTGCTAACTACTGGCCTAAGAGAAGAAGGTATAAAAGCCAAAGAGTAAGAAGAAGGAAGCTCTCTTACAACCTGAAATCAAAATCTCAAGAGCACCATAGTCTTTGAAATCCTAGGATTAGCTTCTTAAATCTTAGTAGTAGCTCTTTGTAATCTTAGGTGTAGACTTAGCTTGCGCAAGGCGGACCTACATCCCTGTATTGCTATCATCACGATCGCAGCCTTTGGATCCCAGCAATCATTTAACGGAACCGCCCTCGGTGCCGTTTTAGCGATTAACAATTGTATGTCCTTTTGTAAGCTGTTAGTGGAGCTATCTTCGTGGTATCGTTATTTGCAATTAATAAAAATTATCTTTCGACAGAGTCGATACTCAGTGCCTTCAGAGGAAATTGCTTGTCTCCTTTCATGTTGTTCATTTTTCGTTGCATGCGTTTTTCGCCATCGCATCACCCTCTTTCTTGCGTCGGATAGGTTGGAGAGCTCGTGTCCCAATTCATCAAGATTTAAAATGTTTTCACTGATTAGGACGAAAACCAGCGCAAACAATGATAAGTATCATTTCCTTACATGCACTGAAAGTTTCAAACGAAGTTGAAAACAGTGGAATATTGTGGATTGAAATTTTTATTGAAATTTAGACAAATGATAAATGGGATGGGAGGCATTAAATCAAATGGACGATAAGAAAAGCCAATTAGAAACTATATGGACCTAGTTGAACCAAAAGCCCAACCAAAGGCCCAAACAAAGGCGGGAAGTACTCAAAGCTTCTCATCTTCCAAACTTCCTTTTATTCACGACGAGACGCCGGCAGCGACCTCGAAATGAGACTCGCCAACGGTGTCGCCGCCGTCGATAGCTAATGTCTCTGCTCAGAACCGTCGTCCCTCTTCACCTCTATAGCTTCTCCTCCTCCTCGGCCTCCTCCTACTCCACCTCCTCCCTCGGCCTCCTTGTTCACAAACCCAAGCCCTCTCTCTGCCTCCGCCGAAGACCCCTCAAACCCCTCCTCTGCTCTCCTTCCCAGATCTTCCTCCCTTTCCTAGAATCGAAAAGCCACCAAACCGACGAAGACGACGGCGGCTTGCTAGTGCCAGTAGTAGATGACGAGGACGACGGTGATAACCTCGGCAAAGAAGTAGAGAAAGATGTGGAATTGGACGGAGGAGGAGAAGAGGGCGATGCATCTGACCCAATACTTAGTTTTTTCCGATCGCGATCCTCCGAAGACCCCAAGAACGAGGGCCGGCTCTCTTTGCAGAGGAACCGGCGCTCCTCGTGGCACATCGCTGATGCCGTTGAGCCGGTCGAGTCCGATCCTGACCAGGAAGAGGACTTCTTTCCCCGAGAGGAGGAAGCCCATTTGGTCGAGTCGGGTCCCAGCGTAGAAGACAACGTCTGTGAGGAGATGTTGCGGATAGCTCGTGATCTCCCGGAGAACTCAACGCTAGGGGACTTTATGGGGTCTTTTACTGGAAGGATTGGAGAGGGTGAATGCATCAAGTTGCTTGGTAGAATGGGTGAAGAGAAGGGTTTGGTTCGGAGTTGCTTGTATCTGTTCGAGTGGATGGGATTGCAGGAGCCTTCGTTGGTGACGCCGAGGTCATGCTCCTTGCTGTTTCCAGTGCTGGGTCGGGTCGGGATGGGGGATGAACTCATGGTTTTGTTCCGCAACTTGCCTAAGGCGAAGAGGTTTAGGGATGTGTGCGTGTACAATGCCGCCATCTCCGGCCTGGCGTCTTGTGGACGGTGAGAGCCTCTTCCGCTTTAAATGGTTGTGATTGCATATCTAGAATATAACTAGAAGTGTCTTACAGGGTCTTCATGGCTAGAATGGAAACAGAGAGGAAAATTGATGCTGCTATATCCTCAATCACTTTTATTTGGTGCATTATGTGATAGATGCATGTTATTTTTCCATGAGCTTTGTTTATCATTGAGTTATATGATGATGAGAGGTGATGGTTAATGTTCCTCACCTCATAAAATGAATGCTAGGAGACTAAATGAAGACATGTATGTAGTGATTTGTGGGATGTTTTCTGCATTTTCTGGAATTGCTATGCTGTTAAAGTTTCAGTATAAGCAAGTGCCTCCACATGCAGTTCTTAATGTATGTTGCTTTCTCTTCTCTAGGAAAGCTAAAGAATAAGCAACTATAATATGGATCATTTTCTGAATGCCAAAAACATTGTGCTTGTTGGGAATCATGCGCATAGTGGAGAACAGTGGGGGAACTATGAAAAGAAGCACCGAGTGTGATTTGGAAATTAGGTTTGAGTATAAGAACATTAGGTATAATGTACTTGCACAGTTTTTAAGGTTTCAGTTATGACGAACTTGAAATGCTATTTGAAATGAGATAGCATGATGTTTTACTATGGAGATCAATAACTTTTGTTCTGAAGAAATTGGGTAGATTGTAAATAGATGGAGTGCTACTGGAAAGGATGAATCATGCTTAAAACTGGAAAGATGTTCGCAACCCATGTTGCCGGTATTGTTTATAGGTTTAAAAACTTTAGTTCTAGAAAACAACGTCGAGGAAGAAAGTGATTAATTTACCATGTTTAATGGCTTCCATGCCACTTTTCTGCTTTTATATTCAACCGCCTGAAAAGCATGGTTAGATGTATTTCTTTAACAGAATTCTTTCTAGATGGGTCTACACAATTAGGACCGAAGAGTATGTCTTGCCCTTAATAGAAGTCTCAAATCTGCCACCAATTTGAGGCCACGGAAAGATTTTGCAGGTAAAAGGGCCGGTTAATAACTCACATGCCAATTCAGAAAATGTGAACTTAAGTTGAAACCAGTTCATTTTGAAAAGATAGACCCTGTAATAGCTATAAGGGTAGAAGGAATAACAACTACTCTTCTTTACTGTCTTTTGTTCTTAGTTTGTCTGTCTTGTGATTTGCACCATTCATCTCTCAGTTAGGACTCTAGCATGCTACTATATGCTGGTGCACATTGTGGACAGTAACAAATTGAGCGAGAACTGACAAATGTATTGCTGCTGACAAGTGCATAGTTGCAAGGCCTTGTTATCTTCTCGTCTAGCCGAAGATGAAGGTCTACATCTGTTTAAAATCCTTTAAGTGCAAAGTTTGGTTATAATTGCCCTAAGACAGTGTCCTATGTGTTGCCCTTTTGCCTGACTAGGAAAGACAATCGTATGTGATAGCTAGTCTCCACGTTAAATGTTAGAAACCAAACTTTACTGTGCTATGCTCCCAGTCGCGTACTAGTTATTTATCATGTTCCTGACTTTATGTACCAGTACATTCTGTTTCAACATTCTGCTGCTACTTGCAGATATGATGATGCTTGGGAAGTGTATGAAACATTAGAAGCCAATAATGTCCAGCCAGATCATGTGACAGGCTCTATTTTGATAACTATCATGAGGAAAAAGGGGCATTGTGCGAAGGATGCATGGGAGTTCTTTGAACGATTGAACAGGAAAGGTGTAAAATGGAGCTTGGAGGTTTTCGGTGCTCTAATAAAGTCCTTTTGTGACGAGGGACTGAAAAAGGAAGCCCTCATTGTCCAGTCAGAAATGGAGAAAAAAGGAATTTCCTCTAATGCAGTAATATACAACACTTTAATGGATGCCTACAGCAAATCCAATCAGGTTGAAGAAGCAGAAGGTCTACTTTCTGAGATGAAGGAGAAGGGGCTAAAACCAACCACTGCAACCTATAATATTCTAATGGATGCTTACAGCAGAAGAATGCAGCCTGAGGTCGTTGAAAATCTACTGGTGGAGATGGTAGGCTTAGGATTGAAGCCAAATGTCAAATCGTATACCTGCCTTATAAGTGCTTATGGGAGACAGAGAAAGATGAGTGACATGGCTGCCGATTCTTTTTTGAGAATGAAGAAGGCTGGGATAAATCCCACATCTCATTCATACACAGCTCTCATCCATGCGTATTCAGTGGATGGATGGCACGAAAAGGCATATATTGCATTTGAGAGTATGAGAAGGGAAGGAATAGAGCCCTCTATTGAGACTTGCACTGCTTTGCTTGATGCATGTAGGAGAGCTGGTGACACTGATAGACTGATAAAGATTTGGAAATCAATGATCAGCAACAAAGTTCAAGGCACAAGAGTTACATTCAACATTCTCCTAGATGGATTGGCAAAGCATGGTCTTTATGTTCAAGCAAGAGATGTGATCTTTGAGTTTGGCAGGATAGGTGTGCAGCCGACAGTGATGACTTATAACATGCTGATGAATGCATATGCACGGGGAGGTCAGCACTACAAGTTGCCTCAACTGCTTAAAGAAATGGCTGCTCTTGATTTAAAGCCTGATTCGATCACATATTCTACTATGATATATGCATATATCCGTGTACGGGACTTCACTAGAGCGTTTTATTATCACAAACAAATGGTTAAGAGCAAGCAGTTATCCGATGCTAGCTCATATCAGAAGTTGCGGGCCATCTTAGATGTGAAGGCTGCAAGAAAGAACAAGAGGGATAGGAGTGCTATACTTGGTATCATCAATAGTAAAATGGGCTTGAAACCCAAGAAAGGTAAGAAAGATGAATTTTGGAAGACCAGAAAAAGGTGATCCATGGCAGCGTAGACCATTGGTATTTGACAATCACCGGTAGCATAAATTCTGTACCAAAGATGGTTACATCTTGAGAGCGTCAGATTTGTCAAGAATTATTGTTTGTTTCCTGCATCTGAGCTGGGAGTTCTGTTTGAGGGCGAAGTCTAACATCTGAAAGCACCTTGTAGTGGAGCTGAAGTTCATACTATTTAAAGGAGCACCCTGAAGTTCATACTTTTTTGGCTGTTATCTTCAAACATGTACTTTGCTGGTGCCCTGGACTGAAGGTTTGGCTCCATATCAATCTTTCTATCTTCAGTCCAACAACAACCTGGGGTAATAACGTACTGTCTTGCATTTTCACCTTGTGTCAAATTGCTACTGTTGTCTCCTTTTACTAAATAGTTTTCTTCTTTATCCTCGTATATATATATCATAAATTGGCCAGATAGCACAGCAACAAAGGGCATGGAAGCTCTGGACATACAACTATACAAGAGTAGATCTCTAAAGTCTGAACTTAAACGTGATAAACTTGACAGAGTTGCTTCTTCAAGATGCTTGATTATGTGTGATTTGTCTTGGAACGTGTTTGGTTGGCTTGAAGTGGAGCTGGAGTCACTTTTTTTGAAGTGACTTCAACCACTTCGTTTGTTTGGTTGTGTTGAAGTGAGATTGAAGTCACTTCACCTCCAAGGCAAATTTAGCTTTCACTTTCGGATAAGACTTCGTTCGATTTTGGCCTGAAGTCGTTGAAGTGGCCGGCGGTAAGTGACAAATAATATTAATAATATCTTACTGTAATAAAATATTAATATAACTGGGTCCCACATATCACGTGTCACCTCGTGATTGGTTTACATCATCCAAAATAGTATTATTTAATATTTTAATTTTAAAAAATATTAAATTATTAAATTATTAAAAACCACTGAAATTGTTCATAGTTAGGGGTGACTATATCTTCACTTCAAGCACCAATAAAACACAAGAACTCAGAAAATCTCAGAAAGTCACCTCCAGAAAGTCACTCCAGTGAAGTCACTTCTCAAAAAATCACTCCTCAAAAAGTCACTCCAAAATAATGTTGTTTTATTATATATTTAGTAACCCAGTATAAATGGCTAGAAAAAATGTTGCAGAAACAATTCAAGTTACCCAATGCTGTAGAAATGGAGGAGCTTTATGTATTTTGTTCTTTAAAAGCAGCCCAAAGTTTTGAGGTGTGCGGTAACGACATAATATAAAGGGTCGTGTTATATGCACCATAGAAATTGATAGTGCATCACACCCATTTTTTTGTTCGGTTGCTTTTCACCGAATTTTTTTATATCAGTTCGGTGGAATGCCACCGAATTTACATAGTTCGGTGGCATTCCACTGAACTGTTATAAAAAAATTCGATGGAAAGCCACCGAACTGATGTAAAAAAATTCGATAGTTAATCACCAATTAAGTTGGGTGTGGTGCACTTATCAAACTGTGTGGTGCATATAAAATTACCCTAATATAAATGAGTTATATGAACTTGGAAGAAAAATAAGAGGCTTATATGTTTCGAATTATGTTGGACTTCTATCTATAGTTTCTATAGTGTTTGTAACTGCAACCTCAAAAGTAAGTTAGGTGTTATTGGATGTTCTGCGCATGTTCCTAGATCTCAACCTAGCTACCAATATTCAATTGCAAAGTTGAAGGGGATTTAATTAAGATTATAGCTAACTAAGTTGATATGAGACCGCTAATCTAATCAGGTTACTTTTAACTAAATGAAATTACTGCTACTTTTATGTTCTAAGTGGAGCAACAACTATGAATGAACCCAAACTATGCTCCTGATCAACTACACTAAGCAACTACTTATTTCCATTGATATCGCAATTGATGGATTGCAACCTCTTCGGAAAGTTGATTACAACAAACAAGCAAGCCAAAATGGAACCAGAGCTAGTAAAATAATAACAATATTAGTTGGATCTTTTTTCATCTCCTCTTCTGAATTCTTTCTCTGTCCTTTTATACTTTGATGGATTCCTTTCACATGTCCATGATAGAATTCTTCCCACCCTCATGCATGATATGGGGATTGTGCGGTCATGACCCGCTTCATGGGTCCCATCGTGGGACACGCTGACATCATCTTTCTCGGGGTGAGCCTTCTTAGCGCCATGGATATTGTTGTGGGGAGCGGTGACACCTACTTCTTTGGGTGAACTCCACGCCTGTGGATTCGATGGGGGTTTGTTACATTACGTAGTTTGCACTGGTATGAGATGGATTAGATGAACTAAGGAATGAGCAGATTCCAGATTCAACTCATTCGGATGTTTGGCTCGTTTTATCATTTGGAATCGACGGGATCCGACCGGCGTCGGATTCCAAATTTTTGGAATCGCGGCGTCCGCTCAAATCGAGTGGACGCTGTTATCCATCCCAAGCGGATCCCAAACTTGAGGCGGGCCCCACGTAACCGGATGAGCTCCTTATCCCAAACCGAATGAGCTCGTCATCCCAAAGCCCTAAGACCCCCGAGCTCTCGCGATGGTGAGAGATGGCGGCTATCGAGCACCCCTCCTTCCACCGGCCTAGATCTCGAGTTTTCTCGGCGTCCCGGCGAGCTCTTCCTCCTTCATCCTTCACCACGAGATGTAGGCTGCGATGTCGTCCCGCCGGCCGTCAAGGGACCACTGATCGTCTCCTCTAACCTCAAACGGTCGTCCCCATAGATCATCTCCTCCATCCCCCACCTTACCGACCTCTACTACGAAGGGATACATCTGGATTTGCCGAGATCTCCTCCATCCTCCACCTCCCGAAGCTGCGATCATTCATTCCTCTCTGCCTTTCTTCCTCACCGGCGCCGGTGCTCCAGGAGTTGTGAGCCTACTGCTCCCAATACGAGTCCAGATCTGAAGAGAGTCATCCAGCTAAGGTCTTCCTACTATACCTGATCCCCATCTATTGATTTTTTTTTTACTCTCCATGTAACGAGATCTCCTAATTTATGTGTTGATCCCCTGTTTTTTTTACCCGCCTATATGTCCGATACCCTGTTTTTTTTTTGCAATAATTATATGATTTGTGGCTCTATTTTGCATTGGATCTGTGATGTACTTTTGCATTGGATAAATTGTTTCATTGGAGATCTGTGCTATGCTTTGTATTGTTTCATTTCTCTGATTTGTGGTTGTATTTGCGACTGTATTTTGCATTGGATCTATGCTGTGCTTTGCAACATTTTAACTGATTTGTTTCATTTCTTGAGCTCCTGTATTTTCCACTATCCATGTATAACTTATGATGTGCTTTGCATTGGATCTCTTTATGTCACGAGAGCTCCAATGTCATATGAGATGCTTGTTTCTAAAGCTTTGTTTGTAAGGAGACTGTCACTTTTATTTTCCACTTTCATTTCTCTGATTTGTGGTTGTATTTGCGGTTGTATTTTGCATTGGATCCATGCCTTGTAGATGGATGATATGTATACTGAAGATCAACAACGACATGCTATAGTAATCCAAACCATGGTCAGTTGCTATATGTTCATGGTTTGGATCTATGAGGCCCTAGAAAAGGAACCTACCCGTGCAATCGATAGAGGAGTAGAAAGGGCTAATTACATCGATCGATTGACTACGGATGAGGCGTGTCTTGAAATGGTTAGAATGAGAAGAGATCCTTTTATGGGGTTGTGCAGGATATTGCGAGATAGGAGGCTTCTAAATGATACAAGTCACACGACTGTAGAGGAGCAAATGTTGATGTTTCTACACATACTTGGACACAATGTGCGCAACAGAGTGATAAAACACAACTTCATGAGATCTGGCGAGATAGTGTCGAGATATTTTAATAAAATCCTAGCTGCCATAGGAGCACTTTGGGATGATTATGTCAAGCCTCCACCACTTGCAACACAATCAAACATAGCAAGTAGGCCAAAATATACCTATTTCAAGGTATGTAGCCATTTCACCTTTATAATAAGTTTTCATCTCAACGACACTTGGTGCATGATAATTTACGATGAATAGCATATGAATATAGTTCATGATTGCATCGGACCAATAGATGGAATACATGTACATGCTTGTGTGCCTCCAAATATTGTACCTGTCTTTTATGGTAGGAAAAGCTACCCAACGCAAAATGTCTTAGCAGCGGTGGATTTCGATTTGAAATTCACCTATGTTCTTGCTTGATGGGAGGGGTCTGCACATGATACTCTAGTACTTCGTGACGCTCTTGAGAGGCCAAATGGGCTTACCGTCCCAGAAGGTGTGTTGTAGGTTGAATTAAGTCGCTATTTACGATGTAATCAATTGCTTGGGTTTAATACATTGATAACGACAGGAAAATTTTATTTGTGTGATGCGGGCTATTCGACGAGAGCCAATTTCATTGCCCCATATCGTGGATTTCGATATCATTTACAAACTTTTAGCGGACGACAACCTTCTTCACCAGAAGAACTCTTCAACTATATCCATTCTTCAGCTCGGACCTCTATTGAGCGTGCGCTTGGGGCTCTTAAGAATTGGTTTAAGATTTTGACATCGAGACCTTTTTATCCATTCTCAAGATAAGTAAATACTGTACTGGCATGTTGTATTCTTCATAATTACATCATAAGCAATGGAGGAGATAGCGTGATACCGTCGGAGACCGATTGGGTGCCTCCGGTTCGTCCTCCACAGAGGACACGAAGAGATGAGAGAGTTAAGACATCAGAATGGCTAAGGAAGAGACATGCAATTACCCAAGAGATGTGGACTAATAGGGATAGCTTATTTTGACAATGTATTGTTGAATGCCAATGTAGTTTATCTTTCAAATTTGCATCTTTCAAATTTGCATAATTTGCTTCTAGTTTTATTGTTGAATGTCAATGTAGTTTATCAATTTCTTCTTGATTGTCTATGTTGTTTATGTATATTGTTATTTTTCTTCTTAATGTTGAATACCTATTATTGTTTATCTTCACTTATATCAAGGAATGGAGCTCGATGCAATGGATGATAGTAATAGCAAGAAAGAGAAACGAAAGAAGGTAGTGAATCAAGTACGATGGGACAATAGAGATGATTTTTTTTTGGAGAAGTTAGCTGAATTGGTCATAGAGCATGGTAAATTGAATGCTACCACTCTTAAGGCAGCGGCTACTGTCTTTACGGAGAAATGGCAACAAGTTATCACGGTTGATAACATCAATAATCACTTGCCAAAATTCAAGAGAATGTGGAAACAGATTACAAAGATCAAGGCGTTAAGTGGGATTGAATTTGATCAAACAAAGAAGGTGATTACCATGGGCGCAGATGAGGCTGCAACATGGATAGCAGTAAGTCACATGAATGTCATTAATAAGGCTAATTGATTCATCCTAATCAATTTATTCTAAATGACTTAATTATATTTCAGGCCAACCCCGATGATGCAGACTTCATTAACAAACCTATTATTGGATATGATCACATGGAGATCATTTTGGGTAGCAGCCAAGCGCAAGGATCGTTTGCACGAAGCTTCGCAGGTCCATTGGCTGCATCTCAAGAGGATAGTAGCAGTGCTTATCGCAGGGATATGTCCCAAATTCCCTCGATGCCCTTTGATGCCCATAATGGTGATGTCAACATTGAAGCCATAGATGATCAAACTTCTTTGCAGCCGCCCTCGATGAAACCTAATAATACTACGAGGGGGAAGAGCAATCGGGGAAAGAGAGCATTGAATATGGACGATAAGTTTGATATAATGTTCTCGAAATTGGATACAATGAATGAAACTATGAAGGCTTCAAGGCTGCGAGAGATCAACAAGTTATTATTTTCTGAGGTAACATGTATGGTTCAACATGGTTACGAGGAATTGGATCTCGTGGACGCTTATGATCAACTCATGAGGAATGATACAGAAGCTAGATCTTTTTTAGAGAAGAGCGAGCTCTACCGCAAGATATGGATGGACAAATTCCTAGCTAGTGCAAGAAGTGGTCCTAGTAATTAGTCTCGTGTGGGTTAAGTGTTTTTTGGAAGGCTTGTTGGAGCTGTAATTTGGACCTTTTAATTTCTAGGCTTGATGCTGCTGTTTACATTTCTGTGGATCTAAATAGTGCGAGTAGTTGTCCATGTCAACTTTTTTTTGGATCTATTTGGGACAAAATTTGTGAGGATGATCTTTCAGTACTCTATATATATAGTTCCTATGTGGGGTGTCTAATAATAGTGTTTTGATACTTAGGGAGAAAAATCACTTTTTGGTAAGGATTAAGAATTGCATCAAATTGTGTTTGATGATCTGATCTCTTCTCGGATGATAGTTTGTATGATCTGGTGTTATTATTGCTATATTGCTAATTCTCTCTTTACTTTGGATCTATGTTTAGTGGTCTCCTGGCAAGCACAGTGTCAACTGTCAAATTGTGTTTGATCTCTGCCTAATGATAGATGTGTGTGACTATATATGTACTTTGGCCTTATTTCTTGTCTAGTGTGTGGTATATGCTTCTTTTGCAAGCCATTGTTGGTTGTCAGGGCTGTGATTCTTAATTTGTATTGGCAAAACAGGCAATAAGCTAAGGAGATTGGTTACTTCTAGAATTTGTCATAATAGTGATATTGTCTTCTTTGTTTGCACTCACTTTCTATATTCCATAGAGATTGGTTGAATAGCAGAAATTCCATCCTCCCTAACAGAAATGGCTGCCTAATTTAATAATTTACTTGGTAGTAGACTGTAATTTAATTCTTCTTCAGACGACATCGAGATATGGTATCTGCCCACCTGTTCAAAGCAATTCTGGATAAGAGAATAATTAAGGAATTTCTACTTGCTGAGCTAGTACCCAGCAGCTCACAAATTCTTCAGAAAAATTACTTTCAAGTTTATGCAGCATGCCAAGTTTATCATTTGAGAGCAGCTACTTGAAGGATAGTGTTAGAACAGAAATCTAACCGTTGACCGGTCAAATAGTCAAAGTCAAAATCTACTCCACACTTATATCATATGATTGTAGTTAAGATTTACTCCTTCTAAACGAACAAAGGGTGTCAAGTTGAATGGAAATCTAGATTAGACCTAATTTAATAATCTAATTAAAAGCTAATTATCTAGATTAATTTAAAATAGTCTAAATTAACCTAAGGAAAGGGTAAGTTATCTAATATTACGAAATTAATTAAAGAAAGTCTTAAAGATCATCCTAAGTTACTAAATCCAAAGAAAGCATGTTAAATCTATTGATTATCTTAATCTAATCCTAGAATATAAAAGCTTATAATATTAAATTAATTTAAAGAAATGCAGTAAAGAACTATCTAAGAAATGATGAAGAAAACATAACTATCAAAACCTAGATTAGCCATCTAAAACAGTAATCTAAACTACTTTAAGCAGAAAAGATTAACTAAGAACTGAAGGAACGGAGCCATTACATTCAGAAAATTAACTCACAGAAAGCATCTTAAAGAACAGTAAGAAAATCCAGGCGCGCAGGCTCTGTGTTTGGTTTGCGAGAGAGATTACACAATGAAAGAGAAGAGTATTTATTATAGAGTAGTTCAACTGATTCATCCAGCACGTTCTCCGTAGTCTCCCATCTTTCACTGTGGATGAGCCGCGTGTCCCATGTTCTCCGATATTCCCTCGTTTCTGTATTCTTTGCTCTGGCCGATGACGGTTGCGTCTAGGCGATGAGCTTCTGGCTGATGACAGTTGCGTCAGGTCGGTGAGCTTGTGTATTGTAACGTTGTCATTCCTGATTGTTGTCTTTTCCTATTCTGTCTCTTCATCGTCCAAAGTTGTTAACTTGCTGTCTTTGAATGAACTAAGTTTTGGTCGATGACTCGTTGTTGCTTTTGGCCGATAACTTTCTTGTGTAGGAAAGATCATCGTTCTTAGTTAACAATGTTATTATTGTTAGATCGTTATCGCCCTTGACTGATGGTTTCTGTATGTGGAAACAATCATCATTCTTGATTGATGACTTTTCTCTTTTGGGCGATGATCTTGATCGATGATTTCATTCTTTGTGGAACGATCTTATCTTTGAGCGATATTGCCCAATTGGATTTGAAAGTCTGTCGGTCATATTTATTATGCTAACATGTTAATCATTGATTGGTTAGCCATTATATTGGCTAATATTTTGCCCCCCATGCGGAAATCGAGGAGTTTGAATTTATGACTAGATAACCGCATCTGATACGATTTGACAGCTTGCTTGTTAACCACTAAAGGCTAATCATGAGCATCCTCTGGGAAACAGAATCGTCGTTCCGTTTTCCTCCTCTATCCATATGTTTTGATATTCCGCATTTAATGCGCCGTCCTTATCTGACATGTATATCCTTTTAACCATACTCCTTTGGCGCGAAAGAACGTTATTGGTCTGCTGTTAGGGCTTCATCGTTCTTTCGTCTCTTACAGTCGCGGCGCTTAGGCTTATTTCTTTTTGTGTTTTCTGAGTCATCGGAGAGTTTTTCTTCCTCTTTTCCATCAAACTTTCCGTTTGTCGTCATGGTTCGTGAACTCAAAGCTGGTGAGGAGGTACATAAGGAAGCTTGCAAAGCTTATGCAGAGTTTAATGGGATCTTGAGATCAGACGAAGCAAGAGGAACATATTTGGTAAGGACAGGAGATTCTTCTTCCAGGTTCTTTTCTTTGGGTCCTTGCTTTATTTCTGATCTTTTGCCTTCTCTGTCTTCCGATCTTCAAGTTATTGTTCAAAATTTTCCACTTTTCGGCTATCTTCCTTTATCCCAGGAACTTAATCTTTCTACCCTTTCTTCCAAGAATCCTATTACGCCATGGCCTTTGACTGATGATAAATTCATCAAATGGCATAGTAGAATGGTCAATCATTTAGATTCCAAGAAATTTTTTTCTGATGCTGGCATTTTGGATTTCTTGGATTTGAGCACTAGGGTTCCTGTTCAAGAACCTAACTTACTTCTGTCATCGTTTCTTTCTTGGTCGACAGAATACAACAACTTTGTTTTTTCTTGCGGCACTCTTTCCATCACCCTTCTGGACATCGCTCTTTTGACTGGTCTTTCTCCTATCGGCGATCTGGTATCGACCAATATGGAGCTTTCTTCTAAGGAAACAGTTTTTGATTCTGATAAAAACTTTGGTATTTTTATCAAGGCCTATGCCAAACTTGAAGAGACCGATGAGCCACCAAATACTAGAGAACGACTAGCGTTCATTTATTATTTGCTTTGTAAATTCGTTCTTTGTCTTCCTTCTAAGAAACCGGTTAAGGGTTATATCGGTCTCGCCCAAGCTATTGCTTCTGGAAAGCAAGTTTTGTGTCTTTCTATTTTTATTCTCTCGACCATATATAGAGGTATCTACCTTACTCTTGAGCAATTAAGAGAGGGTGGAAGTCTCACTGGTTTTGGCCCTCTTTAGATCGTTCAATTGTGGCTTAGAGCCTATTTTCCTGGACTTCATCTACTTCCGTCTTCTTCATTGGCCAGAACTCAAGGCCATTTGTACCTCTCTTCTTCATTCATTACCAAATCCTTCCAGCATTCTTTTGATTATTTTTATACTTTATCCTGTTTTTCTTCCTATCGTCCTTTCAACCATAACTCTCACCCAACTTGCATTCGTCCACTCTTCGATTCGTCGGCCAATTTGGACGATGAGGATAAAAGACTGGCCTGGGCCCGTTTCTTGGTCGGTTGAGATCTTTATTTTGATATGTCGTGGGGCAAATCCAACAAAAAATGCGGAGTGGAAGTCTATGCTCGAAACTTTGTCGCCCGTCAGTTTGGATTGAAGCAAGCTTGACCAGTTCCTCCTTTAACTATAATATAGTAGCTAAAGGGCGATGTGTTTTCCACAACATCGATAGAGTAATTACTGTAGAGAAGAGAGATATAGCTCTTTGTAATCATTTTAAGCTTACACATTTTGAACTAATGGCCGATATCGATTCTGTCATCGTTGATGTATGGAATTCGGCTATCAAAGAGCGTCTCTTCTCGCAAGACAAAAATGATGTCTTCAACAATTTTGTTCCTCCTAAGAAGTTGGGGCGTAAGAAAGAAGCTTTGGAACATGTTGAGGAAGAGGATTTGCCTCAGAAGAAGAGGAAAGTTATTGCTTCTGCTGGAAAGGGTGGAGAATCACCCAAAAAGTGACGTGGAAAGTCTACTGAAGAGACTTCATCTCGCAAGAAGAAGAAGATATCAATTGGTGGATCCAGGATATCTCCATTAGCTGAGAGGCTTTTGGTCGAGGAGACAATGGCCGAGGAAGTAACGGCTGAAGACGTAGTGGTCGAGGAAGTAATGGCGGAGAGACCTGAGAAACAACCCCGCTCATCTTTGGCAGTAGAAGAGGATGCAGGTTCACCATATAGCAGGCAAAGTGGTCATTCTGCTTCAGCTTCTAAGTAAGTATCTCTGTCCGCTATCTTGTGTTTCTCTATCTTTATTTTTGGACTCACTCTTCCTTGTTTCTCAGAGAGGGATCGGACTCTTCCACTCCTTCTCACCTATTATCTCTTTCTGGTTCTCCCTCCAACTTGGGTGAGGAGGTTGCTTATGAAGGAATTGAGAAAGATCCTGTTGTTGTCTCCAGTCAGGCTGAACCTTTGACGGAACAAGTATGTGTTTGTTCTTGAATAAAACATTTGAGATCATTGTCTTTCTCAATCATTTGTTCTATTGACCTTTTCTCGTTTCTATGTTAACAGCCTTCTAATAAAGAAAACATCATCATTTCATCGTCCGAAGAAGAAAGACGAAATGATGTTAACGTCAAAGATATTTTTGACATTCTCTACCTTACTCCAACCAGACCAGGTTTGTCACCTATCGGTCAGATGCTTGTTTATGGTCCATATAATCTTTTGAGGGACCTTGGTGATATTCAATTATCATCTGAAACAGCTTCTACTGGTGTATCGATCTTACATTCTTTGGCCGAGACATCACCTGTTCCAGAGCTATCGGCCAGTGACGTTCAACATAATGTCAATGTGCCCCCCAACACTTCACCAATAAACATTTCTGTCGATACGCCTGCTCCAATTTCCATCATGCCACAAACGACGATGGTCGATGATACTTTGGCAATTGTACCTGTCATCGCGCCATCGACATCGTTTATCACTCCTCAAACGAGTTCATCCACTTTTGCTTCAGATGAGGTATGAGTTCAGTTTTAGCTAGTCAAATTTATTTTTATGATCGCTATCGATCATGACTTTTAATTATCCTTAACTTTAGGACGATATGGCTGACTTAGTCAATTCCATCCACTCTCTAAATGAGTCATGGCGAGCTCGCCCTTCTGAAAAACAAACAGCTTCTGGTTCTGCATCTATCCAGCAAGGTCGGCATCATGATCTCAGACAAGCATTGGCTGATTGCATGATCATTTTGGACAAGCTACCAGAGGGAGACTTTGCAGCATCAGACTACAACATTCTTGGAAGATCGACTGCTATATTCTTGACGATTGATCTTGAAGTGTTAGGATTTTCGTCCGAAGAAATAGATGACATCCAAAGCATAAAACCGACAATTGAAAGTTTTGATGCGGAAAAGAAGAACTTAGTCAACGAGCTCGTCCTTGTTGGAGAACTTCGAGAGCGCCGAGCACTCTTGAAAAATAAGATCAGCAATAACATTAATAAGCTATCGACGAACCTGGATGCCATTGGCGAAAGAGAATCGGCCATTTCTAAAGTTGATGCTCAAATCAAGGAGCTAGAAGCACAAATTCTTCAGCTTAAGACACAAAGGAACTATCTCGTCAAATAGAGTAGACAAATCAACCAAGAAAGTAATAAAGATATAGAAGAATATGATGCCCTTGAAGCTGACTCTTCCAAAGATCGCCAAATTGAAATCAACGTTGAGTTGGTCAAGAGCAAACATTGGCTTAAAGCGTTCAGAGAAAAAATCGCTCGCATCTCTCAACAACTCTCTCTAAGGAGATAATTTGTAAATGTTGAATTAATGGCCGATAATCAAGTTGCAATGCTGCACAATGAAAAGCTGGATGCCTTTTGCACAAGACACTAGCCACCTAGAGACAAAGAGACTACAATACCTAAAGTTGAAGGCGGCCTCCATGTCCCTCTTCATGATGCTTGTTCCCTACCCCAACCCCTTGGCACCCTATAAATGATGTTATATCCCCCACAAATACCATGTTACCCATATTGTTGTCATCATGGCATTGCCCAGTTGAGGGCCAATGTAATGAACACATATTTTGCTAATTGCTATTGTTCATTTCTAAGGACGTCTTTTTCTTCTATGCTTTCGTTTTACATTGATGGGTAATACCTTTTAAGGTATCGATCATTTATCATTGATCGATGTAACCCACCATCGATAGTCCTTAGTTGATATGATCCGTTTGGCAACACTTGATCGACCGAGTATGGTCCTTCCCAGTTGGGCAACCACTTTCCATATTTAGGATCATTCCGATCTATAGGTAAGATCGTTTTCGAAACTAGGTCTCCTTCTTGAATGTCTTTTGATACTACTCTCTTATTATAGATATCGGCCATTTTCAACTTTTGTGTCTCTATGTTCTCTAAAGCAATAGCTCGTTGTTCGTCGAGCTCCAAAAGATTATACATTAAAGCTTCTTCATATTCTTCTCTAGTTGATCGATCTTGTTCTAAAACTCTGGGCGATAGAAAATTTATCTCAGCAAGTAAAACCGCCTCTTGACCATAGACCAATTGGTAAGGCGTAACCTTAGTGCTAGACTTAGGTGTAGTTCTATGTGCCCATAACGCTCTTAGTAATCCTTCATGCCATTGTCTTGGGTTATCATCCATCATCTTTCTTATAATTGACTTGATGGTTTTATTGGACGCTTCGACTTGCCCATTTGACTGGGCATAATAAGGTGTAGAATTGGCCATATTAATTTTATACTCAGCCAACAAATTCTTTACCTTAGAACTTACAAACATTGTCCCTTGATCGGCCACAATTGTTTGTGGAATGCCAAATCTGCATATGATATTTTCCCAGATGAAGTTTATAGCTTAAACATCAGAAACTGTTTTTAATGGAATAGCTTCTACCTATTTGGTAAAATAGTTTGTTACTACAATTACAAACTTGTGCAACATGGACGATGGAGGATATATTTGTCCTATAATGTCTATCGCTCAACATCTAAATGGCCATGGTTTTACAATGATCGATAACCCACTAGCTGGTGCTCGCTGTAATGGGCCATGCCTTTGGCACGATTCACAACCTTTTGCATATGTGGCACATTCCTCCCCCATGCGCGGCCAATAAAAGCCACTGCGCATTATTAGCCAGCGCATTTTTATGCCAGATTGATGTGCCCCACAGACACTATTATGTATCTCAGCCATTGTCAATTTCGCTTCATCAAGACCTAAACATCGCAATAAAATCCCATTTAGTCGACACTTATACAAAATGTCGTTTTGTAAAAAATAATGTATCGCCTTAAGACGGATTTTTCTATCGACCTTAAGTGATGGATTTTGCAGAAAAGTGATGATTGGGGTACACCAATCTTGTTGGCCATCAATTTGATTTACCTCAAATGAGCGATGAGATCGCTCTATGGCAGACTGTATTGTGCCATAACTAAAATTGGTCATGCCCCCCAAGTGTTTTAATACTTTATAGTCAGATACTATTTGAGCGAGGGTGTTAGCTTCATCGTTCTGAAGTCTTGGGACGAAAAGTAACTCAAAATCGTTAAAGCGATTTAACAACTGTAAGGGGATTTGATGAAATGGAATGAGTATATCGCTCTGGCACTTATAATGTCCTAGTAGGTTATTTATCACCAATTGTGAATCACCTTTAATTTGCACATTGGACACTCCTAAGTCCAATAAAATTTCAAGGCCGATGATTAACGCTTCATATTCAGACTGATTATTGGTGCATAATTGCGACAATGTATATGCAAATTTATATTTGCGTCCAATGGGCGATAGGATAATGATTCCAAGGCCTGCTCCATTAATAGTTTTGGAACCATCAAAGTACATCGTCCATGGAATGAACGATATAATGTTGATCTCTCGCTCTAATTCCTTTGGTATATCTACACAAGGGTAATCAGCTAAGAAATCGACCAATACTTGACCTTTAACAGCCTTTTGAGAGACAAATTTAATGTCAAACTCAGCTAAAGTTAACACCCAATAACCAATACGCTGATGTAAAATTGGTCGAGAAAATAAGAATTTCATTACATTATACTTAGAAATCAAGTAAACAGTTACATGTTTTAAATAAGCTCTCAACTTGGTACACATGAAATACAAGGCCAAACATAATTTTTCTATGGCCGAGTACTTTTGTTCATAAGGCAGTAACTGCTTACTTAAATAGTACACTGCTCTCTCGAATCCATCTTTTCCATCTTGCGCCAAGAGACATCCTATCGATCGGTCTGCTGCAGCGATGTAAAGCTTCATGGGATCTTTTAGTCTTGGCGACGCCATAACTGGTAGTATTGCTAAATATTTCTTCAAGCATTCAAATTCTTGTTGATGTCGCTCTTCCCAGACGAAATCGTCTCCATTCTTTAGTCCTAAGAGCGATGGGAATTCTTGAGTCTTTCCTGCACAGTTAGAAATGAATCTTTTTAAAAAATTCACCTGACCAAGAAACTTTTACAGTTCTTTCTTAGTCTTTGGAGGACTAGCCTCAATGATAGACTTTGATTTATTTTGGTCGATTTCTATTCCTCGCTGATGAACAAGAAAACCAAGAAAATTCCCTGCTTGCACCCGAAATGCACATTTTAAGGGATTTAATTTCAAGTTATATTCTCTCATTCGCTCAAAAGCTTTGATCAATTGAGAAAAGTGATTGGCCATAACTGGTGATTTTACTACAATATCGTCAACATAGACTTCGATAAAATGGCCGATCATGTCATGAAAAATTAAGTTCATCGCTCACTGATAAGTAGCACCAGCATTTTTTAGACCAAAAGGCATAACAACCCATTCATAACTACCAAGCGATCCTGGACATCTAAAGGTTGTTTTATGAACATCGTTCTCGGCGATATAGATTTGGTTATATCCCGAATACCCATCCATAAATGAGTATATTTCATGTCCAGCGGTTGAATCGGCCAAATTGTCGACCGATGGCATAGGATATTCATCCTTAGGAGTTGCCAAATTTAAATTTCTAAAGTCTATACAGACTCTAAGTTTGCCATTTTTCTTCTTAACTGGTACTATATTAGAAAGCCATTCTACATATCTGGCTTTTCTAATAAAATTGGCACTTAGCAATCGTTCAATTTCTTTCTTTACTTCTGGGATTATATTAGGAGCAAAACGTCTTGGCGCTTGCTTGTATGGCTAAAAAATTGGTCAAGTAGGAAGTTCATGTTCGACGATATTTCAATCTAAGCCTGGCATTTCCTTATAATCCCATGTAACACAATCCTTATATGAACGTAAAATGGCGATGAGTTCGTACCTTACATCTTGGTCGATAAGCTTGCTTATGAAGGTTGGACGATGTTCCTTGCCGTCGCCAAGGTCGATCTTTTCCAACGGGTTTCGAGCTTGCATATTTCCACGTTTGCTATAGGGGACTTCGTCATCGTCCTCCTGGGGAATCTCCTTTAAACTGTCCAAATCGTCCGTCTCTTGTGTGGCGAACGCTTCTACCTGATAAGCCACAATCTTGGCTTTTAAGGCCGTTACATTAACCCAATTTCTCTCAGGGTGTGAACCCGTCACTGCAGCTTCGAGGCCGATGTTCGGCCAGTTCTGGGTGCAAAGACCACTGAGGTTGGTCTTGCAGGATTGAATAATTCTGCCACGCGCTCCCTCAGCATGAGCCACAATCTTGGCTTTTAAGGCCGTTACAGCAACCCAATTTCTCTCAGGGTGTGAACCCATCACTGCAGCTTCGAGGCCGATGATCGGCCAGTTCTGGGTGCAAAGACCACTGAGGTTGGTCTTGCAGGATTGAATAATTCTGCCACGCGCTCCCTCAGCATGACACCATTCTCTGACACCACCTTCAGTGCATCGTCTATTTGGACGAACTGTAATGGACCATAGTTGCAGTCATAGAAGGATGCTTCCACGGCATGAGTGTCCATACTATAAGGCATATTGTCGGCCATAACAAACTCAACATTTCCCTTGACGTTCCATAAAAACAAACATTGATGTAGTGAAGATGGGACGCATTGACTGCCGTGAATCCAGTCTCGACCAAGTAGGACGTTATAACTGGTCATCGAATCCATAACAAAAAATGCTGTCGTCCTTATAACACTTCCGACCTTAATATCTAAGGGAAGAATTCCCTTTGCAGGAGCTGGAACCCCACTAAACCCTGTGAGTATGATGTCTGTGGGAATAAGATCGGCATCGGTCTTACCCAGCTTCTTCATCATTTTAGCAGGAATGACGTTGACTGCGGCCCCGGTGTCGATGAGAACCCTGCTCACAGGAACACCGTTGATCTCGGCCTTAATGTGTAAAGGTCGTAAGTGACTGGTCATTGCTTCTAGTGGTCGATCGAACACAACCTTGTCCTGACCTTGAATATCTGCTGTGTGCAAATTGGATGATGACTGAGGTCGACCTTGAACTGCTTTGCCTTTTGTTTTGGCTGCAACATGGATAACTTCTGGGCTTTCTTGTCTATCCCATGATGGCCATTGCTGATCAGTGTGCTGGTGCTCTCACTGTGTCTCCGTTGCTTCCATATCCCAGCCAGTCGGAGTGATTGGTGTGTCGTCGAGTTACTGTACATATTTGGCTACGTCTCCCTTGGGAACCCATTTCTTCACAAGAGGATCGCCATAACAAACTAGATAGTCAAACTTACCGCTTGGTTGACCCTGAGTGCTGATAGCTGGGTTGCCCGCCTTGTAGAGCTCCATCAGCAGCTTCTTCTGGGATTGGAACTTCTACTTCTACCCACTCGACATCTTCGACCATGGGTTCTTCTTCCTCATCGCCCCAACTAGTGGGGACTATTGCCGCTAATGCAGATGGAACAATCTGGGCGACGACTTCTGTTTTCTTGACGAGACGTGTGAGGGCCCGTCCCTCGGACTTGACTCGACCACGTGGGTCGAGAGCCGGTTTTCTGTTGATTTGGTTCCGCATCGGGCACGATCGGGCGATCGTGTGGCGGTTTGGACCCCAGGGGCATTTTGGTAAATATGCCCATGGTGGTCGGTTTCACACCCGCGTTGCACCCACGGCCTTGGATTGATGTATGTGGTTGTTTAGGATGGTTAGGTGGACCCTGGGATCGGAAGATCCCAGCTCGGGCTCGTGAGCGGGTCGAACGGGCTTTCGACCCGTTAGTTAGGCTGCTGGCCCGTTAGTGGGCCTGGCCCGTTAAGGGCCTGATGACTAGGGGTGGTTGGAGCAGTTGGCTCCAACCTACCCGGTTTCTCTTTTCCCCCTCTCTTCTTCTCTCCCTTCCTTCCTTCTTTCCCTGGTTCTTCTCTTCTCCAGCCAAGCTTTCCCCTTCTTCTCCCTTCTCCTCCGGTTGGGTAGACTTTGAAAGGCTGGGCTTTGAGCAGAGGATCTTCGTGGCAAGGTTGGCTGGACGCGTGGAGAGCTTCTTTGCTGTTGAGGTCGGTGTTTCTACCTCGATCCTTGGATCGGGTTCTACTAGGCTAGGATGTTTATGGTTGTGCTGTGAATGCCATGTTAGAATGCTTGTAGTTCCTGGTGTGCAATGTAGGTCATTCCTTGTATTCTTGCTTTGCAAATTCTGGTATTGTAACGGTTCGTTTTCCGTATTATCAAAGTTTCGTCAGTTTTGGTTTTCCGACCTAAAATGGGATTTAACCGTCCAAATATGGATTTCTTTGCATCATTAGATCCCTCACTTCAAAATATACTTGCTTGCAAAGTTTGATTGTATTCTAACATGTTTTGATCCTTCAAATCTTAGAAAATGGATTTCCGGAATACTGCGTTTTGAGCTCGACGGTCGATCGGTGCATCGACCGTCAGGCTCGACGGTCGATCGACGTATCGACCGTCCAGCGTTAGTATGTTTGCTTTGGGCCTGACGGTCGACCGTCGGATCGACCGTCGCATCGACCGTCGGGCTCTGTTGAGATTTTGGGTTCCCAGGGTCGATGGATCGATCGACCGTGGGACCTTAGCTTTTTCGCCATTTACCTGACGGTCGACCGTCGCATCGACCGTCAGGCTCTGGTTGGTTTTGGGCTGTTCAGGGTCGATGGTTGGATCGACCGTCGCCCTTGATTTTCTTCGTGTGGGCCTCACGGTCGATCCACGGATCGACCGTGGCATCGTCCGTGGCCCCACGGTCGATGTACGGATCGACCGTGGCATCGTCCGTGGCCCTTTGAACAGTGTTTTCTGGTTTTTCTTAAATGGCCTCCAATCTCAATTGAATCTTAAACATGTACGGAAGCTTGTAGGTGGATCTCGTGATGTTTTCAAAGGACTTTCATCGGGTTTGATGTTTGATCCGAGTTTCCTCTCTTTTTAGCAAACTTATGGTTGTGCTTGCATTTAATTCAAGTCCTGATAGAAAATACATATTTGGTAGCGGTTAAATGCTTAGTTGTTTGCTTAACCATTGGCTAGTTATGAGTGCTAGCTAATGAGGAATTGTGGAACCTTAGCCTCTTGCCGGCGAGTGCCGAGGGCTATTGTATATCTGTTGAACTTATAGTTGTTGATGTGACATATAGAGACATCTAGGGTTAGATGCTTGCTTAAGCTCATGCATTGTATGCATTAGAAGCATTTGAGGTTAGGCGGGCGATGTTTTAGGTCGCCGATTCGAGGCTCTCGGGTAGCTCGGATCTATCCTTATGACCGTGGATGGGTAGCTAGGAGTAGGGTGTGATTGTTGATCGAGTCTCTTGTCTTTTGAGGATTCACGCTAGTTGACTCTGATCAGTGTTCGAGGTTTAGAGGTCGTGTTGTCTTCCAAGGCCAAGTGCTAAGGACGCAACCGATGTGCTCCCGACGTGGTCCCCAGGCAGTGGTATCCCTGCTGGGTAAGGGTGATCTTGCATGGTACTGTTCCCCTGTCAGTGCTTAGGGTGATCTTGGTAGAGCGACCAAGAGAGAGGTTCATGACAGGAGCCCTTGGGACATCGGTGGGTTATGGGACCCGTGACATCCGTTAGACTTAGGCTGGGAGACAACACTGTTGGTGTTTTCCTCCTTTCAGTGTGTCGTAGAGTAGAACCCTACTGGGCTTTTTGCTCATTCCTACCCGGGCTGCGTTTGCAGGTGCAGGCGGCGGTCCTTCTTCGGTGGAGCCGTCTGGTTCGGCTTTTGGCGGCGCAGGTACATCCAGAGGCGTCTGAGGTTTGTTGGAGGAAGTAACTGTTGTATTTTTGATATATATAACATGTTGTAACCATTTTGGAGATAGTTTGGAATTTGGTATGAATCTGTAATTTGGAACTTAGATATTGTAAGACTTGATGTTTTATTATGATTAAAATCTGCTTAGCCTCTGGAATACTTTTGCTTAAATTGTTTACTATTTCCGCTTGTACTGCGCCGGTTGATGATGAATAGAGTTAGGACCCTCACGCCCCGTCCTGGATGGGTTTTCTGGGTCGGGGTGTGACAAGACGTTTCACTTTCACATCTCCATCGACCACTAGGGTGCGTCCGATCGGAGGATCGGAGCTCGATCGGGAAAGATCGATTTGGACGGCTGAGATAGATTTGGAATTTCTATATAAGGCCTATCTCTTTCTCCTCTTTCCTTCTCTCCTTCACCTGTCGTTCTCGCCTCCCTTCTCTCTCCCCTTCGGCTGAGCTAGGGTTGGGGACTTCGGCTTTCGGAGCTTGGATCTTTGCGGCTCGACTGGTGGCACGCGTGGAGGAGCTACCCTACTTGCTTAAGTAGGTGTTTCTACCTCGATCCTTGGATCGGGTTCTCCTAGGATAGGATTATTGTACTTTCACTGTAGGAATACATGTTAGAATGGTTTGTAACTCTTTGTATGTGTAGTGTAACTCATTTCTTGTATTCCTACGTTGAGATTTCAGTATTTGAATGGTTGGTTTCCGTATTATCGCCGTTTTGTCGGTTTTTGTCCATTTGAACCTAGATAAGAGATTTAACCGTCGAAAACTGAATTTCTTCACTCCATTAGCTTCCCCTTTGCTAAATATACTTGCTTGCAAGATTTCATCTTATTCCAAAGTGATTTGATACTTGAAATCCAAAGAAATGGATTTCCGACACTGTTCTGATGAACTGTGCCAAGGCTCGACGGTCGATCGGTGCATCGACCGTCCAGTGTTGTTTTACCCTTTCTGGGCCTGACAGTCGACCGTCGGATCGACCGTCGCATCGACCGTCGGGCTCTGTTGGGATTTTAGCCTCCCAGGGTCGATGCTTGGATCGACCGTGGGAGTTCCTCCTTTTCGCTATTTACCTGACGGTCGACCGTCGGATCGACCGTCGCATCGACCGTCAGGCGCTGTTTGGTTTTGGGCATCTCAGGGTCGATGGGTGGATCGACCGTCGCCCTTAGTTTTCTTTGCATGGGTCTCATGGTCGATCGCCGGATCGACCGTGGCATCGTCCGTGGCCTCACGGTCGATCCCAGGATCGACCGTGACATCGTCCATGACCACTTGGACTTGGTTTTCTGGTTTTTCTTGGATGGATTTGATGGGGGATTAACATCTAAACATGTTGGGAAGCATGTAGGGGGATTTGATGAGGTTTTCAAAGGATTTCCATTTGGTTTGAGATTGATTCAAATGTTCTTTCCTTTTCAGAAAACCTATGGTTCCACTTGCAATTAATATATGATTGATTGTAGTTAAGTGCTTAGTTAATTGCTTAGCCATTAGCTAGCTATGAGTGCTAGCTAATGAGGAATTGTGGAACCTTAGCCTCTTGCCGGTGAGTGCCGAGGGCTATTGTATATATGTGGAACTTATAACTGTTGATGTGGCATGTAGAGACATCTAGGATAGATGTTTGCCTAGGCTCATGCATTGTATGCATTAGAGGCATTTGAGGTTAGGCGGGCGATGGTTTGGGTCGCCGATCCAAGGCTCTCGGGTAGCTCGGATCTAGCCTTAGGACCGTGGATGGGTAGTCAGGAGTAGGGTGTGATTGTTTGATCAAGTCTCATGTCTTTTGAGGATCCACGCTAGTTGACTCTGATCATTGTTGAGGTTTAGAGGTCGGGTTGTCTTCCGAAGCTAAGTTCTAAGGATGGGTGTCGACGTCCCTGACATGGTCCCCAGGCAGTGGTTTCCTGCTGGGTAATGGTGATCCTACTGGTTCCGGTTCTTTCCTCCCAGCGTGTTGGTTGAGTTTCCCAGCGTGGTCGGTTGAGAAAAGTAGGATCCCTTGGGGAGTCGACGGGGTTGTGGGACCCGTGGCATCCGTTAGACTTGAGCTGAAAGACAACTCTGTTGTTGTTTTCCTCCCTTCAGTGTGCCGTAGAGTAGAACCCTACTGAGCTTATCGCTCACTCCTACCCGGGCTGTGTTTGCAGGTGCAGGCGGCAGTTCTTCCTCAGTGGAGCCAGCAGGTTCGGCTTTTGGCGGCGCGAGTACATCCAGAGGCGCTTGAGGTTGCTGGAGGATGATCTGTTGTACACTTTTTGATATGTATTTATATGTTGTAAACATTTTGGAGAACCTTTGGGATTTTGTATAAATCTGTATATTGGAGTTTAGACATTGTACAACTTGATGATGTATTATGATTGAATCTGTTTAGCCTCTGGAATACAATTGTCTTAAATTAATTATCTTTTCCGCTTTGTATCGCGCCGGTTGATGATGAATAGTGATAGGACCCTCACGCCCTGTCCTGGATGGGTTTTCTGGGTCGGGGTGTGACATGTTTGGCCCTCATCATCTGGCCACACTTCTTCTGGTGTCGTCGATACTGGGTCCGTGCCATCTCCTCCGCTGGAACTGATCAACGAGTGTACCAGTTGTAGTTGTACCATCTTTCCGGCTTGTATAGCTGAGGCACAAAGTTCCTTGGGTAAGTGTGAGGCTGACCTCGATTCCACTGCCAGGGTTGTGGGTGATGGAACTCGGTTCCAGAGAACGGCGTCACTGGACGACTAAGGTCCCAGTGACATCTTGGGCAGATATGTGTAAGCGCTGGCTCCTTCCCTTTGTCTTGGCTGAGTCTGGCGAATACATCTGGACGACTATCGTCCTGAGTATCATCGATGACAATCTTGAACTTCGGCAACTTGAAGTTTGCCACATCAATCAACACCATTCCCACTGGAGTAGCTTTGGGGAATGGGTTAGCATCAACTCCCATGTGTTTGGTTGGAAAACCAATCCTACCGGAGTCAATCGCATCATGCAAAACATTACGGAAAGCCAAACACTGATTAGTGTGATGTGAGGCATTATGCCATTTGCAATATCTTTTGTCTTTGATTTCATCAAGGTTTGGCATAGCAAGTCCATCTTTCAGTTTGACTTGTTTATCTTTCAATAATTGATCAAAGATTTGATCGGCCTTTGAAATATCAAAAGAAAACTTTCTCATTCGACGTTTACCGTTTTTGACTATTTCTTTACCCTTATGTTCTTGCTCAAGTTTGGCAAGTGCCTTACATATGTAAAATTTTCCTTTCAGCAGCTCGGCCAAACAAACATCATCCATATTGTAACATTCTTCATCGACGTCACTAACTTGATTAATTTCATAGTTAGTGTCTCTATAATAAGTCCTTTTGGACGATGATTTCATTTGATCTTCCTCTCTTAACAATTGTTCATAACGTATAGCGCTAGTCTGCAATTGAAAAAAATCAATGAAATCTGTATCTTGGAATTTCTTTTTAAGTTCAAGGGCTAATCCACTTTGAGCGATTTTTACGAATTCCCTTTCAGGCAAGGGAATAAAGCACCTACTTCTCGCTCTTTTAAATCTTTGTAAGAATGACTCTGCATTCTCATCTGGTCGTTGCCTCAGTTGAGCTTAATCGGCCATTGTTATTTCTGGTTCTGACTTATAAAATTGAGAGTGGAATGCATGTTCCATTTGCTGCCAACTTTAAATAGAGTTGGGCGATAACTTTATGAACCACGAGTAAGCTACCCCGGACAAGGAGTTAGGGAGCAACCTTAGTTTGACAAACTCATTTACTTCTCCACATTGCATGGAGAATTTCCCTGTGTTCAATGGTCGATGTTTCATCCACACCAGAGAACATGATGAACTCTGGAACTCTATAGTTCCTAGGAAATGGATACATGTAGTCAACCCAATCAGGATAAGGTTTTCTATAAGTTGGACGAGTGGCTGGTTGTCCTAAACTTATTTGTTCTTGTAGAATTTTCGCTATTTGCTCGCGCAGAACATCGGCCTGATTGAACTAAGGATTATTATATATTTGATCATATTGCTCATTTGGTTGTCGAGCATAATATGGCGGTGCTTCATATGGTCGATAGTTATTCTGATAAAGAATATTGCCCATTCGTTGACCATCGCCCATTCTCTGATTATAAAAATTATTTCCTACTGGCCGATTACCCTGGCCACCTAGTTGGCCAAAGTTATTTTATGGAAACCATTGGCCTTGGCCACTCAAGTTATTGTTTTGGCCGATATTTTGGGTAAACAAGGTTCTGGCCGTTAGGAGGAATATGGTCACCTACATCTAGAGGCATTCCATTCATCGATATCCCCTGATTAAGAAGAACTTCATTATTCGGCACTCCAGGTGCCGGAGGAACAACACCACTTTGCATTCCTTGAGTGAGAGGGACACCATTGTTTGGTACTCCTCCTGGGGTAAACACCTCACCATTGGGAGGCACTTGAGTTGGGGATACAAACAACCCAGGTGTCTGGCCGATGAAATTCAATCTTTGACTATTGTCATTATTCATTGATGGCCGATGATGGGTTGAACTAGTTTGTCCAACTTGACTATTTTGACCGATAAGGTTTTGATTGTGCAATGGATTTTGCAAAAGAACAAAACCATTATGACCACTAGGCCCGACAATAGTGTTGGGCGGAAAAGGACGATTGTTCTGAGTTGTATTTTGGCCTATAGGAATCATTGGAATGGTCGGTCTAAGGATATTTTGCCCAGAACTTGTGTTTGGTTAAGCCGTGTTGATAAAGGTTTGCATGGTATCAATAAAAGGCCTTAAAGCTACGGCGATGTGGCTAGCCATTTGCTGATTATTAGCATGTAAGGCCTCATCGACCATAGTTTGTGCAGTACTCGACGTTATATTTCCTGAATCAAGGGCATCTCTGACCGATGTGTTTCCTCGCTCCACAGAGCGATAGACCACCCTTTATATTACGTCGTTACCGCACCCCTCAAAACTTTGGGTTGCTTTTAAAGAACAAAATACATAAAGCTCCTCCATTGCTACAACATTGGGTAACTTGAATTGTTTCTGCAACGTTTTTTCTACCCATTTATACTGGGTGACTAAATATATAATAAAATAATATTATTTTGGAGTGACTTTTTGAGGAGTGATTTTTTGAGAGGTGATTTTACTGAAGTGACTTTCTGGAGGTGACTTTCTGAGATTTTCTGAGTTATTCTGTTTGGTTGGCGCTTGAAGTGGAGATATGGTCACCCCTAACTGTGGACAATTTCAGTGATTTTAATAATTTAATATTTCAATATTAATATTTTAATAATTTTTAAAATTAAAATATTAAATAATACTATTTTGGATGATGTGAACCAATCACGAGGTGACACGTGATATGTGGGACCCAGTTATATTAATATTTTATTACAGTATGATATTATTAATATTATTTGTCACTTCCCGCCGAGCCACTTCAACGACTTCAGGCTAAAATCACCCAAAGTCTAATCAGAAAGTGGAAGTTAAATTTGCGTTGGAGGTGAAGTGGCTTCAATCTCACTTCAACACAACCAAACAACCGAAGTGGTTGAAGTCACTTCAAAAAAAGTGACTCCAGCTCCACTTTAAGCCAACCAAACACGTCCCAAGACAAATCACACAGAATCAAGCATCTTGAAGAAGCAACTCGCATCGCTGGTCTGTCAAGTTTATCACGTTTAAGTTCAGACTTTAGAGATCTACTCTTGTATAGTTGTATGTCCAGAGCTTCCATGCCCTTTGTTGCTGTGCTATCTGGCCAATTTATGATGTATATATACGAGGATAAAGAAGAAAACTATTTAGTAAAAGGAGACAACAGTAGCAATTTGACACAAGGTGAAAATGCAAGACAGTACGTTATTACCCCAGGTTGTTGTTGGACTGAAGATAGAAAGATTGATATGGAGCCAAACCTTCAGTCCAGGGCACCAGCAAAGTACATGTTTGAAGATAACAGCCAAAAAAGTATGAACTTCAGGGTGCTCCTTTAAATAGTATGAACTTCAGCTCCATTACAAGGTGCTTTCAGATGTTAGACTTCGCCCTCAAACAGAACTCCCAGCTCAGATGCAGGAAACAAACGATAATTCTTGACAAATCTGACGCTCTCAAGATGTAACCATCTTTGGTACAGAATTTATGCTACTGGTGATTGTCAAATACCAATGGTCTACGTTGCCATGGATCACCTTTTTTTGGTCTTCCAAAATTCATCTTTCTTACCTTTCTTGGTTTCAAGCCCATTTTACTATTGATGATACCAAGTATAGCACTCCTATCCCTCTTGTTCTTTGTTGCAGCCTTCACATCTAAGATGGCCCGCAACTTCTGATATGAGCTAGCATCGGGTAAACGTGATAAATTTCTGATGATACCAAGTATAGCACTCTTATCCCTCTTGTCCATGGAAGCTCTGGACATACAACTATGGGCCTGTTTGGTTGCTGAGAAGTGAGCTGAAGTGAAGTGACTTCTGAAGAGTGGAGTGGAGTGGAATGAAGTGACTTCTAGGGGTTTCTGAATCTGGTGTTTGGTTGGTGTTTGAAGTAGGATATGGTCACCCCCAACTATTTAATATTTTAATAATTTTCCTATATTAAAATATTAAAAATAATACTATTTTAGATGACGTGGACTAATCACGAGGTGCCACGTGACTTGTGGGATCCATTTATATTAATATTTTATTACATATGATATTATTAACATTATTTGCCATTTAAAACATTAAAATAATATTTTAATCTGAAAATATTAATAATTTAATAACTTATATTAATATTTTATTACAGTATAATATTATTAATACTATTTTAGATGACGTGGACCAATCACGAGGTGCCACGTGACATGTGGGATCCATTTATATTAATATTTTATTACAATATGATATTATTAACATTATTTGCCATTTAAAATATGAAAATTAAAACATTAAAATAATATTTTAATCTTAAAATAATAATAATTTAATAACTTATATTAATATTTTATTACAGTATAATATTATTAATACTATTTTAGATGACGTGGACCAATCACGAGGTGACACGTGATATGTGAGACCTACTTATATTAATATTTTATTACAGTATAATATTATTAATATTATTTCTCACTTCAAATGCCACTCAAATGACTTCAGGCCAAAAAGACCCGAAGTCGAAATGGGAAGTGGCAGCTTTGGCTATAGTGATTTGGAAGTGGGGCTGAAGTCACTTCAGCCTCACTTCTGAGCAACCAAACACCTAAAGTGGCTCGGAAGTCACTTCAAAAAAGTGACTTTCGGCCACTTCATGTGAACCAAACATGCCCTACAAGAGTAGATCTCTGAAGTCTGAACTTAAACGTGATAAACTTGACAGACCAGAGATGCGAGTTGCTTTTTCAAGATGCTTGATTCTTCAAGGGGTGTGTCTATTGACACCGCCCTTTTTGCTAAGGACACCGCCCCTTTTTTTTTCCTAAACTACCCCCGTCGGGGTAGTTCGGTTTTTAAAAACCGAATATTAAGCACAAGTTCGGTTTTTAAAAACCGAACATTAAGCACAAGTTTGATTTTTAAAAACCGAACATTAAGCACACTTTCGATTTTTAAAATCCGAATACTATGTCGACTTTTAAAAACCGAACATTAACTACATGTTCGAGTTTTTATATCCGAATAGAAACCAAAAGTTCGATTTTTTAAAGCCGAACATTGCCTTAGTTATTAAAAACTAAAAGATCCGATGGCTGAGAAGTCGCCGGAGTGGATCGCCGGCGTAGGGGCGGCGGCGGCGGTCGGGATAGTGGCAGAAAGGTTCGTAGGACGATGGGGAAGATATCCACCGGAGTGGATTTGTCGGATGGACGCCGGGGGAACGGGATCTAGAGAAGAAAGGTGGTGGGTTTGGGTTGCCGTGGGAAGACGCCGGAGAAGACGAGGGGGGCGGTGGCTTCGGGCACGGCGTCCGGCGACAGAGAGCATGCCGATGGGGGCGACGTCGAGGTTGTAGGCCGGCGATGGACAAGGCCATTGAGAGAGAGAGGAGAGAGTGATCGGGGAGGGAATGAGAGGGCTGAGGTTGAAGACAAGGGTAGTTTAGGAAAAAAAGAAAAAGGGCGGTGTCCTTAGCTATTTAGACGGTGTAGATAGACGCATCCTTCTTCAAGAGTATGACATGAGCAGGTCTCCGACTCTAAATCCAGATAAGATGTCATAATTAAACCTGCCTCTTTATCGCTGTTAGATTCTTTCCTAATCCTCTCCGACGCAATTGAATCTGAGTAGGAGTAAGTTCCAAAAGTTATTAATAGCACCCCTAAGCTCAAACCTTTCTCTCATCAATCACCGTTTGTTTCCACAGTTATTTCTCCTCTCTAAAGCTTTGTTTCTTGCAACAATGGTGAGCAACGAGGACGCAGCGATAATGGCCAGGGATACGGCAGAGGCGAGGTTCAAAGCCAACGACCTCGACGGCGCCCGGCGGATGGCTCTCAAGGCCCATTCTCTCTTCCCCTCCCTCCCAGGCCTCCGGCAGCTGCTCGTCGCCTACGACATCCACGTCGCCGCGCTGCAAACGAAGGTCGGCGCCACCACCTACTGGCACGCTGTGCTCGGCGTCGATGCCTCGTCCGACAGCGACGCGATCAAGAAGAGGTTCAAAAAGATGTGTATGCTGACGCATCCGGACAAGAACGGCTCTGCCGCTGCCGACGGCGCCTTCAAGCTCATCAAGGAGGCGTACACCTTCTTGATTGCAAAAGATTCCATCAATGCGGCCAAGCGTCGTTCCAGTCCTCCTCCTCCTCCTCCTCCACCTCCTCCTCCGCCGGCGCCGCCGGCAGGCCTCGAGCCATCACAGAAGGAAACCAAGATGCGAAAACAGAGGATCATGAGATGCCAGTTTTGCCGGACAGAGGTCTTCAACCTGGTGGCGGAACCAAGCGAAACGGGCGGCGTGTGGGTCTACCAATGCGAGAAGTGCGGCATTCCCATGGCATGGACAGGCACCGAGTCCACGAAGTACCCTGGCCTGCCCCCCCGTCCTTCCACCCAGCCCTGTCCTCCTAATCGCTCCCGGAGCACCACCGCCGAGTGCTTGCGCTGTGGAAGAGAATGCGCCTGTGAGGCGGTCGGTGAATGGATGGGACTCGACTGCAAGCATTGCGGCGCTCGATCTAATATAGATGCTTCAAGTACTGCGTCAGATGCTCCACAAGTTCCCCGGACAGACAGCGCCGACGGCATCGGCCCTTCGGCAACTCCAGGATCGCGAACGTGCCTGCTGCAGGTGGTTTGTCCCCATTTTTCTACTAGATTTCATCGGGAGGTTACTGCCGGTCGCTCGCAGCACCTAAGGTGCAAGCACTGCAAGAAATGGCTCTATGTCGAAGTAGAGGCTGTCATTGGCGGCAAGACTCATCAAGCTTCAGCTCAACCAAAACCTTTGTCAGTACCGGCAACAAGCGCTCGTCGCCGATGTTTCACCAAAGATAATGCGGGTGGTGTTAAGCGGCAGTTCTTCTCTGTGACAGGTCATTGACGTGTCAGAAGCTTGCATCGGATTCGACAGCTGAAACCATGAAAATACTTAATTTTATTCCTTCTTCTGTAATTTGATTTGTATGAGAACTCACTAATGACGATTGGGTAATGAGATTATTATATGTAAATCATATGTTGTAAATTTTATCTGAAATGGGTTGGAATGGTTATTGGAGATTGATTGTAAATGATGTTTGGAATACAATTTTGATAGTTGTAAATGACGGTTGTAGTGATTTGTAATAATATAGATTGTATTGAGGACGGAAATGGCTGATGATGTATTGATGTCGCCGTTGTTTATAATGCATGCATGTGGCCAGTTACCAAACCAGACCACCATGCCATGTTTTCCTTCTCTTAATTGTCTTTTTCTAGACGGCTCGTTGCTAGTTCTAATTGACCCCTTGCATCAACATTGCAGATTAGTCCTTTTTCCGCTGCTGCTCCCACAACCTTGTCATGATGAAAACGAACGGCAATGACATAGAAAACATAGTTCTAGGGAGTTGTACTGAGAACAGTTGATATGCAATGAGTCCTCTAGGGAGGCATATACAATTATCAAACCCAGCAGGCATAATCCAATAGGGGTAATCTCGAAAAATATCAGCAGTATATAGTTTGGTATCAGCAATATACAGTTTGGTTTCCTCCTATGTTTCTTTTCTAGTAGCGGCTGTGAGAAGCATATTTTAGAGCAACACTAAAGATTTGTGTGCATGGCCTCGTGACATGTGCATTGCATATGCCTCCAATCGGTAATGAGATACCGATCAATTGATATAGTCTATCGGTATTGTAACATTGATGAAGTAGATCAATCAATCGGTATCTCATTACGGATTGGAGACATGTACATTAAAACATGTGCAATGCACATGCCACATGACCATGTACATAAATCATGACTCTTACAACAATCGAGCTTAGATGAAGGCTATGGAACATCCTGATTGAATCCATCCAACAGTACTCAAATGTATGTGAAAGAAACCAATCAACTAAAATCAAGAGGCCGACATGATAGCCAATATAGCATAATGGAAATATTACACCGGTGTTGAAGGGTGGCATGGAAGAGAGTTGTCACCATGTCTAGAGCTTCACTGTCATATTTGGTGAAGTCCTCTTCGGGTAATTTATCTAAGACGACCAGGCACTGGGCCAGAGCTCGTCTTAATTCTTGATGTTGACCCCCTTGAGTAGCTTCAGGATCAACAGTAGTCTTCTTGGCAGATATTATAGCATGCCATAAGTCAGAGATTGCTTGTATGGTATTTATCAGTTGGGTGATTTCGTCCTAAAAGAATAAATACTTAGTAAAGTGTTGTAGATAAAGCAATTGAAGGGGTCAAGTCGAACGATGCATACCTGGGATGAAGTAGAACCCGATGGACGTGCGGCTGGGGTAATAAAAGACGAAGTCGGAGTCATCGTCGTAAGGCTCTCACCCATCGTCCTTGTTGAAACATCAGTACGCTTGGTAGAGGCCGGCAAGATGGCATCGGCCATTAGTTGTTCTGGTACACCGGAGTTGGGCGCAGAGGTTGATGTGGGTTGTGAGGACCCGTTCCTCCAACCTGGTCCGACCGCGTTGGGTCGAGAGTCTGGTTTTGTGGTTTGGCTCGGTTGGCCTTGGTTTGTGATCGGTTGATCACATCGCTGCTTTTAGACCATAGGGGCAATTTGGTAAAATTGCGCCCTGGTGGTCTGTTTCACATCTGTGTAGTGCCCACACAGCCTTGATTGATGTATGTGATTGAATAGACCCAGTAGGAGTGTTCGGGATCGACAGATCCGGACGAGATTGCGAAGAGATATCGCAATTTGGGGTTTAGTCCGACTCGGTCCGATTAAACTGGCTAGACTAGGTCGGTTTAGCCACTTAAGTTGCTAAACCCCTTCCTCTCTCTCTCTCTCTCTCTCTCTCTCTTCCCTTTTCTTCTCCCCCCGTGCCCGACCACCCTCTTTTTTTTTCTCCTTTCTTCTCCTCCGCTCACGACCGCGCCGGCCCTCTCCCCTCCTCTGGAGCTCCTTCACCATCACCGTCGGCCACGTCCCTCCCGAGCTCTCGTCGTCCTCTCCTTTCCCCCGAAATCATGCGGCCTCGCCTTCCCTCTTCTTCCCTTCTCTTCCTGTCGTACGTGAACGACGGACTCCCGGTGATCTGGAGGTGGCGGCGGCGGCGAGGGCCTACTCCTTCCTTCCCTTCCCGCGGCGGCTCTTCTCCCCCTATCTTCCTTCTTCTCCGACGACGGTTGTGGGTAAGGGAGTGCCCGGTGGACTCCCAGCGATTCAAGGCGGCTCTCCGATGAGATGGAGATGACGACGACGATGGAGGACGGCGGATCACGGCGGATTAGCAAGGATTGAAGACTGGATTGGCGTTTAAGGTAGGGTTTCTACCTTAATTTTTGGGTTAAGCTAAATCTAGGGTTTGGTTTATTTTCTTGTTGATTTCTTTCCGTCAGATTGTTCCTCTTAGAATGCTTATCATCTGATCTAGCTTCCATGCGGTTTTTAGTTGGATTTAAACCGGATTTATACATGTTTTTCCTGGATTTTCGTCGATGCACTGTTCTTCGATGAACAGTTGAGTCCATGCCCACTTTATAAGCTGTGTGCGTATGATCTCGTGTAACTTTCAAGATGAAAGTTGTAGATCATCGAATCTACTTTCAATTGCCGCTGGTTTCATGATTTGTGGATTTATATATGAATTTTGGTGAATTTTCCCCTAAACTGCTGTGAAAAAGGAATTCAGAAATTAGTTAGTTAATTAAGTAGAAATTAGACATCAATTAGACTCAATTCTTGAACATGATGCTCCTAATATGCAATTGAATATATGATTAAGTTTGATTTCAAGTTTGACGTCGTTTGGACGTCAATTCGACGAGATTTCATTGCTTTTGGCCGAAAACCGAAATACGTGGTTTTCATCTATTTTCATTCGTCTGTTTGGATTGGATTTCGGGTATGCGTATTGAGAACCATTAATGAGCATGTTTGCTAAGTTTCGCATTAATTGGACGGACATAGTGAAACCTAGATTATACCCTAATCTTGTCGACTATATATAATTAAAGCATGATTAATCAATTGTAACTTGTCTAATTCATCTACTATCCTGAATTGATGTTCCTAGCAGTATACAGTAGATACATGTATGATTTGATAAGTTTGGGAGATTAATCCCTTGACTTCGACAACTTTGTTTAAGTTGCTAATCTTCTAGCTTAATTAACATTTGATTATGAAGTATGTTTAGTATCCATGTATTGTATACTCTAAGCCCTATGCGCGGCTCATGGTTGAACCAAAGGAGTCATGCCCCTTAGGATGTTTAGATAATTATTTGGGCCGAGGGTGTGCCCTAGTTAATGTGTTTTGTAACTATTGTGTATTGTTTGGCCGGGGTTGTATCCCGTTGTAGAAATTACGGTTGACGGCTGTGGATGTCGTTGTAATGCTGGATTTTTATCTGTGGGTGTTTGTTATAATTGCTTTGCTAGATAGATCTTTACTGTTTTAGACCCCTTATTATGTTTATCCTTTAGCAAGCTATAGGCTATGCCTAGCCCTGTATGTTGTGATGTCATATTGTTGCATACTTATATTTCTGTATCTCTATGCCTGAGCATTGCATGCATCTTGATTGCATTAGAAGCATTAAGGCTAGGCGGTAGGCGATGGGTTCGATCGCCGATCCGGAGTTCTCAGGTAGCCCGGATCTAGCCCTAGGTCCGGGGTTTGGTTAGTTGAGGACTAGGATGAGATTGTGTAGTGATGATCTGGTGTTGATCGAGGTCGCAACCTAGATATAATCATTTGAATTATGATATTAAGGAATAATGGTCGTATTGTATGTTTGTCCCAAGGGCCTAAGTGTGGATGTCGATGTCCATGACGTATGTCCCCGTACAAGGGGTGGTGTACGGTGAGAGCACCGGCGGTGAGTGCAGCGGCGATGCACCGACCCTGTGTCCGGGCTCGTGTTGGCCGTCCTTCTTGTTTCACCGCTTGGGTGAGGGTTACCCTATTTAGGGGCCTATTTTGGATCGACGAGGTGTGATGCCTCCAGTGGCACCTTAGACTTGGGTTGAAGGAGACTATTGTTGTGGTTCCCCTTCCTTGAGTGTGATGTAGAGTAGAACCTTACTGGGTATTGTTGCTCACCCTACCTGGGCTGCATCGGCGATGCAGGTCGATGCAGTTCCTTCTTTCAGGTGTTCTTCTAGAAGATGGCGTGACATTTTGAGGTGATCGAGGACTTGGAGCTTCAAGGAGTTCTTCTACAGTTCATTTACAGTTTTAATCATTGATGTATAATCTGATGTATTCAAGAACAGAATTGTATGATTATTAATTCAGTTGTAATTGAGAGATATTTTAATATTCTTTAATGTAGATGTTGAGGAAGGTGATGATATTGAAATTGTAAAATTGTAAAATGTACAGGTTTCTTGTGCTATAATTATAAAGTGGATTCTACCGAAATTTTTATGAACTTGATGATTAAATTGTTTAAATTCGTAGCAGTCATATACTTATGTCAAAGAGGTTGTCATTATCCTCATCCTCCTCGTCTCGGTCATAGTGTTGATCACCAGCCAGCCTTATCGTTCTTCGACCCCTACAAATATAAAAATAAGAAAATAGGTGATAGATCGGCCATAAACAAAAGTGTAATTATTTACACTTTTGTATTCTTTTGGGTGAGACGTTTGACTTTACGAATTGGAGAGGCCAGTGTATCATGAGAGGCTGATACAGAGCATAAACTCGCATTACCAATATCTCGAAGAAGATTATACGGACCATGAACAAGTATTTTACCTGTTAATGACAAACCTGGTTTAGCCGGGGCTGAATTCAAAATGTCAAAGAGGTTGTCATTATCCTCATCCTCCTCGTCTCGGTCATAGTGTTGATCACCAGCCAGCCTTATCGTTCTTCGACCCGTACAAATATAAAAATAAGAAAATAGGTGATAGATCGGCCATAAACAAAAGTGTAATTATTTACACTTTTGTATTCTTTTGGGTGAGACGTTTGACTTTACGACCCGAATGTACTTGTGTCTCAATTTGAGAAGAGGATTTGGTCGAGAGGTTTGTTGGCAAACTCTTCTCAGCATGGCTAGGAGCAGTCGGAGGGATTTCCTTGGCCATTTGAGACATGGGTGCATCCGCCACGACTGAAGGAGTAGTGATTACAGGTCGTGGGGAAGATGATGCATATAAAGAACTAGAGGAACTGGATTCCCCCTCTACGACAACCCTGAGAACATAAAAGTTTAAGTGTTAAGAAAAGAAAGAAGACAAAACAAGACAGATAATTTGGTAGTGCTCACTTAGCATGAGCAAATTGGCTACTTAGTCGACTGTTGTGAGAGCCAGTCTCTTTCTCTGCAACTGGAGGTGGAGATGAAAAATGTTGAGATTGGGCACGAGTCTTTCTTTGGCCACGTCTCTTCTTGGGCAATGCATCACCCTCATCATCAGGACCTATTAATCATAATATTGATCAAAATGAGACGAGTTCCCATATGATTAGGGAGAAAAGTGTAAGTTTACCTTTTCTTTTCCTCTTTTCTGGCCGAGGGTCAGAGACTTCTTTCTTTCGCCCTTTCTTCTCCTTCGGAGGGGTAAAGTTATAAAAAACGAGATCCTTATCCAGGAAGAAGAGACGCTCTTTAGCCAATGAATCCCGGCTGTCGACTATGGTAGTCTCAATATCATTGGTTGGTTCAAAGGATCTAAGTTTAAATCTCTTGATGAGGAGCAGTTCTCTCTTCTCCACATGGAGTACCCGATCAATGTTGGAGAAGACACATCGCCCTTGAGCGATAATGTTGAAGCTAAAGTATGGTGGAACTAGCCAAGCTTGTTTAAGGCCAAATTGGGAGCATAAACCTCTACTCCACATTTATTGTTGGCCTTGGCCCAAGCCATGTCAAATTGAAGGTCACGGTCGATAAGAAAGCGGGCCCAAGCTATATCTTATCCTCGGATTCCAGGTTTGAGGAAAGATCAAGTAAGGGACTAATGGACGATGGGTGAGAGTCAAGATTGAATGGACGATAAGAAGAATAAGTGAACAGAGTATAAAAATGATTAAAAACTTGTCGAAAGGACTTGGGAATGAATGATGAAGAAAGATACAAATGGCCTTGAGTTCTAGCCGATGATGATGAAGGTGGCATATGAAGCTCAGAAAAATAGGTTCTAAGCCAAAATTGGACTATCCAAACAGGGCCAAAACCCGTCAATTACTATCCTCTTTCAATTGGTCAAGGACGAGATACATGCCTCGATAATTGGCTGACAGAATGAAAGAAGAAAAAGAAAGAACTTGTTTGGCAGTAGCAGGTTCTCGGGCGAGTTGAATATAACCCTTGACAGGTCTCTTGGCAGGAAGGCAAAGGATAAATTTACACAGCCAATAATAAATGAATGCTAATCGTTCACGGGAGTTTGGAGGGTCATTGGTCTCTGCCAACTTGGCGTAGGTGTTAATAAAGAGACCATAATTCTTATCGGCCTCAAAAACTGTTGTATAGTCAGGTAGTTCCATATTGGCCGATATAAGAGAGCCAAGAGGAGAAAGGCTAGTTAAGAGCGATACATCTAAAAAGGTGATGGTAAGTGTATCAAAAGGGAAGACAAAATTGTTATACTCTGTCGACCAAAAAAGGAATGACGAGATAAGTAAGTTGGGTTCTTGATGAGGGATTCGAGTGCTCAAGTCCAAAAAGTCTAAGATGCCAGCATCAGAGAAAATTTTCTTAGACTCAGAATGGTTGATCATTCTGTTATGCCATTCGATGAATTTATCATCGGTCAAAGGCCAAGTAGTGATGGGAGTTTTTGAAGAAAGAGAGGACAGGTTAAGATTCTGGGAAAAGGGCAAATCGCTAGAAAGGGGGAATGAATGTACAATAGGCATTGCCTCAGAGCCAAGGAAGGAATGCTCTCAGGGACAAAGCAAGGACCCAACATAAATAATTTAGAGTTAGAGTCACCTTCTCGGACCAAATAAGTGCTCCTTATCTCATCCGGCTTCATGCTTTCATTAAATTCCGCAACGACTGCATTCACCTCTTTTTGAATGGCTAAACAACTAATGACGGACACATAGGCAAAATGAGCAATGACCAATGACCGATAAGCACATGGTTTCATCGTCCAGATGCAAACCATCGGCCAAATGGGCGATCATATGTCTATGTGTAAGGATGGAGCATCGTCCATAAAGCAAGAAACCAAATCATCGGCCAAAAACAAACATGAAGCAAGCAAAGGACGACGGTTGACCAAAGGTCATGACAAAACAAGCCAATTGAAGTCATCGTCCAGAAGCAATTAAAACATGTGTCAATTAAGATCATAAAACACATGCAAGTATGATGTGGACAAGGAAGGATAAGTAATCCAGCGTAATCATGACGTGTGCAATGAAGAAACACCGACCACGTGTACTCTCCAAACCAAAATAGAATGTGAAAGAAGCCGTTGCGGCGCAGTTAGTGCACAATCCCCTTCATCTGTGCCATTACCACTCAAGGCAGGAACAATTATTAGATCCTTAAATATAAATAGCTTTTTTTTCACCACTGTAAACCCCCCGACACCCTTGTAACCAACCATGAGCATGGATTCCATCGTTCCTTTTATAGATGTAAGTTTTATTAATGAAGATCTTTAGTTGAATTACTGTTCTTTTTATTGCTTTCTTAGAATAATTAATGTAGTTAGTATGATCAGTTTAATGGTTTTCATTTCCGTTCTTTATGGTAATTTAACTTAGAATTATGAGTTTTTCGTTTTTGTTCTTTCCGGTGGTTCAATTTAGTATAATTTAGGTTTAATTATTTTAGATTAACTCTCAGATTAAGATAAACTAGTTTTATTAATGCTGTTTATTTGATTTCCGATTTTAGATTTAATTTAGGGATAATTTAGATTTAATTAGGTTAAGATAAGTAGTTTCTGTTCTTTCTTTCTAGTTACTGTTTTAAGTTCATATAGATTAATTAATTAGTTAAGATAATTTTAGATTAATTTAGATTCTATTTAAAATGAAATTTAGATTTATTTTTAATTCTCTTACTGTCATTCCGATTGATCATCTTTTTCATTTAAATAGACACCTCTGTTCGAACATAGTTTGAAGGAGTTTGAACCTTATCACGTCCCTGATTTTATTATTAAAACTAAGTTTGACCATTGCCGGTCTACGACAAGATTTCCACATCAACAGTATGTGAAATAAACCAATCAAACAAAATCAAGAGGCTAGCATGATAGCCAATATAGCATAACAGAAATATTACACCGGTGCTGAAGGGTGGTATTGTTGTAAAATTTTGCAAGTGCACGAAATCGTAGCAAGTAATATAGTGACAAAAATAGATGTCGAACCCACGGGGACTATTTATCTATTATCTATTAAAATTGTTCTAGCTCTGAATTATTTGAAAATCCAAAATGATAATGAGTAGAATAAAATGATTACCTACGAAACACTTAAATAGAAGAAGATTTAACCCAAAATATAGAAATGCTAAGGCATCCGACTCACCTAACCAATCCAATCTCAAATCCTCACCATGAAATTAATCATTCATCATCCTATTTGACGGTGAAATATTCTAATTTATTTAAAACCCTCTCTCGAGTAGAATTAGAATTACCCAATATGCGATAACCGGCGAAATTTCAATGCAAATTTAAAAACATTCAACACATTAAGATCAATATATTTCACATCAAAGCCGCACGAATCACGTTGACACATCTCTGTCTTTCGTTCAATTCATGGCATATATCATATAAAGCTAACTACATACATTATCTCTCGAATCAACATGCACAACAAATCAATCAACTATTGGCCAGATAATTGAAATCATTAAACCCAATGACATATACTCAAACGGATGATAAAATCAAGATCACATAAAAATATGACTTGGAATAATCATAGAGAGGTTACATCATAACCTTAACAATAAGATTTAATTCATAATAGAATCAAAACAAACTTCCACGGATCTGGAATTCATAATCAAAGGTTTTGAAAGAGAAAATGAAAGAGTTGAGAAGGAAAAACTACATGTAGATCGAGAGTCCCAATCGTGGACAAGCTCCGAATTGGCCTCCATCTTCTTTCTCTTTTTCCTCATGCTTCTCCTCCTTTGCTGGTTGAAAAACTCCTCTAATGCTTGCTGCCTTCTCATCCCTTTCCCCCCTTCTCTAACTACCGGCCTCTTCTTTCTTTTCAAAACAATAAATTTCCATGCAATTCATTGATGCCCAATTTTCTCCCTCCAAAGTCCAAATCATCGTTTTTGGGAAATTAATCAACACGAAAGTTGTAGAGATTTTTCTTGGCTTTCCATAGACACCAAAATCACCCAATTTGGAGATATGTAGCAGAAGTTATACCCAAAATACCGAAAGTTGTCCCAGAAAATCTGAGAATAAAATATTTCCTCCTAAATCACCATGATTCCTTCATTCCACAATTATTCCTAAACTGAAATAAACAAAGTAAATAAAAACTCTAATAAAAACGGAAATAAAGCAAACAACTAGCATAAATTAAGATTAAAAGTATGACAAACATATATAGAAATTAAGCACATCAGGCATCTCATCAAACAAAACACAATTAGCAAATAACAAAACCATGAGAATAGGCTTGACAATTACATCATCAAACTGCATTTATTGCAAAAAGAAACTCGAAAAGGTACAACCTCCGTATCATGTAACCTCCCTCGACTAGTATGGTTGGATCCATTCTAACATATATCCTTCAAAGATAAAATATAATGCATTCATCTATAAATTTATGGCGAAAAGATGAACAGGGTGAAGACCTACATATATTGATTTTCACTGCTGTTAAACCATATTAGGCCTTTGAGGTAGCAAGAGATTGTAAAATTTTTCCTTCAAGAAGAAGCTGCGGCCCTTGCTATCAACAGCCTTCTTCCACCCACACCATCCACCATTCACAATCTTCTTGAGGTCATCACTGCCGGTGTAGTGTGGATCAAGGATTAGAAAGGCACAGTCGCCGCTTACCTCATTGTAATCAACACCTAATAGGGTATACGCAAGAACACCACCCCCTGCGTTCACCGGAAACAAGGTAATATAAGTCGATACCCAACAGTAAGTACTAACTTCTACTTGGGGGGTCTAAGCATATAGACTAACATATGGGTCATTTGACTAACCAAAAAGGATGGAATCTTGGCCACTACTTAACCTCGTTGAGAATATCGCAATAAGTTCAGACTAGTATATGGATCACCTAGCCATCTTGACAATATAATACTAACCAATCATTACTGGGGTTCCTTGTGTCTCAAAATGCATGGCAAGCTCTCTACATTTCTCTGGAAGCTCTGCTCCAGATCTCACATTCATAATCTTGCAGGTAACCTAATAAAGTGGCAAAGTTAGTACAAAAAAAAATGAGGAACAGTATTGTATAGTTCATCAAACCAAAAACATATAGCATCTATGCAAATTTAGTACCAGTTCTCTGACATTCTTAAAGCCAAGTAGGACCTTAATAAGAACAGTATTTTCTATTTCATACTGAAAACAAATACCGAAAACAACGAAATTTAACACCTAATAGAGAAAGTAACATCCATTATAAACACTATTGATTGACATGATTTATTTACCTGCACTACTGGCTGCTGAATCTCTCTCTGTTTACGACTAAACACATGTACTTTCTAGTGTCTCCTGAAAACCTGTTCTACTTTTGATTATATAAAGAAAGATTATGAACTAAACTTATTGTTGTAGAGAAGAGCATGTTCAGCTGATTTATAGTGTAAAACAAAGGTTAGGAAAAACAATACCAATTATCGGAGGAGTGTGATATTGTCTGCAAAAGACAAGTTTTGGATGACCACTTAGAAGGTGTGGGTGCATAGAGTGTACACGAGATGAGATTTTAGTCAGGGAAGGAGCCTCAGCTTGTATTCAGAGGGCCACAAGTTTGGGTTGACCATTTAAGAAGATTTGGGTGCATAAAGTGTAGGCTAGAAGAAAATTTAGTCAGGAAAGGGGTCTCAGTTTATATCCAGGGGGCAATCAATAGAATAGGCAGACAGAATGCATTGGGGGGAAGTTGCTAGGTAGGACTTGAAAAAGCTTGCAGTAACTATAGGTGGAACACCTCCGGTGATTCACAAAAGATCTCTAGTCCTAGAAAACTAGAGCTTGATGCTCAAGTTTATGGTCTATATCTTGATAGCAATGCACTACATTATTCCTCAACTTCGATGTCAACATTTATTATCTGATGTACGTTCCATAACAGAAACATAGCCCTGTAGAATTACTTACATACCATGCGAAGTTGCATGCTAAGTGTCGAGCTATTGCCCTTTCTGCTGGTATTTGAGTGATACATTAGTCCAGCACAAAGTAATATGGTTCCATCACAATGTGAAAGCAAAATAAACTTCAAACGTGCATAAGACCAGCAGAAAGGGTACATAATGTGATGGAACCAAATAATCAACTACTGGATTGCTAATAGATTCCATTTAGCTGCAAAAGATTAGATCTTACACCAAGAAGCTTATCCAGAACAAAGCTTAACTCAATGGCTCCAATCCATTCTCGTGATCCAACAAATGATGGCTCTTTATCACCAATCTCAACTAGTGCTTGCTGAATTTCCCTGAAACAAAAGGTAGCAGAGTCCACAAACTTGTCATTAACGAAGTTAGAAAACCATAGACAAAAATGTTCATGTTTGAAATTGTCAAGGTTCAATGAATGTACCTCCAAATGCAACAAAAAAAAAACTAATTTATTGGAAAATATTAATTAGGAAATTAAAAACATGTCAGCCATCAAAAGCAGCAAGTGGATTTCAGGATTGACACCAGATAGCTGATTAAGCAAAGAAACTAGAACTCCGAACTGTATGCATGCAGAATGTTCTAAAAACGCCTACCTGTGAGAAAGTACTTCAAAAGATGAATATCGCTGTAGTCTAAACCAAGATATTATTGTTTGCAGTGATCGGTAGGCACAACCCCAGCCCTGAAAATTATTTAATTAGTTAAGCATGCACTTGGTACTTACTACTTGCAACAATAAGAATATAGCCATATGGATGCTTCTTATCATTGAACACTTCTCATAAACCAGAAAGTTTCAAATGGAGGTCATGATGCATTGATGAAGTAGCTTCTAATATTCTGTATATAATTGACAAGTGAGGCATACACAGAAAGCGCAAATGAGAGCAAGCTTTCTATCACAAAACAAAAAAATTTAACAGCCAAAAACAAAGCAATAGCATTCCCTCACTGGTTTAATAATGAGATACTAGCTATGAAGTTTCCAAGGAAAAAAAAAGAAAAATTATTTAGCACATGAAGGCTGAAATTTTCAAAAAAGATGCTTCAGATTCCAACCATGGAGATATCATTTGATCCACTACCTGTCTTGGCTTTCGTTTCTAAAGAAACCATGAAAAGGCAGTAATAATCTAATAGACAGCTTTTGCAATAAGATGGCAGGGATGGGCTACATGTGAGGCATCATTTGGTGGGACACATGCAGCTCTACTAGTACAGCTCAAGATTTTGGGCTGCAAAGACAAGCATCCGGTGCAAAGTTTACCATACATCAAAGAAGGTTTCATGAATCTTGATGCCAGACTAGGAGCAATGTCCTTGAAAACATCTTTTTCTCCCCATAGTTAGAAGATTTACAGAAGTTAGAACTACCAGGTCAAAAGTCTGGAATGTGTACAATTTGCTAAGCCAACCATCAGTTCGCCAGAAAGGCAAAACTATTTCCCTCAAAGTTAGAGCCTTCACATATTTTATGCATAGCATATTTCTTATGGAAGACTCGCTTTTATAAAAAGTCCAAAAGTGTATCTTAGGAAAATGCATTGTGTATCATGCACATGAAAGATGCAAGTGTGAAACAAAGAAAATGTAAAAAGTCACATTATGTCTTAGTCCTAGTACAGAAATTAGATCGGAACAGCTAGTATAAAGGATTTACATTGTCGTCGATACCGTCATGAAGGTAATGATAGTATTCATAAGATCCGTCAACCAAAGAGCTGATACCCCCCAATACTGCAATATGCTTCCCAGTCAAAAATACATCTCATATAATTAGGAGGAACATTCTTATGGAGAAAAATAACTTCATTGGCGAGTCAAACTACATATTAAGATTTACAAAACAAACCCAACAGGATAGATTGGAAGACTCACTCCCACTGTTTGGAATTTCATAGTGGACATCTCGAAGCACCGGGCACCCTGAAGGTTTCATCAAGTTGGCAAGAGTGAAGAAAGCATTTTCTTTAGGTTGAACACTATATAAAAGAAAATGAGGAAAAGGCAGCTTTCAAAGAATGTAAGAAAACTTTGCACATACACACATACAACCAATGCACGGAGACAAAAGCAAAAAATTGAAGAACCAAGCACACAAGCATGCCTACAGGAAGAAACTAGTGGTTGAGCTATTACCGGTTCTTGTCGAGCTAATCACGCTAAGACTCTTAATATCAAAATTTAGCGCATTAGCTATAAGTAAGAGAGGACGATCCAATGGCAACCCCAACCTTGAGTGTAATGATTTCCTTATTTCAACTGCTTGGATACAAAGAGATCGTAAGATTAAAGACAATTCATTGTGCATGTTAAGCCACAATAAAGTTTCAAATCACACCCTTTTGTGTGTTAAAACTCAAATCTAGAGTCCACTTGAACCTTACATTACCTTGTTTCAACTCAGTCTCCCCATATTTAAGATCATATATGGCTGTTATTGGGTGCAAAAAGCCAGGGGGAAGGAAGTGATATGGATGGAGCTGTAAACATCAAAGACAATTTAGTTGCAAAGGAAACAAGGAACCAATTTTCTACGGAAACCAAAGAACATGCTATTCAGAATATGGAGAGAAAAATCTTCAGCGCAGCTGAATATCAATATGCTTTATGTCATGAAACAGCTTTTTAGGATTCAGTAATTAAATTCATAGTGTTTTAAATGAATAAGAGTATTTTATCTTAAAAAAGAATTACAAAGAGAACAGTACACAGTGAACAATATCATTCCTTTCTATTAAATATTTGATCTCCTCGGCAAAAACTTCATTGAAAACACCACAATCAAATTAAGGCGTGAATAAAAACCAAGACATTGCAGTGGCAAGGTAAAGAATGGGAATAAGTATGTAGGAAAGCGCCACAAGAGGAAGTGGACAAATGGATTCTACAACTTGGCACTACTAGAAGCCTGTCATTGACAATGTCCTTAGGTATGACCTAATAAAACCAATTTACATGCTCATTAAAAGGTTAATTCAACTTTACTGCGATCAGATACTGGGGGGATGTTACAATCAAAAGTGGTCACACTTTCTTACAACTTCTTAAAAATAGATGACAGCTGTTGGAAATGCCTTTAGATATAACTAAAACTTCAACCTATATGCTCATACAAAATGATTACATAAGCTCATTACTATCAGGTACTTGACAAATGGGAAGGTTTGACTCAAGTTTCTGGAATTCAAACAGTGAAGGAATAAATCCCACCAATTTGCATATATCTTCCTATTAAATGTTCTTTTTCAAAATAAAAGGGCTAAATTACCTGAGTGTGTTGTGTAAGAAGCTTTTTTGCAGTAACCTTCTTCATCGAAATTAATTGGTCACCCAGTCCGGGCACAACCAGCTTAGAAACAGCATCAGATACAGGAAAAGCTTTTGATGTGTAGCAGAGAACATCAAGCTTGAAATTGACAAGAAAAAGGCGTGCCAGTTCTGGTGCTGAAGTGAGGTGTTAAATGCAAAAACAATGAATAACACCAAATAAGTACATAAGCAATATAAAATAATGAAACAAAAAATAAATATCTATACAATCAAGTGATTAGAACCTGGAAAATATTCTGCATTAGGTGCATCAGATTTTGGATGATTTCTCGATTGATTGAACAGGACAGTTACTCGGATGGTATCTGCACTCTAAGAAAAATAGCAATCAGAAAGATCATATCACCATACTAAGTATATAGAAAAAGGCGTCAATGGCTTACAGAAAAGCAGAAGAACAAAAAATATCAGTTTGGCAGATCACAAAAAGCAATCAGAAATATCGAACTAAGTACATCAGCAAGTAAAAAAGGCATCAGCGCCATACAGGAAAAGAAAAGGTATAAATTGTTAGTCCTATCTTGGCTGGGTAAAGTTTTAGAGCAACTAGTGAAGATTCAGATACCATAATTTCACTATGAAACAACCGCATAACAGAGAGAAGGACATCCCATCTCGAAGCAAATTTCTTGCTTTCTTATGTACCGATTTTCATAAAAGGTTTGCAATCATACCTGCTAGACAAAAATCCGATCGCTTTAAAAATTGTTCATTTATTACAATGAGTTAAAATCCTTATCTTGACAAAACTTTTCAACCTTAAACTAGCCCTAGGGAAATTTCTATTTCTCGTGTAACAAGATTTTAAAATTTGGCAAAACAAAGCGACCCCTGGACCTTGCCAGAAACTAATATAGGGCTGGTTTCTGCTGTTTTGGAGCAAAGCATGCCTGGATTCGCCTGAAAAACTAGGTCAAGACTGAATTCAAGCCCATTTATAAGCCTGTTTCTTTATCCTTCTTCCCCACCCAATTTTTCTCATCCTTCTCTCCTCAACTCCAAAGTAGAAAACCAATGACAAAATCTCTTAAAACAACCATTTCCATAACCTCTTAACTAAAACACCTAAACACATACAACCTACCTACAACAAGCAGAAAAGAAGTGGAAAACGTTAAACAACTCGAACCCGTGATGTCCGTTTATGTACAGAACAATGAAGACATTGTTTACTAGGCTTGATTCGTTATTTTTTCATGTAATCATGCAATGAGCCTTCAGAAGGATAATCGAGCCCTTCTATGAGTGGCCATTGAAATGTTCTGTAATAGACTTGTTTGATGATTTTGGTTTAAATAAGATGGATGTATGAAAAATAAAAGGTAGAATTTTACTCGCCAACTATTCCTAATGGAAGGTATGGAGTCTGAAAAGGAGTTCACAACAAATAGGTATCTTTTTCCTCATTTGTGTATTTGATTATTTTATACATCATTCATGCCATAGAAAGACATATACCAACTCCACAGAAAAAAAGGCCCTGCACATGATAAAAGTGAATTGCAATATGAGATTTGATATATGAATACATAAGTCTCATTTATGATCAAGATACCCCTATAAACATGTCTCACTAATTAAATATTCATAAACAAGCAAAAGGAGCTATATCAATCAAAATGATGGTACTGCGGGGTAGATAATTTTACAAAATTCATTCCTTCAAAACTTTTTAGCACACTATTTCCTCTTCATCATCAACAACAAGAATAGCCAACTTAAAATTGAATCACAAAGCTAAGGAGGGCCCTAGAGAAGACAGGAAATATAAGTGCTCTTCATACATGGAACTTTATATTGGCGAGAGTAACCTGCAACAAATGTTGAAGGCCTGGTAATAAAATCAAGTTCCCACAAACAAGGAGCAAACCTCAGTTCCTACCTTGGACGTCAATGAATTTGGATGGAGACTAAAAGTGAAAGCGTCTAACAAACATAAGATTCCTCATTTAATAATCCAGGTCATAAAGTCAGAAACTTCAATATGCATAAAGATGCGACCAATAAAATTATGAGACCAAAAAGCTTAAGCCTTTGAAAAAGTGGGAGTTAATAGGTATATAGTCTATCATGCCCCTCACGTGTGGCATGACTCTTCACATGTGAATATTGAATTTAAGGAGATGCTAACTCGACTATTGAAGGGAGTAAGGTTTGAACCCAAGACCTTTGCTCTGATACCATGTGAAACACTCTAACCACTCAACCCAAAAGCTCAAGTCTATGAAAAAGGGAGACTTAATAGGTATATAGTCTAACAAAAATAATGGAAAAAATATTGCACAAAAACCAAAATTTATCTTGTATTTCTGTAATAAAGGAGATCATAATCATTTTCGAACTTAGCTAACCTGTATTGCAGTTGATGATGGGCTGCACTTATCTTTTGAGCAAAAGTAAGAACATGCGGGAACCTTTGAACTGGACTCTGATGCATGAGTGTCCAGATGCATGTGATCAAAGCAACTTGTGAAATCTAACTCTGAACCATGCAGTAAAAAGGAAGGAGATTGTTCATCAGAAGCTGCATTTGGTGCTTCAACTAGAAATGCTACCTGAGGATCTTTAAGCTTAGCAGCAGCTGCAACAGTAATGCAAGAAAGCACATCCTCCACATCTGAGAAAAGTCAAATTAGAATTCTGCCAAGTGAAGAACTAAGCAGTCTTAAGCACAGACAATTCCAGTATAATATCAGATTATGAATCAAAAATTTTCTGTCAATTGCAACCATCCACCAATTCAAAACATACAATGGTTGCGAGCCAGCGAAAACATAATGGGAGCTTCCGAGTGCAAGATAATGCTATCTTGATGACAATATACTAGTTATGACATTGCAATCCACTTTATGCTCACTATAGTCATTTTCCCAGTCTAATATTCGTAGCTTTGCCCAGGCTTGGGCTGCTTCACGTAATGGATTCATAAGATGCCAAGGGCACCTCATATTACTTCATAGAGCAGACATTTACAATTTCAGGAACAGTTTTTCTGTAATCTTAGTGGTACCATATTTCATATTTAAACTACAATTCACAGAATTCGACATTGCTATCAAATTATCTGACAAATTGATCCCCAAGAAGACTAATCTGGAATCGAGAAACATGAATCACAAATAGATCATTCCTCTTGGATTAGGAACTATGGGATATATGTAAAAACACAAGACAGATCATTATCTGCTCGTCATATGCACTGAAAAATGAAGTGTCCAAAGTTCATTACAAAATCCTTACAGGTTCAGATACTAGGCTTTGCATTGCTCTTACAACAAAGCTACCCCTGGCATAGTATTCTAGAAAAGAAGTAAAATGCCATACTATACGAAACCGCTGAGGCGATATCTTATCTAAGGTATCATTTTGACTATTCTGCTTAATGAAATTATCTCCTTTCATTTAGTGTCTCCATTCCCAGAATGCTAATGATAAGTAGCTTCAAAGAAGAACATTATGTAGCTTTGAAAGTCTTAACAGGTCTCACTTCCAGTTGAGATATCACTCCTGTCCTAGGCTTGATGAAAAATAAACTATTCTGTTCTGTTCACACCACTTTAACATGGCAAAAGTATATTCCAAAATGCTCATCCTTTGATAGTAAGATCATGTAGTATATGGAACTTCTATTGCCCAAAGACCTTTACGACATACGGTAAAGTGAAGAAGTTTATGCATGTGTGCAATCACATGAGATTTAGATGAGGAAAACCCGTAATTTATATTACGTTTAAAAATAAATTTCAAGCTACTCATCAGCGAAATCACTAACCTGATGTCTTATTTCCTGGAACATAAACAGGCAACTTCAATGCCAATTCACATCTGAGAAGGCAACCAATGTCCCAAACATAGTTTTCGGAGCGATCTTCGTAAACATGGCTTAAAGCTTCCAAATTTCCAAGCTTTGTAGATCCAGAAAGGAAAAAGTTAATGTCACCAGTAGCCAAATCAGCAGTAGCTCCAATCATGGCGTGACTTCCTCCACCATTTGAAAGCAACTTCCTTAATTTGCAAGAGGCCTCTACAGCTTTACTAGCATTTTGCTCCCAGTTCCCGTTGCAGACAACTAATGCTCCCACTACATCAAGTCCCCTTAATAGTAGTGTCCTAAGATCATCTACTCCATAAGATGCAAAGAGTAAGTTATATTGATTAGGAAGAAAGGAAAGCATGGATAAATATTAATAAATAAGAACAATAGCAGGTGAGTGAGAAAGTTGGCATACATATAAGTAAGAAGCATGTATAAAATCAACATGTGACCACTTATAACATAATTCCAAGCACCAAAATATACCAATACAGAACTCCGGTAAAAAGCTAAATAGTAACGTGGAGAACCATGAACTGCTTTTCCTTGATGATGCTGGCATGTTTACCACATAAAAATTACTAAAGTTTTACGGACGAGTTATATATACATACATATGTACATACATTCCTATATATACATAGAGAGAGCCCCCAATCAAGTTCAGCAACTACCCAATCAAGGCCCCTTGTCAACTTGAGACCTAATATTCCCACCATCCATTGGGGCAGCTAGTTGCTGTCAGCTGCATATTGCTAGCATAAGCACATTGCCCTTGCTTCACTAGCCTCTATTGGTGCATATCCAAGAGCTATACCAAACATCAAAGTAGAAGTGCAAAAGAAGAACAAGAGAAAACTAGCCCTTATCACTCAACTTAATGCAAACTTTTCTGACCAAAGACAATTGAACAGTAATTAATACGATTCAAACCCTGGCTCAAAACAAACCAACAGAAGCAGTAGAATATTTCACAAGATTCAAATAAATACTTTTCAACACTTATGAGACTTACCCATTCCGAATGAAAAAGATCATAAAACAACTAAAAATCTGTCGAGGCCTTTTTGGAGTTTGTTTTGGGTTTAAGGTGGAAAGACAATAATTTTCAGTACCCACAACAACTTTAAGATGAAAATGTTGCAACAAGACGGTTATAGTAATCCAACTGGTTTGAGAATATATATAAGGAAGCAATGAATGAAAGGCCTTGACAACTTAGTTTTTCAGATTTGTCCTTAATTGAATTCCCTTTCTCAAGCTTCTAAATCATCGCATAAGATGCCAATATATAAGGAAGTCTTTCATGGCCCATGTTTAAGCCAAAATAGTTGTCATAGTAGTTGTCATAGTAGTTGCCTTACACAAAGTTCATGGTCCCTCATCCATCTCTTGTTAAATACAGAATTCACTATTAAATAACAAAGCTTCAACAAACATCTAAGTGAATAATACCATACTTCCACACAAAAAATTTTAAGCACAAAACACATGTAGCCTTGTTAGTATCACAGAACCTAATAGAATTCACTATTAAAGAAAGTTCTATTTGTTTCTATCATGTACCAAACAAATCAACCATCTAAACTTCAAGCATTGCACCAATAACCCAATCAAACAATCGCGCAATTACTCAAACAATACAACGTGAACGACCCAATAAAGCCACTGGAACCGCACCATATGGAGACTTGCAACAAGAATCCGTGCACATACCCAATTTTCCAAATCCAGGGCGATCGCCTTCACATACAACCAACTAGAACAACCATCAAATTCTCGATATTATCGTTCCCCATGCCACTTTTTTTCGTTTCATTACATACAAAATCAGATCAAGAAGTAACAACAGAATCATGAACAGTAACTTTCGTTTCAGGAGAAAGGTTGGGACCTGCTTCTCTGGCGAAGTCGGGGGCGAGGGGGTCGTCGGCTACGCCGCGGTGGAGGCATCGAAGGGAGGAGATGACGGTGAGAGGTGGGAAAAAGAGAGGCGATCCAATTAGCCATAGGATCCCCGGCTGCTTAGATGAAGATGAGGATATAAGCATCCTCCTAGGACACAGTATCCTCAAAACCCTGGGTTTCTCCTCTTCCGCCATTGATGGAGAAATCAAAGAGAAATCGCGTACAATTAAGGTGCTGGAACTCGAGGGAGGGATGACGGATGAACGGATTTTTTTTTGCCGAATAGAACCTCCACTGTTCACTTTTTGCGCTTCAGGACCATGTACTCTAATTTTTTTTTTTCATATTAGTACCCCAAGCAACTCTTATTCCAAAACTACCCCTACCTATATAGGCCAGCCATCCATGCATGCATGCATGCCACATAAACACATTAAATGTTGTTCCGTCCCGTCACATTAAATGCCTGACACACAGCTTAATAGCATATACATGGTGGATATCAACGTGAACATGTTTTCTTCTATGTGTTTTTTCCTTCGTTACTGGTTATACACGTACACTAAAATACGTATTATTTTGTACCCATGATAGTGTACGTGTTCGGCGTTTCTGTGCGTTTGTTCATACATGTCTCGTAACCTTGTGATGTTTACTCTGAAACACAGGTAAAATCGGAGTTACTCAAAATTGCACGTTGGGAAAACAAGTTGAGATATATAAAATTTCATACACACGCGTCTTATAATTATACTCGTGCTTCTATAGCTTACCCCTCGCCCTTCGGTGTGAGTCCGTTAATCGTCATCTCTTCCACTGCTTGAGCTAATTCTTAATCTCTGATGAGACATGGTTCGAGAGGTATGCTTAGATCAATGCCACTCAAACCACGGGGAATAGTTGTTGGCTCTAACAGCGAGCCATCGTTGTCCGAACTGAGACAATGTAGGATGTTTGGTGACTTTCGGTTGCGGCACTTTCACTAAATCTGTGCCAGCATGCTCGGGCTGATGCGTGTCCTTCTCCTCTTGGCTTGGGTGCCCCATGGAGGTCCTCCTCCTCTTGGTGATTAAGTAAGGGAATGATTCATCGAGGAATGGTTCTGGGGGCTGTCATACCTCTATGTTTGATTTTCTCTTCAGGGCTGTAATTTCCTTTTCAGCCCTATTTAGCTTGGCATTTGCCGCGGCTAGCTATCCCCCAACCTGTTCACTTTGATATTCAACCGCCTGATTTTCTCATCTTTCGAGATCCCGACATACAATTTTGAGGAACTCCAATTTTACCTGTGGTCCAGAGTAAACGTCACATAGTTATTAGACATGTACGAACAAACGCACATAAATGCCGAACGCGTACACTATCATGGGTACAACATAATATGTGTTCTAGTGTATGTGTATAACCAGTAACGAAGGAAAAAACACGTAGAAGAAAGCATGTTCATGTTGATATCCGCCACATGTATTGTGAGGACCTGTCCCTCCATTCCTGGGTCGACCGCCTGGGTCGGGCCCGTGGCTCGTTGTGGACCGCAAATGGCAATTTGGTAAATTGCGCCTTGTTGGTTTGTTTCACACTCACATGCGCACACACTGACCTTGTTTGTGTTAGTGCTTGATTACAATGGTTAGGTGGACCCGGGATCGGAAGATCCCAGCTCGGGCGCGCTGAAGCTTGCTTTTGGGCAACTTACGGCCCTTGAGCTTCCGTCGTCCTCCATTGTCAGGAGAAGATAGGATCTCTCCTCCCCTTTCCCCACCTTCCCCAACCTTCCCCAACCTTCCCCGACCTTCCCATACCTTCTCCTTCTCTTCTCTTCCTCTTCTTCTTTCTCTTCTCTTCCTTCTTTCTTTCTTCTTCCCGTGGTGCCCTGGTTCCTCTGTTCTTCCCGGCAGCCATCTCTTTCGTTGCCGTTCTCCCTCCTCCGACCCACTTTTTGGGAGCTTGAAAGCTTGTTGGATTCGTGGCAACGAGAGGAAGGCTCCTGGTGTGGTTTGGAATCTCGTTGGTGGTTGGTTTGCGAGGGATCAACCGAGAAATGCGCAGTCCGGTAGGTGTTCTACCTACATGAGTAAATTAATGGGTTTAGTTAAATCTAGCCGTTAGATCTTGATGAAACTATGTTGTTGAATGCATGTTGCTTAATATAGTCTCTGGTTTAAGTTTCATGAACTTTGGTTAAGATTTCAGTAGGATTTATGCATGATAAATCTCGGATTTCCGGTTTTCTGCTGTTCTTGAAGAACAGCCGGCTTGCGGTGAGTTTTCCGGCTTATACATGCATGATCTTGGATTTTTATGAGAATAAGAGTTGTAGATCTGTGAGTCTACTTTCAAACCCAATTGATTTCATATTTTTCCGATTTTTCTACGAGTTTTGGTGAGTTTTATTCGAAACTGTGTCAGAGCAGAGTTGTTCATGAATAGTGCGCGGTTGATCCGTGGATCAACCGCCAGACTCCAAGGTCAACCGTCGCGGTCTCCACGGTCGACCTTGAGCCTGAAAATCAGCAAAATAACCCCTCACGGTCAATCCGTTGATCGACCGTCAACCTTAGCTTTTACAAGGTCGATCCGTTGATCGACCGCGCAGCCTTGAATAGTGTTTTTAGTGGTTTTGATCGGTGTTTTAATATAATATTATATGTTTGAAGTTTTCGGGGTTACTTCCCGTTGCAGGGGTTCGCGGTTAACAGTCGTGGTACCGTCGTAATGCCGGGATCCGCTGCGCATCGGCTGGCAGCAGTTGGTAGTACCGCTGCAGCGATCTGGTTGGACTTGTATGCTGCCTTGTCATACTGTTGCATGCCTATTTCTCTTACTTGTGTATGTTCATAGCATGCATTCTCTGTTGTGCATTAGTTGCATAAGGTTAGGGCGTGGGTGATTTGTGGATCGCCGTCCCGAGGCTGGAAGCTCGGATTTAGCCCTAGGACCGGGGTTGGGTAGTTAAGACTCGGTTCAAATTGTGGTGTCCAGTCAAACTTGATGATAGGCTTAGATGACTAGTACACATGTTGCTTGATGATTATAGAGGTCGTGTCAACCTTAAGTCGGATACTGAGGTGTAGCCCGTGTTCCACTGTGTTGACCCTTGAGTAGAGAGGTTGACTACTTAGCGGTGCTATTTCCCGCCTGCAGTGTCATTCCCTGCTTGTGGGCCATCAGTGTTGTTTCCTGCTACTGAGTGCGACCATGTTCGTGGGCCTCAGGGACACGCGGTGGGGTTATGGGACCCCTGTATACACCCAGGTCTTACTTGAGGGAGACACTCTTGCGTTCCCCTTCCTTCTGCGTGACGTAGTGTAGAACCCTACTGATCTTTATGCTCACTCCTACCCGGGCTGCGTTTTGCAGGTGCAGGCGCCAGCTCTTCTTCAGTAGCCCCTACTGGGCAGGTGTTTGGTGGCGCGGCGGCGTCTGGCGAGGTTTGAGGACCGGTGATCCCTTTCTACACTTTTGTTATAGTTGGTCTCCTACGGGAGTATGATGTATAAACTGTTGTAACCCCTTTGAGGCTTTTGAATTATTATATTATATCTGTTGAGGTTTAAATTTGTTGTATTATTCAGGGGTGCTTATGAACTGTTTAATGAAATCAGTAAGTTGGGGGGAACCCCTCGCCTTTATTTCCGCATTTAGTTAGTTTCCGGTTCGCGTCGCCCGGCCCGGTTGGGTTTTCGCGGGTCGGGGCGCGACATGTATGTTGTTAAGCTATGTGTCAGGCATTTAATGCAACGGGACATGCATTTAATGCGACGGGACGGGACAACATTTAATGCGCTATGTGGCATGCATGCATGGATGGTCGTCATGTATAGGTAGGGGTAGTTTTGGAATAAGAGTTGTTTGGGGTCCTATTATTTAAAAAATTAGGGCTTGGGGTCTTGAAGTGCAAAAGGTGAAGAATGGAGGTCCTATTTGGCAAAAAAAATCCACGGATGAACATAGCCGACACCCCGTAGTCCGTACTGTTTCAATTCTCTGATAAATTGAATTCGGGTCGATTGTTTACGGATTCGGGTACAGATCTGATAAGGTGCGGGAACTGGGAAGGACAATGAGAAAAATGGGTATTATACTGAACTTGTTGCTATTTAGGATGCCAGTAGATTACTTTTTGCATAACAAGACCAACCATTTTTTCTTGAAAAATAAGGCCCCAAAGAAGTGAGTATTATACTGAACTTGTTGCTACTTAGGGCCCCAATAGATTGCTTTTACCACCCTTGTTTTCTTGCAAAATAAGGCCCCAAACTATAAAAATTCCAACTTTACACGTGCTTTTTTTCACATCCCATACCATGACATACCCATGTTTATCCAATCATGTTTAAAAAATAAAAATAAAACCTGTCGCATTAAATGCGATGGGATGTGATGGCGGTGAGTTGGTTTGACTGCTCGGTGAGTGTGAGGACTCATTCCTCTAACCTAGCTCGATCGCATAGGTCGAGGGGCATTTTCATGTTGGTTTGGTTTCGCGTCAGGTGCAATCAGGCGATCTTATTGATGTTTTGGATCCCATGGGTAATTTGGTAAAATTGAACTCTGGCGATCGATTTTACACCAGCATTGTGCACAAGGTGCCTTGGATTGATGTAGTGCTAGCTTGCCTCTGCTACCAAACCGGATCGATCCTCTGCGGGGAGACACCTTTAGTAGCACTCTGTCGCCAACTGCGAACTCCAGGGGTCGCCGCCTGCGATCTGCGTAGCTCTTCTGCCTACTCTGCGCTGTCAGGAGTCTCTGTCTGATCTGAGCCAACCTCTCTGATGACTGTCTGATGATATCCGGACCAGTAAGGGACGCCTCCCCAACCTCCGTCCAACACACGGGTGAGCGACATGGCCTGCCGTACAACGCCTCAAAAGGTGCAAAACCCAAACTGGCCTGAAAGTTGTTGTTGTAGGCAAACTCCACCAGAGTCACATGCTGCTCCCAAGTACCTCCAGTGTCTAGCACACATGCTCTGAGCATGTCCTCCAAGATCTGGATCGTCCGCTCAGACTGTCCGTTTGTCTGAGGGTGGAAAGCTGTGCTGAAAGTCAGTGCCGTCCCCAAGGAATCCTGGAAGCTGCTCCAGAACCTACTATTGAATCTGGGATCTCTGTCTGACACTATCGACATTGGGATGCCGTACAGTCGTACAACCTCGTCGATGTACCTCTGGCTCTGTCTGGCAATTGGATCGGTCGTCCTCATGGGGAGGAAATGAGCCGATTTGGTCAATCGATCGACGATGACCCAAATCGCATCATTCCCCCTCGGTATCCTGGGTAGCCCAGTGACGAAGTCCATCCCTATATATTCCCACTTCCACTCTGGTACTGGAAGTGGCAGCAGCAAACCTGGGGTCCGTCGGTGCTCTGCCTTCACCTTCTGACACGTGAGGCATCTGGAAACGAACTCTGCTACCGACCTCTTCATCCCGCACCACCAAAACTGTGAGGACCTGCCCCTCTACCCCTGTAGCTCGTTGTAGACCGCAAGGGCAATTTGGTAAATTGCGCCTTGTTGGTTTGCTTCACACCCGCGTGTGCACACACTAGCCTTGTACGTGTTAGTGTTTGTTTAGAACGGTTATTGGGACCGGAGATCGGAAGATCTGAGCTTGGGCTTGTGTTTTAGCCCAAGTTTGCCTTTCTGGGCGAAGGAGATCGATCTGGATTGCTAATGAGATCGATCTGGCCTTGCTAGCCAGATCGGTCTGACATGCTTTGGAGATCGATCGCTTAGTGCAGAAGGTCCTTGGGCTGCTGGCGGCCCTCGAGCGATCGGTCGCTCGTAGGAGCGATCGATCGGACTCGTGAGCGAGTCGGGGGGTTTTTGACCCTGTGGATCAATCCCAACTAGTGTTGGATCAATCCATCCTTGTCTTGGATCGATCCAGCATGGTGTTGGATCGATCCAGACATTGTAGCTAGTCGGTGGTTTCCTTCTCTTTCGCGAGGACGGCCGTTGGCCGTCGCTCTCCTCTGTCAGAGGGGGAGGACTTTCCCTCCCTCCTTCACCTTTCTCCCCTCTTTCCCGGCTGTCCCCACCCCCTTTCCCCTTCTTTTCTTCCTCTTCTCTTCCTCCTTCTCCTCCCTTTCTTCTTCCTTCTTTCTTTCTCTCCCGAAGCTCTGCTTCTCTTCCCCTGTTTCCGGCAGCAAGCTTCACCACCTCCGTTCTCCCTCCTCTGACCATCTTTTTTGGCGTTCTAAGGCTCGTTGGATTCGTGACAACGAGAGGAAGATCCCCGAAGTGGTTTGGAGGCTTGTTGGTGATCAGTTCGGGGGGAATCAGCCGAGGAAAGCGCAGCTAAGTAGGGTTATACCTACTGATGTTTATTTCGGGTTTTCTCTAGATCTAGCCGTTGGATCTTGTTGATCCTTGTTTTGTTGGTTTCCTTATACCTGTTAGAATAATTGATTTAAGTTTCATGTTAATCAGTTGAGATTTGAGTGGGTTTTATGCATGATTAGTCTCGGATTTCTGGTTTTCTGCTGTTCTTGAAGAACAGCCGGTTTGCGGCGAGTTTTTGGATAAACATAAGAGTTGTAGACCGCTTTGTTAGCTTTCCATTCCATCTTGGTTCGTAATTTTTGGATTTTTCTACGATTTCGTATGAATTGTTTACTGAAGGGCTGCGTTGCAGCAATTAATGGGTAAGTTAGTTTGATTAACGATTTTGATTAGCGTTTTCCCGTTAATCCAACCGTTGGATGTTTATCATTTTTGGATATGTTGATCCTGGTTTATACAACTACGGATGGCTAAGTTGGATCTTGAATCCGACGTCGTTTGGATGTCGGATCGACGGGATCAATTAGCACGTAGAGGTTTTAGGTGTTTGAATATAATATTATATTTCGGAATATTATATTATATTATTTACTGTTCATCATCGTTTTCGGGGTTGCTTCCCGTTGCAGGAGTCCGCGGGTGACGGTCGCGGTACCGTCGTAATGCCGGGACTCGCTGCGGGTCGGCTGGCAGCGGTTGGTAGTACCGCTGCAGCGATCCGATTGACTTGTATACTACCATTGACATACTGTTGCATGCCTATCTCCTGTTTGTGTATGTCATAGCATGCATCGTTGACTTGTGCATTAGTTGCATTGGTTAGGGCATGGGTGATCTTTGGGTCGCCGTCCCGAGGCTGGAAGCTCGGACTTAGCCCTAGGACGGGGTTGGGTTGTTTGGACCCGGTTTGAATTGTAGTGTCCAGTCGATTTCATGATAGGCTTAGATGACTGGTACACTGGTTACTTGATGATTGTAGAGGTCGTGTCGGCCTTGAGTCAGATGCTGAGGTGTAGCCGGTGTCCCACTGTGCGGACCTTGCAGTGTTGGGTTCCTGTAGTTGTGTCGCCAGTGCTGTTCCTGCTACTGAGTGCTGCCCCTGGGCACCAGGGACACGCGGTGGAGTTATGGGACCCCTGTATACACCCAGATCCTACTTGAGGGCGACACTCTTGCGTTTCCCTCTTCGTTCTGTGTGACGTAGTGTATATCCCTACTGAGCTTAGTGCTCACACCTACCCGGGCTGCGTTTTGCAGGTGCAGGCGTCAGTTCTTCTTCCATGGCCCCTACCGGACAGTTGGTTGGCGGTGCGGCGGCGCCAGGTGGAGTCTGACAGGTGGTGATCCTTTACAGTTTTTATCCTATGTTAGATAGTCTCCTACGGGAGTATTCTTGTACTTGAATCTTCCCCTCTCCGAGGATATGTATGTTTAACACTTGAGTTTTAAATCTGTGGTTCGAGGTTTTGCTAATCTTTGTTGTATCTTTAATTAGGAGTGCTTGTGGTGAACTGTTAGGGAGACCAATAGGTTAGAGGGAACCCTCGTCAGCTTTGTTTTCCGCGTTTTGTAGGTTCCGGTTCGCGTCGCCCGGCCCGGTTGGGCTTTCGCGGGTCGGGGCGCGACAGCTTGGTATCAGAGCATAGGTTGTAGATCCTAGGGTTTAGGATCAGAATTCGGTTGAGATTGAGCGTGGAATGGGTTAGTTCTATGTCTAGAACATCCGTGCATGCTCATTTTGATGTGTTGTGCTTTTCCGCTTTATGTTGTGCTGCTTTGTCTTCGGTTTCGAACGAGTGGACGGCTGTGGTGGTCTTGCTGGAGTTTCAGCAGTATGCCACCCGGTTCACGCACTTGGTCCTTTTCGCGGGGGCAGTGGCAGCAGATCCAGTGGCCAGTGCATATTAGTTTGAGCAGAGGCTTCGATCTGAGATCAGACGACGGACCAGTTCTTACCGCTTCCAGGCGTACTCAGCAGTTCCGGACTGCGCCTTGGCAGTAGGGGCGCAGTTGCGAGACGAGAGGTGCCGGGCAGTTCCACCGGCATTCTCTACCAGCACACCGCAGAGACCCCAGTTCAGAGGGGGATTCGGCAGAGGGAACCTGCGGCGTCAGCGACGCTTTCAGCAGCGGTCGCAGCACCTGCAGCAGTTCCAGGCACAGTTGTCGAGTCCACCAGGCCAGTTTCTCCTGACGGCCGGGCCGTCTGGGCAGGCTCCGTCAGGGGGAGCCCAAGGTCAGCAGCCTGATAGCGCGTCAGTCACGTGCTTCTCGTGCGGGCAGCTGGGACACTACCGTAGGGACTGCCACGTGCGAAGAGCGCATGGCGCTGTGCCGCAGGGGAGTCGAGGCGGAGGTCCAGTGCTTGGCAGGGGAGCAATGGTGGGAGCGGATCAGGGGCTGGACCGGGCCGCTCCAGAGGTGGAGGCGGTCAGCGGGGGCGTGTGTTTGCTTTTCCGGTGCGTGAGCAGCCGGACACCGTTCAGCTTTTCCAGCAGCCGCAGCAGTACCAGCAGGCAGCGGCAGAGCCATCCGTGCTCAGAGGGTTGGAGACGAGTTGGCTAGAGGTGGCACAGTCTGTAGACTCACCGATCGGCGGCACAGTCAGGGTAGACCGGGTCTGCCGATCTTGTTCTTGGAGGTTGGAGGCCTCCGTGTCTGTTTAGACCTGCGGGTGCTAGACATGACAGGCTTCGATGTGATACTCGGTATGGACTGGTTAGCGGCATACCGAGCTATCATTGACAATGGTCGCCGGAGGGTGGTCGCTTGGACACCCGATGGGACGCAGTTTGTGTTGTTGGGGGGTCGGTTCTCAGCCGATTCCTTTGCTTGTGGTGTGGGGAGGCGTGGCAGCGAGCTTTCAGCCTTGCTGGACAGCGTGTCCCTGTTTGGGTCACAGGGAGTGCAGCAAAGCAGTTTCCCTAGGATCGTGTGCGACTACACCGACGTGTTTCCCGAGATGTTGCCAGGGTTTCCACCGCCCAGAGAGGTCGATTTTGAGATCGACCTGGTACCGGGTACCGCACTGATCTCTCTTCCAGCTAGACGAGCTTACCAGCAGAGGTTTCATCCGTCCCAGGATGTCTCCCTGGGGGGCGCCAGTGTTGTTCGCGAAGAAGAAGGATGGTACCCTTCGACTTTGCATAGACTACAGGCGGCTCAACAGGGTGACGGTGAAGAACCGGTATCCGATGCCGAGGATCGACGACCTATTTGACCAGTTGCGAGGATCTTCAGTGTTCTCGAAGATCGACCTCCGCACCGGCTACCACCAGTTGAGGGTTCGGGATTGCGACATCCCGAAGATGGCATTCCGGACTCGGTACGGCCTGTACGAGTTCGTGGTGATGCCTTTTGGGCTGACGAACGCACCAGCAGCGTTCATGGATCTCATGCAGAGGATCTTCTGGCCTTTCCTAGACGAGTTCGTGGTGGTGTTCGTCGATGACATCCTTTATCTACTCCCGGTCAGAGGCGGAGTACGAGCGACACTTGGCGACAGTGCTGCAGCTACTTCGGGAGCATCGGCTTTATGCCAAGGCTTTCAAGTGCGAGTTCTGGCTTGCACAGGTGGGATTCCTTGGACACGTGGTGTCGGCAGCAGGGATCTCAGTTGACCCGGCCAAGGTCGAGGCAGTGGTACAGTGGCAGAGACCGAGGACAGTGTTTGAGGTCCGAAGTTTCTTTGGCCTGGCGGGTTACTACAGGCGGTTCGTTCGGGACTTCTCCAAAGTTGCTGGACCGTTGACCAGACTGACACAGAAGGCCGTCCCGTTCGTGTGGGATGATGCTTGTGAGCGAGCTTTCGTAGAGCTGAGGACCAGGTTGACCAGTGCACCGGTGCTGATCGTCCCCGAGCGAGGCGTTGGTTACAGTGTCTACTGCGACGCCAGTGGTGAGGGTTTGGGGTGTGTCCTCATGCAGGAGGGCCACGTAGTTTCCTATGGTTCTCGTCAGTTGAAGAACCATGAGAGGAACTACCCTACTCACGACTTGGAGCTAGCAGCGGTGGTCTTCGCCCTGAAGACCTAGCGACATTATCTCTATGGCGAGAAGTTCTCAGTCTTCTCAGGGCATAAGAGTTTGAGGCACATTTTCACCCAACGTGACCTCAACCTGAGGCAGCGACGCTGGATGGAGCTACTAGAAGACTACGACTTCGAGTTGCATTACCATCATGGTAAGGCAAACGTCGTAGCAGACGCGTTGAGCAGACAGGTGAGAGACACCAGAGCAGCAATTGCAGGGTTGTCAGCGCGGCAGTGGCAGGCTCTAGAGACGGCGGGCCAGTTGGGGCTCGAGTTTGAGGATCGGGGATCCATCAGCTTTCTCTATGCAGTGCAGAGCATGCCAGCAGTTCTAGCCAGAGTGTTGGAGGCACAGCACAGTGACCCAGAGCTCGAGGAGTTACGCACAGCAGCGGGCACGGAGGGCGCAGACGGAGACTGGACAGTATCCCCAGACGGAGGGCTACGGTTCCGAGGCAGAGTAGCGGTTCCAGCAGATCCAGTTCTTTGAGACGACGTCCTACGAGAGTTCCACCACTCTCGCTTTGCAGTTCATCCCGGCGGCACCAAGATGTACCAGGATCTTCGGCGACAGTTCTGGTGGCGCAGGATGAAGAGGGCAGTGACGGAGTTCGTATCGCGCTGCCTTACCTGTCAGAAGGTCAAGGCAGAGCACCAGCGGACTCCGGGGTTACTTCAGCCACTTCCACTGGCTGAGTGGAAGTGGGAGCATATCATGATGGACTTCGTGACCGGACTACCGAGATCCCCTAGGGGGAATGACGCGATTTGGGTCATCGTTGATCGATTGACCAAATCGGCGCACTTCCTGCCTATGCGGGTGACAGACTCGACGGACAGGCTGGGCAGCTTGTACATCAGAGAGGTGGTCAGACTACACGGGGTCCCAGTTTCTATCGTGTCAGACCGTGACCCCAGGTTCACCAGCAGGTTCTGGCGCGACTTTCAGGAGGCAGTTGGCACACTCCTGACTTTCAGTACGGCTTTCCATCTGCAGACCGACGGGCAGTCAGAGCGGACGATCCAGACCTTGGAGGACATGCTGAGAGCTTGTGTCCTCGACGCAGGAGGCAGTTGGGAGGAGCACGTTTCCTTGGTGGAGTTCGCCTACAACAACAGCTACCAGTCCAGTCTTGGAGTAGCACCTTTCGAGGCGTTGTACGGTAGGCCGTGTCGTTCCCCAGTGTGCTGGACAGAGGTTGGAGAGGCTTCACTCACCGGTCCAGACATCGTCAGGTGATCGTCAGAGAGGCTAGTGCAGATCAGGCAGAGGCTTCTGACGGCTCAGAGCCGGCAGAAGAGTTATGCAGATCAGAGGCGACGACCGTTGGAGTTTGCAGTCGGCGACCGAGTGTTCTTGCGAGCATCGCCGTACAGAGGTTCTGTCAGGTTTGGCAGAGGTGGTAAATTGGCGCCGAGGTTTGTCGGGCCGTTCGAGATCTTAGAGAGGGTCGGCGAGGTAGCTTACCGCCTGGATCTTCCTCAGCACATGTCTGCTGTGCATCCGACTTTCCATGTGTCGATGCTGAGGAAGTATCACCCAGACCCGTCTCATGTCATCAGGGTGGATGACATTGAGCTTGAGGCAGACGCGAGCTTTGTTGAGCAGCCGGTTCGAGTACTTGACCGGAGGGATCAGGTATTGCGGGGCAAGACGATTCCCTTGGTCTAGGTACTGTGGAGGCACAGGGGCACCGAGGAGATCACTTGGGAGCGCAAGGCGCGCATGCGGCAGGAGTTTCCGTAGCTGTTCTATTCTCAAGGTACTTCTTGTCCTGTCCTCTAGTGTAGCTGTTTTGTTGTTCCGAGCCCTACCCTTATCGAATCTTGGGACGAGATTTCCTTTAAGGGTATTAGGATGTGAGGACCTGCCCCTCTACCCCTGTGGCTCGTTATAGACCGCAAGGGCAATTTGGTAAATTGCGCCTTGTTGGTTTGTTTCACACCCGCGTGTGGACACACTGGCCTTGTATGTGTTAGTGTTTGTTTAGAACGGTTAGTGGGACCCGAGATCGGAAGATCTGAGCTTGGGCTTGTGTTTTAGCCCAAGTTTGCCTTTCTGGGCGAAGGAGATCGATCTGGATTGCTAATGAGATCGATCTGGCCTTGCTAGCCAGATCGGTCTGACATGCTTTGGAGATCGATCGCTTAGTGCAGAAGGTCCTTGGGCTGCTGGCGGCCCTCGAGCGATCGGTCGCTCGTAGGAGCGATCGATCGGACTCGTGAGCGAGTCGGGGGGTTTTTGACCCTGTGGATCAATCCCAACTAGTGTTGGATCGATCCATCCTTGTCTTGGATCGATCCAGCATGGTGTTGGGTCGATCCAGACACTGTAGCTAGTCGGTGGTTTCCTTCTCTTTCGCGAGGACGGCCGTTGGCCGTCGCTCTCCTCTGTCAGAGGGGGAGGACTTTCCCTCCCCTCCTTCACCTTTCTCCCCTCTTTCCCAGCTGTCCCCTCCCCCTTTCCCCTTCTTTTCTTCCCCTTCTCTTCCTCCTTCTCCTCCCTTTCTTCTTCCTTCTTTCTTTCTCTCCCGAAGCTTTGCTTCTCTTCCCCTGTTTCCGGCAGCAAGCTTCACCACCTCCGTTCTCCCTCCTCTGACCATCTTTTTTGGTGTTCTAAGGCTCTTTGGATTCATGACAACGAGAGGAAGATCCCCGAAGTGGTTTGGAGGCTTGTTGGTGATCAGTTCGCGGGGAATCAGCCGAGAAAAGCGCAGCTAGGTAGGGTTATACCTACTGATGTTTATTTCGGGTTTTCTCTAGATCTAGCTATTGGATCTTGTTGATCCTTGTTTTGTTGGTTTCCTTATACCTGTTAGAATAACTGATTTAAGTTTCATGTTAATCAGTTGAGATTGGAGTGGGTTTTTTGCATGATTAGTCTCGGATTTCTGGTTTTCAACTGTTCTTGAAGAACAGCCGGCTTGCGGCGAGTTTTTCGGCCGACGTGTACATGATCTTAACTTTTGATAAACATAAGAGTTGTAGAGCTCTTTGTAAGCTTTCCATTCCATCTTGTTTCCTAATTGTCGGATGTTTCTACGATTTCTTATGAATTGTTTACTGAAGGGCTGCGTTGCAGCAATTAATGGGTAAGTTAGTTTGATTAACGATTTTGATTAGCGTTTTCCCGTTAATCCAACCGTTGGATGTTTATCATTTTTGGATATGTTGATCCTGGTTTATACACCTACTGATGGCTAAGTTGGATCTTAAATCCAATGTCGTTTGGACGTCGGATCGACGGGATCAATTAGCACGTAGAGGTTTTGGGTGTTTGAATATAATATTATATTTCGGAATATAATATTATATTATTTACTGTTCATCATCGTTTTCGGGGTTGCTTCCCATTGCAGGAGTCTACGGGTGATGGTCGCGGTACCGTCGTAATGCCGGGACTCGCTGCGGGTCGGCTGGCAGCGGTTGGTAGTACCGCTGCAGCGATCCGATTGACTTGTATACTACCCTTGACATACTGTTGCATGCCTATCTCCTGTTTGTGTATGTCATAGCATGCATCGTTGACTTGTGAATTAGTTGCATTGGTTAGGGCGTGGGTGATCTTTGGGTCGCCGTCCCGAGGCTGGAAGCTCGGACTTAGCCCTAGGACCGGGGTTGGGTTGTTTGGACCCGGTTTGAATTGTGGTGTCCAGTCGATTTCATGATAAGCTTAGATGACTGGTACACTGGTTACTTGATGATTGTAGAGGTCGTGTCGGCCTTGAGTCAGATGCTGAGGTGTAGCCGGTGTCCCACTGTGCGGAACTTGCAGTGTTGGGTTCCTGTAGTTGTGTCGCCAGTGCTGTTCCTGCTACTGAGTGCTGCCCCTGGGCACCAGGGACACGCGGTGGGGTTATGGGACCCCTGTATACACCCAGATCCTACTTGAGGGCGACACTCTTGCGTTTCCCTCTTCGTTCTGTGTGACGTAGTGTAGATCCCTACTGAGCTTAGTGCTCACACCTACCCGGGCTGCGTTTTGCAGGTGCAGGCGTCAGTTCTTCTTCCGTGGCCCCTACCGGGCAGTTGGTTGGCGGTGCGGCGGCGCCAGGTGGAGTCTGAGAGGTGGTGATCATTTACAGTTTTTATCCTATGTTAGATAGTCTCCTACGGGAGTATTGTTGTACTTGAATCTTCCCCTCTCCGAGGATATGTATGTTTAACACTTGAGTTTTAAATCTGTGGTTCGCGGTTTTGCTAATCTTTGTTGTATCTTTAATTAGGAGTGCTTGTGGTGAACTGTTAGGGAGACCAATAGGTTAGAGGGAACCCTCGCCAGCTTTGTTTTCCGTGTTTTGTAGGTTCCGGTTCGCATCGCCCGGCCCGGTTGGGCTTTCACGGGTCGGGGCGCGACAAAAACTGTCGCGCGTAGATCGTGGTACATCTTGGTGCTCCCGGGGTGAACAGCAAAACAGGAGTGGTGGAACTCGTGAATGATCTCCTCTCGTAGCGAGGGGGTCTGCTAGAACTGCAACTCTGCCTCTGAAGAGTAGACCACTGTCTGTCGACACTGTCCAGCCCTCAACCGTGTGTGCTCGGTTCCGACCGCAACACGGGTCTCCACGAGCTCTGGGTCTCCAGCCTGTGCCTCGATCACTCTGTCCAACAGAAACTGGGATGCTGTGAACAGCATATAGGAAACCGCCTGCCACCTGGTCCTCGAGGTCAAGCCCGAACAGACTAACTGTCTCTAGCATCTGCCACTGCCGAGCTGACATCGCTGCCAAGGTCACTCTGCTGTCTCTGGTCTGCCTGCTGAGAGCGTCTGCTACGACGTTTGCCTTATTAGGGTGGTAATGCAACTCGAAGTCGTAGTCCTCCAATAGCTCCATCCACCGTCGTTGCCTGAGGTTGAGATCACGCTGGGTGAACACATGCCTCAAACTCTTGTGATCAGAGTACACCAAGAACCGCTCACCGTAGAGGTAGTGCCGCCACATCTTCAGAGCGAAGACAACTACTGCAAGCTCGAGATCGTAGACTGGATAGTTCCTCTCATGGGTCTTCAGCTGCCTGGAATCGTAGGCCACCATACGGCCCTCCTGCATAAGCACACAACCTAGACCCTCCCCACTGGCGTCGCAAAAGACACTGTAGCCGACGCCTCTCTCTGGAACTATCAGGATCGGTGCACTCGTCAGTCTGGTCCTCAACTGGGTGAAAGCCTGCTCGCAAGCATCGTCCCAAACAAATGGGACCGCCTTCTGTGTCAATCTGGTCAGCGGCCCTGCAACCTTGGAGAAGTCCCGCACGAACCTCCGGTAGTATCCCGCCAAGCCAAGGAAGCTGCGGACCTCGAACACTGTCGTCGGTCTCTGCCACTGTAGTACTGCCTCCACCTTGGCCGGATCAACTGAAATGCCTGCCGCTGACACCACGTGCCCCAGACACTGTATCTCAGGAAGCCAGAACTCACATTTGGAGGCTTTGGCGTATAGCCTCTGCCCCCTCAACAACTGCAACACTGTCCTCAGATGCTGCTCGTGCTCTTCCTCGATGCGTGAGTAGACTAGGATGTCATCGACGAACACCACCACGAACTGATCTAAGAACTGTCAGAAGACCCTCTGCATCAGATCCATGAACGCTGCTGGTGCGTTCGTCAGGCCGAATGGCATCACCGTGAACTCGTACAACCCGTACCTCGTACGGAAAGCCTTCTTCGGGATGTCGTGATCCCGAATCCTCAGCGGCTGGTAGCCGGTACGGAGATCGATCTTCGAAAAGACCAAAGAGCCTCGGAGCTGGTCGAACAAGTCATCGATCCTCGGCATCGGATACTTGTTCTTCACCGTCACCCTGTTCAGCTTCCTGTAATCAATGCAAAGACGAAGCGTACCATCCTTCTTCTTTACGAACAACACAGGCGCTGCCCAAGGTGATGTGCTGGCACAGATGAAGCCTCTGCTGATCAACCCATCCAGCTGGACCCTAAGCTCCCTCTGCTCTGCCGGTGCCATCCTGAAAGCTGGCATCGGCCCGGTGACCGGTACAAGATCTATCTGGAAGTCTACTGCTCTGGAAGGAGAAAGGCCTGGTAGCTCGTCTGAAAAGACATCAGCGAACTCACAAACCACTGTCGGTAAACTGTTCTCTCGACTGCCCTCTGCAGTGAACAAGGAAAGGCGCGCCAGTAAAGCTGACAGCTGGCCCTCGCGCCTAGGAAAATAACCACACATGAGGGAATCGGCCGACTGGCGATCCCCCAGCAAGACGAAACGAGCACCGTCAAGTGTCCAAGCAGTCACCATGCGATGGCCACAGCCGATGACGGCTCGGTATGAAGTCAGCCAATCCATACCGAGAATCACGTCGAACTCGACATGTCTAGCACCCGAAGGTCTAGAAAGACACGGAGGCCCCCAACCTCCAACTCGCAAGAACGGCAGATCAAATCAACGCGAGCTCCTCCGCCGACGGGTGTGTCTAGGTGTAGTGTGACTCCAAGTGGCTCAGTCTCTAGCCCTAGAGATGCCACACAGTCGCTAGCTACAAAGGAATGAGACGCCCCAGAATCTATCAGAACATCTACAAATGAATTGAAAAGCTGAAAGGTACTTCTGAGAACTAGAGGGTCAACTAGGGCGGGTGGAAGAGCTAAAGTCTGCTGGGGTGGCGGGTACTGGTAGGGCTGGAAAGGTGGCTGAACACTGTCCGGGTACTCGCGGTCTGGAAGTGCGTAGACTCCTCCTCTGGGACCGTGTCGACCTCTGCCGCGACCTCTGCCTCTCTCGGCTCCTAGTGTCCGCCAACCTCCGCTACGAACGGACTGCGCCCTCAACGTCGGGCAGTCTCAGCGAAAGTGCCCTGGCTGCTGGCACTCGTAGCACACGGGAGGTCCAAGCACTAGCTGCTGGCTCTGGCCTCCTCCCCCGGACGTTTGCCCCTGAGGCCCATCAGTAAGAAGTGGCTGACCTTCATGCCTGGGCTGCTGCTGGTACTGGGGTGGGTGACACTGGTAGGGCTGCTGGCGTCGTGGGTACCTCTGCTACCTCCACGAACCTCCTCTGCCCTGAGCTGCTCTCTGCGGCTGTCCTCTGCCGCTGGCACCTGCAGACGACGTCGGCTGGACTGCGCTGGGCCTCGGCTCTTGCAACTGAGCCTCAATTGCTAAGCCACAGTCCAGCACCTCTGCGTATGTGCTAGCGCACTGAGCCGCGATCAGCCGCCTGAGCTCGGGCCTAAGCCCCCACTGGAACTGCTCAGCTCTGGCAAGAGGGTCCGTCGACACTGCTCCGGCAAATCTGGCTAGTCTAGTGAACCTAGCTGCATATTGCACTACCGACTGAGTACCCTGAGAAAGGGTCTGGTACTCACAGACAAGGGCCGAGCGCGCACTGCGGGGAAAGAACGCGCTGAGAAAAGACGAACGAAACACGGCCCATGATGGGTCACTCCCGTCCCTGGCGCCCTGAACAGAGCGCCACCAGTCTAAAGCGTCTCCGTCGAGCTGAAACGTGGCAAGTCTGACCCGAATCCGGTCATCCTGGACGAACAGAGTGTCAAAGACGCGACTGACTCCCTCCAGCCTGTCGTCCGCCACCGCTGGGTCGCCTCCAACACCGCTGAACCTAGGCGGGATCAGCCTCTGGAAGTCGACCATCGTTGTCACAACAGCACACTGGTCGAGTGGAGGAGAGACCTCATCGGCGATGAAAGAAGCATCCTCCTCCATCAAGACCTCAATCCTCGGCTCTGGCTCTGGTGCAGGTCCCCGGGGCAAGGCTGCGTTGGCCCCTAAGGCCCGTCGGGCGGCGCGCTCGTCGCGTACACTACCAAGACCCAAGACTGGACAGCTAGCCCGGCTCCCTGTCATCTGCACGTTTACCAGAGATGACAAGTGACCACCTGTAAGAAATCAAAACACAACAACAATCAATAAGCAAAAGCATAACACACATGAGCACGAACAAGCACATAGGGATGCTCTACTCCTAGAACTATCCCAAACCGCGCTCAAAACCTTAACGGCAAGCCTAGTCCTATCCTACAGCTTGCTCTGATACCAAGTTGTCACACCCCGACCCAGAAAACCCATCCAGGGCGGGGTGTGGGAGCCCAAAAACACGACAGAGCCCGACAGTCGATCCGACGGTCGACCGTCAGGCCCAAGGGAAGCGTATCAACGCTTGACGGTCGACCATCAGCCCCACGGCACAGTTCCTCAGAACAATGTCGGGAATCCAATTTCTTGGATTTGAATGATCAAATCAAGTTGGAAATAGATAAAACTTTGCAGGCATGCATAAAAGATGATGGGGAAACTATTGGTGTGAAGAAAACATGACTTTGATGGTTAAATCTCCAATCTAGGTTAAAATGGCCGAAAACCGACAAAACGGCGATAATACGGAAATTAGCCTATAAAATACGGAAATCTCACGGTAGGAATACTAGAAGCAAGCCATAATACATATGCTACAAGTTACATAACATTCTAACAAGTATTCCTATAGTGAAAATACAATAATCCTATCCTAGGAGAACACGATCCTAAGATCGAGGTAGAAACACCTACTTGAGCAAGTAGGGTAGCTCCTCCACGCGTTCAACTAGTCAACTCGCCAAGATCCGCTCCTCGAAGCTCGCGTCTCCAAGCCCTAGCTCAGCCGAAGGAGAGAGAGAGAGAGAGAGACAGGAGAAGAAGAAAAGACGAGGGAGAAAGGGACATCCTATATATAGAGATCTGAACCGATCTCGGCCGTCCGATTCGATCTTTCCCAATCGAGCTCCGATCTTCCGATCGAACGCACCCTTAAGATTCTAATCAAACACATACATCAATCCAAGACCGTGTGTGTAACGCAGGTGTGAAACCGACCACCAGGGGGCATATTTACCAAAATGCCCCTGGGGCTAAAAACACCATACGATCGCCCGATCGTACTCGATGTGGAATCAAACCAATAGGAAAACGGCTCTTGACCCACGTGATCGAGCCAGGTTGGAGGGACGGGCCCTCACATGAAATATGTCAGAATGCTTTTCAAAGCATTAAAGAATATCTCATCAGCCCGTCAGTTCTCGCCTCTCCTATTAAAGGAAAATCTTTAATCCTATATACGGCTACCTTGCCTGGATTACTGGGAGCTTTGCTAGCACAATAAGATGACGAAGGTAAAAAAAGAGCTCTTTATTACGTAAGTCGAACTCTGGTTGGGCCTGAGCATAACTACTCGGAGATGGAAAAGGTTTGCCTCTCCTTGGTGTATACCACCCAAAAACTCTGCCATTATCTATTGGAGCACTCTGAAGATGAATCCCTAACCGAAGCATCGGCAAGATCATTTCAAACACCTAACTGAAGTCTTCCACAGACTTAGGCGGTACAATCTGAAGATGAATCCCATGAAGTTCGCGTTTGGTGTCACATCAGGAAAGCTCCTCGGTTTCGTAGTATGCAAACAAGGAATCGAGGTTGACCCTTCTAAGGTCAAGGCCATTCTAGAAATGCCTCCACCTCGGAATCTTCATGAACTCAAGAGTCTTCAAGGTCGCCTAGCCTATATACGAAGATTCATCTCAAATTTGGCGGGACGTTGCAAACCTTTCTCTCACCTCATGAAGAAAGGGACGCCTTTCGAGTGGGATGAAATATATCAGAACACTTTTCAAAGCATTAAAGAATATCTCATCAGCCCGTCGGTTGTCGCCTCTCCTATTAAAGGAAAATCTTTGATCCTATATACGGCTACCTCGCCTGGATCACTGGGCGCTTTGCTAGTACAAGACGATGAAGGTAAAGAAAGAGCTCTTTATTACCTAAGTCGGACTCTGTTTGGGCATGAGCATAACTACTCGGAGAGGAAAAAGGTTTGCCTCTCCTTGGTGTTTGCCACCCAAAAACTCCGCCATTATCTATTGGAGCACTCTGTCCAACTCATTTCTAAAGCGGATTGTTTGCGGTACATATTAAAGAAATTAACTTTATCAGGGCGACTAGCAAAATGGGCTATGTTGTTATCCCAATTCGATATAACATATGTTCCGCAGAAAGCGGTCAAGGGACAAGCATTGGCCGACTTCCTCGCCACCCATCCGGTCCCAGACAATGAAGTCTTGAAAGACGACCTTCCAGATGAAGAAGTCTTCATGACCGACATTCAACCCTCTTGGGAGATGTACTTCGACGGGGCGTGTAGGTGCTCAGGATCGGGGGCGGGATTAATCTTTGTTACTCCAGAACAAGCTCTCATCCCATACTCTATTACATTGACATCTGCTTTATCCAATAATATGACAGAATATGAAGCTCTCATTATAGGCTTGGAGATAGCCTCAGAAATGAGGATGGATCCGCTTATAGCCTATGGAGACTCCCAGCTCATTGTGAATCAACTTCTCGGCACGTATGCCGTCAAAAAAGAAGAATTAGTTTCATATTATCAAAAAGGCAAATGACTCATTAGCTCTTTCAAGGAGCTGAAGATCCAGCATGTTCTGCGATCACAAAACCAAAAGGCAGATGCCTTGGCCAGTCTTGCTGCTGCTATGGCTCTCTCACCTACACAAAAATTAAAAATCAGGGTTGAAGAAAGGCGGGTCCTACCCCCTCTCCTTGAAGAAATTTCAAACAAGTGCTTATCAGTACTCACCAACACTATCTCCATATGTGAAGTCCAAATAGAGGACTGGAGAGCCCCTTTCCTGGATTACTTCATGTCGGGAATACTTCCTGTTGACGCCCAAGAAAGATAGAAATTAAGAAGGAGAGCAACTAACTACACATGCATTAACAACGCCCTGTACCGAAGATCCTTCGATGGCCTCCTACTACGATGTCTCTCCAATCAAGAATCAACATCGGCTCTTGAAGAAGTCCATTCAGGTATATGTGGAGCGCATCAAGCCGGTCCTAAGTTGTATCATCAACTGAAGCATTTAGGATATTATTTTCCTTCTATCGTACGTGATTCCATCGACTATGCCAAAAGATGTCATGTCTGTCAGATTCATGCGGATTTCATACATATGCCCCCGAAACCCCTTCATCCCACAAGTATCTCCTGGCCTTTTGAGGCATGGGGTTAGATATAGTAGGCCCTATTCAGCCTCTTTCATCAAGAGGACACTGCTTCATCTTGGCGGCAACAGATTACTTCTCCAAATGGGCAGAAGCTATCCCTTTGAAAAATGTGAAGAGTGAAGCCATTGCGTATTTCATCAGGACACAAATCATATACCGATTTGGAGTTCCTGCTCGGCTTATTTCGGATAATGGCACGCCATTCAAAAATAGAAATGTACAAAATCTTTGTGCCAAGTTCAAAATCAAGCATCACTTTTCTTCAGCATATAACGCCGCCGCTAATGGACAAGCAGAGGCGTTCAATAAAGTTCTTGGCAAACTTCTGAAGAAAGCAGTTCACAAAAATAAGAGGGAGTGGCATGAGAAGCTCATGGAAAACTTCTTGGCGTATCGCACCACAGTAAGAACTCCGACGGGGGCAACCCCTTACTCCCTAATCTTCGGAGGTGAAACAGTTCTTCCCCTCAAAGTACAAATTCCTTCTCTCAGGGTAGCTTTGCAAGACAGCCTTACAGAAGACCAAGCGGCTAACTTGAGGCTTCAAGAGATCGACAGCTTGAAAGGAAGACGTCTGGAGGCCCAGCAGAGGTTGGAAATCTATCAAGCAAGAATATCCAAGGCCTTTGACAAAAAAGTGAAGCGTCGCTCGTTCAAAGTCGGAGACCTCGTCCTTACTGTAATCCGTCCTATGATTGTTACAAGGAGGGCTCAAGGAAAATTTGAGCCCAAGAGGGAAGGACCCTTTGTAGTGCAAGAGGTCTACACGAGTGGTGCTTACAAGATTGCTTCACCAGATGGTGAATATGCCCTGCCACCTGTGAACGGCAAAGTCTTGAAGCGCTATTATTCTTAAATGTATCATCCTCCAAGTTTCATGAGCCTAAACTACAAGCAATCATACTCCAAGCCATACGAGTATAAACTGTCGGCAAAATACAAATTTGAACATATCATGCTCCAAGCTTCAAGAGCATAAACAGATAGCACCAATAAAATATTTTGCACATGTAAGACCCAAGCCTCATGAGCTTAAACTGAAAGTGAGAATGCTCTAAGCTTCACGAGCCTAAACTGCAAGCAATCATACTCCAAGCCATACGAGTATAAACTGTCGACAAAACCCAAATTTGAACATATCATGCTCCAAACTTCACGAGCCTAAACTGCAAGTAACGATATTCCAAACCATACGAGTATAAACTATCGGCAAAACACAAATTTGAACATGTGAGGACCCGTTCCTCCGACCCTGTCCGACCGCATTAGGTCGGTCTGGCTTGGTAGGGTTGGCTCGGTTAGCCTTTCCTTGCGATCGGTTGATCGCATCGATGTTTTTGGACTCCAAGGGCAAATTGGTAAATTACCCTTGGCGGAGTTGAATTCACACACGCGTAGCGCAGACACTGCCGTGTAATGATATATGTGCTTGACTAGACTATTAGGAGTACCCCAGATCGGAGGATCTGAGTTAGATCGTAATGATCTAGATTTGAGCGGTTGTGATTAAAGTTGGCCGATCAAGTGATCATGACTTAACCACCGCTCGATTAAGCCTAGATCACTTTATAAACCATCCTCTCGTTAGGGTTGAGATCGCGACAAGAGAACGAGAGAGACACAGAGGAGAGGGACCCGTCGGCCCCCCGATCGAGAGGGAGAGAGAGTCCGGCGGCCGGAGGAGGATCCCGTCTGGCGACGGTGACTGCGGCAAGGAGGACGACATCAACGGCAATGGTGCTCGACGGCTGAGGAGTGGAACTAGCGGAGGTGCTCAACCGCGACCGGAGGAGTCTAAGGCGTGCGCCGGCGGTGCTCGCGGCCGGAGAAGAAGAAGAAGAAGAGGGAGAAGCGATCTAGAGGTAGGGTTACTTCCCTAAACCTGGTTTAGGACTCTACTAGTTTAGGTATGGATTGATGCATGCTAGATTTGGACTCTGAGACTCAGTTGCTTGGTTGTTGCTGCTCTGTTGATGTTCTTTCTCTTCCATTGCATGCCGTTGCTTAAATCTTTGAGTTAATGGTGGATGTTCGACGAGATTTGCTTCCCCTTTTTCAATTTGATGAATCTGATGTTAAGCTTGGGGTTTTATCGGATTTCTCTTTGGGTTTTCGAGGCTTTCCTCCTCTGTTCTCCTTCTCCCCTGCTGCCATATTATGATATGCTTGGATTCTCTGATGGCTTGCCGGATTTGAGATGCGTTTTCCTCTTTTGGATTTCTGTTGGAGCTCGACGAGAGCTCTCTCTCTCTCCATGCGTTTTGGGTTTTGATCGGTGAGTTTTCCTCCCTATTTTCTTTCCCCTGTTCTTGGGTTACCGGTGGTTGTTGGATTTTCTCTAGATCTCTGCCGACCCTTGAGTTCCATTTGTGGCTCTGTTCTTGGGTCGGTGGCTGGATCAGTGGCTGGAAGGTGGATTTCTGATTAGATCTCTTCCCCTTCTCCGAGTTTTGAAGGATCTCCAATGAAATCTTCTCTCATCTTGATGCAGTGGTCTAGTTTCTATGGGTTTGCGTGTCTTGTTGATGAGATTCTTCCTCCCCGTTTTATCTGGTTTGATGTGTTTTCGATGCAATTGGATTGGCTTTCCCGTATACGCTCTGTTTTTCCTCGGGGTCTCTCTTGGTCCTTCCCCTCCTCTGTTATGTTCCCTGCTACCTTGCTGTACCTTCATGGTTGGTGTATGAATCGGGTGAATTTCGATGCTAAGCTATTGATTATTGCCGCATCCTGTCGGGTTAATCCTTGCGTGTTGATGCGTGGAGTTTTCAAGGCTTGATCGGATTTCTGCGACTGCCGGATTTCTTATGGATTAACCGGTTATAGTTGAGATATTCTTTGGATTGTTGTGACTGAATTTTGGATCCCTTTTTGGGTTATTATACCTGTTAGATTTCTATGGGTTGATATGTTGCTATGTTTCATCCCCATGTATTGCTATGCTTAGTTCCCTTCTGCTACCAGAATATTAGGCTATCAATGATTGAATACCGGATTATGAGTTCTAATTCTTGTTCATGTCACGGTACACCAGTTTAGCTTGAATATTCAAGTTGAAGTTAACGGTTATGCTTTGATTGTATCTGATTTTCCACTGGATGTCTGATATCCCCATGGAATGGACAACTCCTATAATGAGAATGCATCCGAATTCTAAATAGAACCTTCTGCAACATGCATTGTTATTTTATAGTGCTATATATTCTTCCCTCTTTTAAATCCTGCACATCCTCATATCATGCTCAAGCCTAGGGCCGGTTGTGCGTCCGTTTATTATTCGTGGATTAACCAAGGGAGTAATGCCCCTTGGGAATGTTTATACTAATTGGGCCGAAGGTGTGCCCTAGTTGATGTATATTATAATTGTGGATGATTGTTGTAATTGTACGGGCCAGTGGTGCCCTGTTAATTGATTAGCTGGAGGTGTGCCCATTGTACAATTTCTGGCTGACGGTGGTGCATGCCGTAATAATGCCGAAATTTGGATTGAAACGTGATAACACTGAAATAGCTTAGCTCTCTTTTATGTCTTATATGATAAATTGGACATGCCTGATGAGATGTCATGTAGAGACACCTAGGCCTAGTTGTTTGAATAGGCTCATGCATGATGATTGTATTAGAGACATTCAGGCTAGGTGGTAGGCGATGGTTTCGATCGCCGATCCGGGGTTCTCGGGTAGCCCGGATCTAGCCCTAGGACCGGGGTTTTGGGTAGTCGAGGATTAGGACGTGATTGTCATCAACGATCATGCTTGATATCACTTGAGGTTATTGTTATAGTCGACCATGTTTGATATTATTGTATTTGAGGTGTAGAGGTCGTGTCGGTCTCCAAGGCCAAGTGCTAAGGATGGTTGTCGATGCATTCCCTGACATGTGTGTCCCCGCAAGAGATGGTATGACTGGGCGGGGTGGTACCTGGACAGGAGCCCGCAGTCTTTGTTTCCTCTTGTTTGTTCTTGGGTAATTGTGATCCCGCATGGTACCATTCCCCTGTTGGTGCTTAGGGTGATCTTGGTAACATGTTCAAGAGAGAGGTTCATGACGGGAGCCCTTGGGACATCGATAGGGTTATGGGACCCTTGGCATTCCTTAGACTTAGGCGGAGAACGACACAGTTGCAGTTTTCCCTTCCTTTCTGTGCGACGTAGAGTAGAACCCTACTGGGCATTGTTGCTCACCCTACCTGGGCTGCATCGGCGAAGCAGGTCGATGCAGTTCCTTCTTTCAGGTGTTCCTTTAGAAGATGGCGCGGCATTTCACAGTGATCGATGACTTGGAGCGTCGAGGAGTTCTTCTACAAATAATTTATAGTTTTAATCAGAGATGTACAAATTGATGTATAAAATGATGTATTCAAGGATATAATTGTATGATTATTAAATTCAGTTGTATTTGAGAAATAATTTAATATTCTTTGATATAAATGCTGAGGAATGTGAGGATGTTGAAAAAAAAATATATATATATAGAAAATGTACATGTTTCTTGTGTTGTAATTATAAAGGGGATTCTGCCAAATTTTTTATGAACTTGACGATTAACATGTTTAAATGCATAGCAGTTATATACTTGTGCGCCAATTGATGATGTAACAGGTTTAGCTGGCTCACGCCTTGATCTGAATGGGTTTTCTGGGTCGGGGCGTGACAGAACATATCATGCTCCAAACTTTATGAGCCTAAATTGCAAGTAACGTGTGAGGACCCGTCCCTCTACTCCTGTGGCTCATCGTGGACCGCAAGGGCAATTTGGTAAATTGCGCCATGTCGGCTTGTTTCACACCCGCGTGTGCAGACACTGACCATGTTTGTGGTAATGTTTGGCTAGAATGTTTAGTGGGACCCGGGATCGAAAGATCCGGGCTTGGGCTTGAATTCTTGCCCAAGTCTAGCTTTTTGGACAAAAAGGATCGATCTTCTCTAGCTAAGAGATCGATTTTCTTGTGCCAGAAAGTCAAAGTGCGATCGTCATGAAGGATCGATCTTTGCCTAGGGAAAGATCGATCATTCATAGGTCGGTTCGTTTGCCTATAAAGGAGACGAGACTTTCTTCCTTGAATCCTTTTGAAATCCGGAGATCTGAGCTCAGATCTGGCGATTTTTGAAGGTGTTCGAGGACGATCCAAGGCCTGGTAGCTTGTATTGAAGCTGCTTTTGCTTAGGTAGCGATCCTACCTACATCTCTTTTCGGGTTTTTGGTTTTTCCGGTTTGATTATGTTCTTTTACTTAGATCTGTAGATATGCATGTTGGTTTTCCATGATTTGACCGGTTTTAGACTCGTGGGATCTTGATCTATCAGATCCCAGAGTTTGGTTAAGTTTGGATGTATTTTCCGGCGGTATTCCTCGCCGGAAGTACACCGGAGAACCCATTCGGATCGATCCTTCTAGAGGAAGGATCGATCCCTCTGGGTTGGTCATGCTGCGCCCGATGAAGGATCGATCCTCTGCCTGGAGAAGATCAATCCTGGGTCTTGGGTAGCATGGTTACCCTGCGTCACGAGAAAGATCGATCTTCCTGGGAGGAAGGATCAAACTTCTTTAGCTCGACAGTGAGGGAAGGCTCACTGTTACTTAAAAGATCGATCTTTTCTTAGGAAAAGATCGATCCTTTAGTAGCAGAGAGGATTTTTCATGGCTTTTTCCCATGGGGCTTGGTATGCTAGTTTTCCTTACCGCTTTATACCTTGTACATATGTTTAAGTATGTTAACCTTATAATAGGAGCACTGGTGAACCGGGGGACTGATGACTCCCGGGATGTTTAGAATAAACGGGCGAGTTGCCCTACAACTTTCCCTAGCCTTGCATGTCGGCGTGTGCCGAGGGCTTTATCTGTGATACCTGTGAGCTGTTGTTTGTGGGGCTGCTTCCCGATGCAGGTGTTGTGGTGGACTGCTGGCAGTTGGTGGTGGTACCACTGCAGCAGCTCCTAGACCTTACTTACCTGTTCACCACCCTGGGCCGGCAGGGTGCCATGCCCAGACCTTGTTATTTATATCATCACATATTGTTGCATGCTGATGTGCTGTCGCAGGCACTCAAAAATAAAACCAATACCCGTTAAAATGAATGTAGTAGTGCGAGTACGAGTCGATCCCACGAAGAGTGTTTAGCCTAGTTTTGTGCTCAGTGAATAAAGATAGGGGGTTTTAAACGTGAGGAAAACAGTAAAGAAATAATCTAAAGCGAAGGAACAAGTTGAATCAAGAGAACAAACCTTGGTCTGAGTCAACATCCACCATCGGAATCCAATAACTGATCATAGATGCAAGTATCAATCAATTTATACTATGAATATTCACCGTCCGAATTCAATTCGAAGCTCTCCTCGATCATAGTTAATTAGAAACAAGCGATCTAATCAACCCTAACTACTAGACAACCTAAGACAAGCGCTGTAGATTTAATCTAGTAGCAGCGTTAAGAATAGGGAGATCGATGAAGCTAAACAACACAAGCACAAGCGGTTGCATTTAATCTAGTTGAATATTCTTCCTAAGATCTAACAAGATCTGATCAGCAGTAAATTATTAGATCCTAGTTGCTTCGCAGATTAGAGGGATCAAACAATTCCGGATTTGATATCAAACCTAGCGGTAGATCACTATGAATAATAAACTAGTAGGCCTCCTAGCAATTAGACAAGGTAATCATGAAGATTTAATCTCAGAAGAACATCCAATACTCATGTATAAACTGAACAATAAAAATAAATTAGATCTCACAGTTTCATTGATTCCGAGATTTCAGTCTCCTCGACCAAGGATCAAGATTTAGCCACGCAGGGCTATCAAGAACAATCCTCCAAAAGATTTCATAAAGCAAAAGAAAACCTAGAAAAAATATAAAAGAGGAGAAAGAGTAGCCAAAAGTGTCCAAGAAAATCCCCCTCAAACCCTAGAAAGAGTCCTATTTATAGCCTCAATTGTATCCACCCTCGGATTATATCACAATAGTTGATTTTTGTTACTGGGAAAGTCCGATCGATCGGACCTTGGATGCTGGATCGATCGGTCTCATTAAAATCTTCAACTTCTATTCACGCCCGAGCCCGATCGATCGGACTAAGGGAGTCGGATCGATCGATTTCGTAAAAATCCTTCGTCTCTGGCTCTTCCCGAGTTCGATCGATGGTCCGATCGATCGAACTATGTTCCTCTAAAAAGCATACGTTCTGTCACCCTTTAATTCCCAAGTCCGATCGATCGAATTATGAGTGTTGGATCGATCGGTTGAGTAAAAATCCACTGTTTTTGACTTTTTTCGAGTCCGATCGATCGGACCATTGGTGTCGGATCGATCGGACCCCATAGGAGCGATGGAGGGATCGATCGGATGCATTGTGGCTGAAAAACACATGTTCTGTCACGTTTTTGCGTGGTCCGATCGATCGGACCTTCGCTCGGACTTCCAGCTTATTTTCCTTTCTGCCATTCAGACTGCGCATCGGTACTGAAATTGCCGTAACTTCCTCTAGGAAACTCGGAATCACAAACCATAAAATTCTCCAGAATCTAGACTTCAAGAGCTTTCCAACCATGTATGGCACATCCTCTGGTTCTTCATGAGCAGGTACAGATAAATCTTTAAAGTTGATCCATGCACTCTTTTCAGCTTCTTTTCGACTTAAGGACTTCCATTGCATCCTAAATCAAAATATAAGAATAATGAGTGTATTTAGGAACTAAATAAGCACAAGAGACTAAGTATTAAGGGATAAAAATATAACATTATGCATTCTTATCAAATTCCCCCACACTTAGCTTTTGCTCGTCCTCGGGCAAAACTAAAATTCACTCTACTCAAGATATCAAGGTTGCAACGCCATCAACAAAGAACAATCAAGCTCTTCGCAACTCATAACATATCATGAACAAACATTTTTAGACAACTTAAAAGTAAATCAATAAGCATTCACTTGAATATGGAGCATACTAAACAAGTAGACCCTCACGGAAATAAACACTCAACTCTCATGTGTTTGAAGGGTATGTATTTCACTCAAATTCATTCCAATGAAAATGATCTACCATAGGCTTGCATATCTTCTCATTCTCCGCCACTAGAATCACATGCATAACACAAATCATAAGGACTTCAAAAGGTTGTAATGGGGTCCAGGATTAAGGTGGGAAATATTTAGGAATGTAGCTCAAAAGCCAATGGAACTAATAGAGCAAAAATGCATCAATAAGACATGTACAACCAATCACTCCATTCAACAACTTTCTTCAACTTAGCTTTAACATACTCAGCCCATAAAACATTACCACATTGGCAAAGAGATTGTTCAAAGGAATACTTTTTAACTGAAATAGTGAACAATCTTTTGCAAAAACTTCCACCTTTGTAGAGATCATACATAAACATCCCCCTTTCTTGGAATATTAGGAGGATTCATAAACATATTTTGCAACATGAGAAACAATTTCCTCCTTCACTTTCTATTCTTCTTTTTCTTTTTTTGATTTTTTTTTTCTAGAAACAATATACTCACAAATTGATTATGAAAATAAACTCCACTTCACCAATCATAGCCATACCACAAATCCAAACACCCCCACACTTGAAGTTTTGCACCCATCATATCATAATGATGATCAATGCTCCACTAGTTTTATGGCTTGGGTAACGGAAATATTTTTCAGGTTTAAGGCTTGTAATGTGGGTTAACAATGAAGTCAATAAAGCTCAAAGGTGTTTAGCAAAAGGATTTAATCAAAAGGTAGGCTATTTGGCTTATGTAACTTATAACAAAAATGGCCTTAATCATGTTCATGTCTGCATGTGTCAATGTGACCTTGAATAGAATCAAAGCAAGTTCTAGAAAAACAAATCCATGGAAGAATATCTCTCATGAAAGAAATTAGTGAGACTGATATGAATGTGTCAGTCTAAAGGCTCAAAATCTCACCAGCTTTTGTCTAGTCATTTAGTCACTACCATCTCAAGGAAAATAACTCAACTAATTAATTCTAAGTCGCAAAATTACTCATTCAATCATGTTATGAAAATGTCAAGCTTAACTAATTCTTGCTCATGGCAAATGCAACCTAGATCTCCTCCCCCACACTTGAAACTGACATTGTCCCCAATGGAAGGTGGAATGCAAAGAAAAGCAAAAATAACTAAAATGAAAATGCGAAAATAAAAAGAGAAAGGAACGAACTCCCCTTGGGTTGCCTCCCAAGCAGCGCCTTTGTTTATTGTCATTGGCTCGACTTCATGCTTGCTTCTTTAATCAGTATAAGTTGGCTCCTCAAGGTCCAATTTTTCAATTTTTCTGTTGGAACGCCTTCATAGAAAGGTTTAAGTCGATGGCCATTCACCGTAAACATTTTGGAAGTAGCTAAACTTTGAATTTCAACTGCACCATGAGAAAAAACATTAGTAACAATAAAAGGTCCAATCCAACGAGAACGCAACTTACCTGGAAACAAACGTAAGCGTGATTGGTAAAGGAGAACTTTTTGACCAACTTTAAACTCCTTTCTAGAGATCATCTTATCATGAAAAGCTTTTGTCTTTTCCTTGTAAATCCTAGCGCTCTCATAGGCATCATTGCGAATTTCCTCTAATTCTTGCAGTTGCAACTTCCTGTGTTCTCCACTCTCATCCATGTTCATATTAAAGCTCTTGATAGCCCAATAAGCTTTATGTTCTAACTCAACTGGAAGGTGACATGGTTTCCCAAATATCAAGCGATAAGGTGACATACCTATGGGTGTCTTATATGCAGTCCTATATGCCCACAACGCATCATCCAAACGCAAACTCCAATCTTTTCTATTTGGATTTACCGTCTTTTCAATGATGGACTTGATCTCTCGATTTGACACTTCCGCTTGTCCACTCGTTTGCGGATGATAGGCGGTTGACACCTTATGGGTCACATGGTACTTCCTTAGTAATGCCTCAACAGTTCGATTGCAAAAGTGAGTGCCTCGATCACTTATGAAAGCTCTTGGAATTCCAAACCTGGATAATATGTTAGACTTGATAAAATCTGCAACAACTTTAGAATCATCAATCCTGGTAGCTTTAGCTTCTACCCATTTTGAAACATAATCCACAGCAAGTAGAATATAAATATAACCAAAAGATATAGGGAACGGACCCATGAAGTCGATGCCCCAAACATCGAAAATTTCGCAAAATAATATGGGGGTTTGTGGCATCTCATTCCTTTGGGATATATTACCTGTCTTTTGACAATTCTCGCATGACTTACAAAGAGAGTATGAATCTCGAAATAAAGAAGGCCAATAGAAACCACATTCTAACACTTTTCTGGCCGTTCTCTTAACTCCAAAGTGACCTGCACAAGCATAAGAATGACAAAAAGTGAGTATAGAAATAATTTCACTTTCAGGAACGCACCTTCTTATTACTTGATCTGCACAATGCTTCCATAAATATGGGTCATCCCACACATAATATTTAGCATCACTTTTAATCTTATCTCTTTGAGCCTTAGACAAATCAGAAGGTAACATATTAGTAACCAAATAATTCACAATATTTGCATACCAAGGTAATGTCACAGTTGCAGAAAACAATTATTCATCAGGGAATGTTTCCTGTAGACGAAGTTTATCCCCCACATGAACTAACCGACTCAGATGATCTGCAACTCGATTTTCTGTTCCTCTTTTGTCTTTTATCTCCAAATCAAATTCACTCAAGAGAAGTATCAATCGGATTAATCTCGGCTTTGCCTCCTTCGTCATTAAATAACGAAGAGCTGCATGATCAGAGTAAACAATGACTTTAGTACCAAGTAAATAAGAACGAAATTTTTCTACAGCAAACACAACAGCTAAAAGTTCTTTTTCAGTTGTACAATAATTTCTCTGGGCATCATCCAAAGTCTTGGAAGCATAGTAAATTGCATGAGAAGCTCTTCCAATCTTTTGACCCAAAACTGCGCCCACTGCATAATCACTCGCATCACACATTATCTCGAAAGGAACGCTCCAGTCTGGGGGTTGAATAATTGGAGTAGAAGTCAACAATTCCTTCAGCTTATCAAATGCCTTTTTGCATGCTTCATCGAACTCAAAAGCCTTGTCCTTTTGTAACAACGTGCATAGCGGTAATGCTATTTTAGAGAAGTCCTTGATGAATCTTCGGTAAAAACCTGCATGTCCAAGAAAAGAACGAACTTCCCGCACACTAGTGGGATAAGGTAAAGATTGAATGACATCAACTTTAGCTTTATCAACCTCAATTCCTTTAGATAAAACAACATGACCCAAAACTATACATTGTTCAACCATGAAATGACATTTCTCAGAATTTAACACAAGGCTAGTTTCTATGCATCTTTGAAGAACAAGTGTAAGGTTATGTAAACAATTATCAAAAGAGTTTCCATAAACTGTGAAATCATCCATAAAAACCTCTATGATCTGTTCAATATAATCTGAGAATATACTAACCATACACCTTTGGAAAGTAGCTGGGGCGTTGCAAAGACCAAAAGGCATGCGACGATATGCAAAAGTTCCAAATGGGCATGTGAACGTCGTCTTTTCCTGATCTTCAGGGGCAATTGCAATCTGAAAGTAACCTGAATAACCATCAAGAAAACAATAATAAGAATGACCAGCTAATCTTTCAAGCATCTGATCAATAAAAGGTAAAGGGAAGTGGTCCTTGCGGGTTATATCATTTAATTTTCTATAATCAATACAAACCCTCCACCCATTTTGCACACGGGTGGGAACTATCTCATCTTTGTGATTTCTCACCACGGTTATTCCTGTCTTTTTAGGAACAACTTGAACTGGACTAACCCAAGTGCTATCCGAAATAGGATAGATCACTCCAACTTCAAGCAGTTTGAGGATCTCCTTCTTTACAACATCCATCATGGGCGGATTTAACCTTCTTTGTGGTTGGCGGGAAGGTTTCGCTCCCTCTTCAAGCAAGATACGATGCATACATGTACTCGGGCTGATTCCCTTGATGTCTGCAATTGTCCAACCAATAGCTGTCTTATGCTCCTTAAGAACCTGCACAAGTTTTTCTTCCTGTGGTGCACTAAGGTTATTGGAGATAATCACTGGTAATACTCCTTCATCTCCAAGAAAAGCATATTTAAGATGATTAGGAAGAGGTTTCAGATCTGGAATAGGTGCTTGCAATTCAGAAGGTAATGATTTCTCATTAGATGCAGGTAATGAACTAGAAGAATCGTTACCTGATTGCTGAATTATCGAAAAATCATTCAGTGTTGCAACAGTTTCCTGCAAATTAGTACTCAAAGATAGCTCCTCATTTTCTTCCTCAAGAGATTTGCTAATAGCCACTTCCAATTCATCTTTATCACTAAGTTCAAAAACTTCCTGTGATAAATAATCAATCACATCAATTGAATACACTGAACAATCATCAGCAGGATATTTCATGGCATCATAAATATTAAACTTAACAGTTTCACCATCAAATTCCATGGTAAGTGTGCCACTATGGACATCTATCTTAGTCTTGGATGTCTTCAAGAAAGGTCTTCCCAACAAAATATGAGTACTATGATCACCATTCTCCATATCAAGCACATAAAAATCAGCAGGGAAAACTAAATCATTGACCTGCACAAGAATATCTTCAACTACACCTTTAGGATAGGCGTTAGATCTGTCAGCCAATTGAATCACAACACCAGTTTCATTCAAAGACCCAAGTTTTAAAGAAGAATATATAGAATATGGCATGACATTGATAGAAGCTCCCAAATCTAACATAGCTTTCTCAAATTTGGTGTTACCAATTGTACATGGGATAGTAAACATACCTGGATCCCTACACTTTGTAGGAATTTTTCTTTGAAGAATTGCAGAAACATTTTCCCCTACTTTCACCTTCTCACATCCTTTAAGTTTCTGCTTCCTCTTAATTGTGCACAATTCTTTCAAAAATTTAGCATAACGAGGTACTTGTTTAAGAGCATGTAAGAGTGGAATATTTACCTCGCATCGGCGAAAAGTCTCATATGGATCTGAATTCTTCTCATATTTTCTTGATTCTGTCAAAGCCTGAGGAAAAGGAGGTACAGGTTTATAATCAGAAAGAGGTGGAAACTTACGTTTAGGTACGTCGTCGTCATCAGGAAAGATTTTGTCCGCGACGATATTTTGCTCTTTTCCTTGCACAGACGATGTAGGAACTTCCTTTACTGGAGTCTCAACTTCTTTACCACTTCTCAAAATAATTGCACTCGCATTCTCTCTTGGATTTATGACCGTTTGAGAGGGTAATTTTCCCGAATTTTGCGCCTCTAGCTTGCTAATTGCTGACGCCATCTGGCCCACCTGATGTTCCAATCTTTGAATACTAGCCTTCGTCTCCTGTTGAATTTGCAAATTATTAGTAACAAGAGATTTAACTATATCTTCTAAAGACATACCAGAATCAGGAGTTGGGTTTGGTTGTTGTCTCGGGGGGTATGGCGGTCTATATTGTTGATATTGCTATCCAGTCGGACGAAATTGAGTTGTAGGCTGATTTACTTGTGGATTCCCATAGTTGAAATTGGGGTGATCCCTCCATCCCGGATTATACGTGTTTGAATAGGGATCATACTTCCTCTGCGGTGGTCCTGGGAAACTCCCAGCTGCATTTACTTGTTCAATGGGCTCATCTTGAAGAGTTGGGCACATATCGGTTGGATGTCCCGTCATCGAACAAATTCCACAAACCTTCGCTGTTTGCATGTTACCTACAGCCATTTGACGAACAAGAGAAGTTAGACTCGCAATCTGTTGTTCAAGAGATGAAACATTTACCTCATTAACATGTTTTGAATAAGAATCAAGTCTAGTATTAAATTGTTGAGAATTAGCTGCCATATTTGCAATCAAGTTCCTTGCGGCTTCAGGAGTTTTATCCACCAAAGCTCCTCCACTAGCGGCATCAATCATACTCCTGTCATTGATTAGTAAGCCCTCATAAAAATATTGAATAAGTAATTGCTCACTAATTTGATGATGGGGACAGCTTGCACATAATTTCTTGAAACGTTCCCAATATTCATGTAGAGATTCTCCATTATGTTGCCTTACACCACAAATCTCTTTCCTAATGTTGGCCGCTCTTGAGGCTGGAAAATACTTCTCTAAAAACAACCTCTTCATCTCATTCCATGTAGTAATACTCCCAGAAGGTAAATAATAAAGCCAATCTTTAGCCGAATCCTTCAAGGAAAATGGAAAGGCTCTCAATTTGATTTGATCTTCAGTCACCCCCATGGGTTTCATACTTGTGCACACAACATGAAGCTCCTTTAAATGTTTGTGAGGATCCTCGCCTGAAAGTCCATGAAAAGTGGGTAAGAGGTGTATTAGTCCAGATTTTAATTCAAAAGTAGTAGCAACATCCAAAGTAGGAAATGTAATGCATAAGGGTTGTTGATTCAAATCTGGGGCTGCAAGCTCTTTCAAAGTCCGATTTCCGGCCATGACTTCCTCTTCTAATTCAGAATCACTGATAAATACGTGGTCAAGAGACAAATCGTCCTCCTCAGGATTTATCCGAGCTTCTCTCCTTAACCTGCGCAGAGTTCTTTCTATCTCTGGATCGTACTGTAAATCACCTTGATTAAAAGATCGAGCTATACTCATAAACAATCAAGAGAATTCCGGCAAAACGAGAAAAAGAAATCAAGAAAATTCGAATAACTCTTTTTTTTTTTATGAAAATAAGGATCACAATAAACAAAAAAATCAACTAGAATCACTCCCCGGCAACGGCGCCAAAATTTGATGTGCTGTCGCAGGCACTCAAAAATAAAACCAATACCCGTTAAAATGAATGTAGTAGTGCGAGTACGAGTCGATCCCACGAAGAGTGTTTAGCCTAGTTTTGTGCTCAGTGAATAAAGATGGGGGGTTTTAAACGTGAGGAAAATAGTAAAGAAATAATCTAAAGCGAAGGAACAAGTTGAATCAAGAGAACAAACCTTGGTCTGAGTCAACATCCACCATCGGAATCCAATAACTGATCATAGATGCAAGTATCAATCAATTTATACCATGAATATTCACCGTCCGAATTCAATTCGAAGCTCTCCTCGATCATAGTTAATTAGAAACAAGCGATCTAATCAACCCTAACTACTAGACAACCTAAGACAAGCGCTGTAGATTTAATCTAGTAGCAGCGTTAAGAATAGGGAGATCGATGAAGCTAAACAACACAAGCACAAGCGGTTGCATTTAATCTAGTTGAATATTCTTCCTAAGATCTAACAAGATATGATCAGCAGTAAATTATTAGATCCTAGTTGCTTCGCAGATTAGAGGGATCAAACAATTCCGGATTTGATATCAAACCTAGCGGTAGATCACCATGAATAATAAACTAGTAGGCCTCCTAGCAATTAGACAAGGTAATCATGAAGATTTAATCTCAGAAGAACATCCAATACTCATCTATAAACTGAACAATAAAAATAAATTAGATCTCACAGTTTCATTGATTCCGAGGTTTCAGTCTCCTCGACCAAGGATCAAGATTTAGCCACGCAGGGCCATCAAAAACAATCCTCCAAAAGATTTCATAAAGCAAAAGAAAACCTAGAAAAAATATAAAAGAGGAGAAAGAGTAGCCAAAAGTGTCCAAGAAAATCCCCCTCAAACCCTAGAAAGAGTCCTATTTATAGCCTCAATTGTATCCACCCTCGGATTAGATCACAATCGTTGATTTTTGTTACTGGGAAAGTCCGATCGATCGGACCTTGGATGCTGGATCGATCGGTCTCATTAAAATCTTCAACTTCTATTCACGCCCGAGCCCGATCGATCGGACTAAGGGAGTCGGATCGATCGATTTCGTAAAAATCCTTCGTCTCTGGCTCTTCCCGAGTTCGATCGATGGTCCGATTGATCGAACTATGTTCCTCTAAAAAGCATACGGTCTGTCACCCTTTAATTCCCAAGTCCGATCGATTGAATTATGAGTGTTGGATCGATCGGTTGAGTAAAAATCCACTGTTTTTGACTTTTTCCGAGTCCGATCAATCGGACCATTGGTGTCGGATCGATTGGACCCCATAGGAGCGATGGAGGGATCGATCGGATGCATTGTGGCTGAAAAACACATGTTCTGTCACGTTTTTGCGTGGTCCGATCGATCGGACCTTCGCTCGGACTTCCAGCTTATTTTCCTTTCTGCCATTCAGACTGCGCATCGGTACTGAAATTGCCGTAACTTCCTCTAGGAAACTCGGAATCACGAACCGTAAAATTCTCCAGAATCTAGACTTCAAGAGCTTTCCAACCATATATGGTACATTCTCTGGTTCTTCATGAGCAGGTACAGATAAATCTTTAAAGTTGATCCATGCACTCTTTTCAGCTTCTTTTCGACTTAAGGACTTCCATTGCATCCTAAATCAAAATATAGGAATAATGAGTGTATTTAGGAACTAAATAAGCACAGGAGACTAAGTATTAAGGGATAAAAATATAACATTATGCATTCTCATCACATGCTTACATGTTTTATCCTGCGCATGCCAAAGCATACATTGTGTTGTGCATTAGTTGCATCTGTGTAGGTTGTTGCTGATCCGGGGCCTCCGGGGCTTTCGGGTAGTCCGGATCTAGCTCTAGGACCATTGCGGGTAGCTTGCTCCAGGACTTGATTTGTAGTATTCAGTCGATTTCGATGATAGGGGTAGATGACCTGAATACATGCGGTTTGATGGTTAGAGGTCGTGTCGGCCTCGAGCCGAGTGTTGAGGTGTAGCCGGTGTCCGGTTCACTGTCTCTTTGGTAGGGGGTGTGCCTACTCAGCGGTGTTGGTTGCCCGCCTAGCAGTGTTGGTTTCCTGCTAGTGAGATGGCAGTGCCGGTTTCCTGCCTCGCTGAGGGCGACCCATATGGGACCAGTTCGGCTGGGGACCATGACTAAGGCCTCCTTTCAGGGACACGCGGTGGGGTTATGGGACCCCTATGTACACCAAGCCTTTGCTTGAGGGCGACACTGTTGTGTTCCCTCCCTTGTGAGTGTCGTAGTGTAGTGTCCCTACTGAGCTTAGTGCTCACTCCTACCCGGGCTGCGTTTTGCAGGTGCTGCCGCTAGCTCTTCTTCGGTCGCTCCTACCGGGCCGGTGTTTGGTGACGTGGTGGCGTCTGGCGGTGCTTGAGGAGCGGCGATCACAGTCTTACCTTTTGTTATAGATAGTCTCCTACGGGAGTGATAAATGTATAATTTCCCTATTTGAGGATTTGTAATATATTCCAGTTCAGTCTTTGAGGTTGTGAATGTTTGTATAATACAGAATGATTAAGAATTGCTAGGGTAACCACTATGATTAGAGGGAAACCTCGCCAAAATGTTTCGCAGTAGATTAGGTTCCGGTTCGCGTCGCCCGACCCGGTTGGGCCTACGCGGGTCGGGGCGTGACATAACGACTCTCCAAGCCATACGAGTATAAACTGTCGGTAAAATACAAATTTGAACATATCATCCTCCAAGCTTTAAGAGCCTAAACTGATAGCACAAGTAAAATATTTTGCACATGTATGCTCCAAGCTTCAAGAGCCTAAACTGATAGCACAAGTAAAATATTTTGCACAGGCACGCTCCAAGGTTTGTAAGCTTAAACCGCAAACAAAGGCAAGTTAGATTCATATATGCCATGTCAAATTGAGTCAAGTGCTCAACAATATGCCAAAATCAAATAAAATAGCTTCAAGTTCCTCATTTGTGAAGCAAACTCATGTCATAGTAGCAACAAGCACATATATATATACCAAATGACATGTCTAACATACTTGGTTGATTAGTTGTTTGGAAAGAAAAAAAACACACACACACACACACACAAAAACAAAAAATAAAAAAAGTGGGATTTGTATTCACCAAATATAAATCTCTAACAGTCTGCAAGTAAAAGGAGGAGGTTCATGCTATATGAATATGAGTTGGACAAATGCTAAAAAAAAACAAAGACATTCTGATGAAAAAAAAGAGATCCTAATGCCCCCATCTCTCTAAAGTCCCAAAAATATCAGCTAGCTCGAAACAAAGGCTGTTAATCCTGCTAGTCTCCTGAAGGGTAAGCAAAGAATCAGCGGCATCGTCGTGGCTTCGCTACAACTCCACAAGTCTGGACGAATATGCTAACTCGTCGGTCTCCAAAGATGTAGCCTTCTCTCTTAGGGTCTCTAACAACTGCTCCTTCTCTTGCAAACTCACCCTAAGTGCAGCAGCCTCAGCCTCAGCCTCTTCCTCCTTTACCTTTTGGGGAAGACTCTGCCGGTTCTTGGACACCTCATCTTTCTGGGATTCAGTTAACTCCAGCTGATCAGAAACAACACAAATAGTTCTCTCATATTGACGAGACGTCTCAACCTCCTCGAGAGACTCTGAACGATAAAAAGAAGCCCGAGACGAAGCAGCTGTAAAGTCTGGCTCAATGAGACCGAGCCGAAGTCTTGCCTAGGCAAGAACTTGAGTAACTCTTTGATATGCTCATCCAAGCCATCCGAGTCAAGACATGTCCTCAGTATAGGGAGAAGAGCCTCCAACATCCTCCTCTCTGACTCCATTGAAATACGAATCAAAGATGAACAACATGAATCCAAATCAATAGTGGGGGCATCAACTACTAACTGAACAACCTCACGAGGACTCGCGCCGTCAATAACCTGTTCTGCAGCTACTGGGGTTGTTGTGATCTGAACCCCTGCATCAATAGACGGCTGTGACTCTGGCATCCCTACGAGATCAGGAAAAATATCCTTAAGGGCACCTATTATTTCTTCTTCGGAAAGTGGAGGTGCACGATTATCAAATAGAAGGTCATCCAAGGCACCTGTGTTTATTTCATCAGCAAGGTTGCAAGTCTCTGCAACCTCAGGAGTCACGATCCTCTGCCTCTTGGAAGCCCAAGGTCTGCTCTCTGGAGGTCTAGCATCTTGAAGCCCCTGCTTCTTTGGTATATTACCTTTAGCCTGTCAAGGCAAAATAACATGTTAAATGGAAAAAGAAGAAGAGTAAAAGAGAGAGAGAGAGAGAGAGAGAGAGAGAGAGAGAGAGAGAGAGAGAGAGAGGCGAGCCATACCATTTGGACGTAAAGCCTTCGAGTCACTGGATCCTTCTTTGACAACTTTTCATCTGCGTCAAAGAAATCCCATTCTTCTTTCAGGATCCTCCAATAGCGTTCCACCCTAGAAAGATTATATTTTTTGAGCTCAATAGCCCTGGCGTTCTTTTCTCCAAGAGACGGCTGGTATACGGACTCCCAACAGTCTCGTCGAGGGGAAGAAGATTCCTGCATGATCTATTCCCTCACCTCCGATGAGGTCTTCCATGTGGACATCCCATGGCGTAATGCAGAAACAATGGTGGTAAAGAAGTCATATGTGATGCCTACCTATCACTTAGCCCAAGAAAGGGTGGTGCTGGCTCGTCTAGTGCTCGAAGTATACATAAACTCTTCTCCATCACTTGGCCTCAAAAGGTGCTCCTGATTACAATAGAAAAGCCCAGCATGACTCTCCTCTAAAGGATAAGAAAGTCCAACAACAGGAATATCCTGGTCAAAACCAAACTGGCGCGCTACCCTCTGAGGGTTGTAAGGCTTTGCATACATAACTCACTCCTGGCAAACCGACCTCCAAGAAAGCACACCATGACGAATGGCAATGAAAAAACGAATAGCTTCAGGTTTTATTCTTGGAGCACCTGCAATGTACCAAAAATTATCCTCATGCTTATGATGAAGGGCGGACGACCGAGTAGCAAACTCTTCCTTCATGTCCAGTTTGTTCCTCGCCTCTTCTGTTGAAAACTTGACAGAAGGATAGAACATCGAACCACCAAGAGCAGGCAAAACCCCGGCAAACTTAGGCAGCTTCCACATTACCATGGGTTTTTTTACGGAAAACACCTTTGAAATGACGGTGTACCCAACCTACTAGGATATGGATCGCCCAACTCATATTGGCAAATCCAGGTCCAGCAGGGTGTTCGCATATACGTCTCATGCCTCGATAGAAAGAACATAAAGCTGTAAGAGCCAAAGAGAAAGAGCGCCCTGCGACCATCCATGATGCCATCACAAACTCCCCAGGACAAATGCCAAAGTACTCGTCTGGAACAACAAAACGACACATCCATATGGCGAGAAAAGCCGCGTTGTAAACATCTCGCTCAAATCTCCTAAGTTCCCTACGAGGATCGAAATCCTCAGAATCCTGCCGTATCTGTCGAGAGGGACCAGCAGAACAATGCTTGAGAGGACCTTTATAAAAATAAGCGGTCCAAGCCTCATAGGAGATAGTAGTTCTACCCCCACCTAAATCTCTCCAACCCTTCAAAAGACGATAGGCGGAAGGGAGATAAAGAGGATACTCTACACGTCGGGTGGTAGGACCAATGAACACATGCTTATCATCTGGTAAATATTCATCATATGGATCCCCAGAAATAGGAAGCCTCGTGAGGTGGAAAATATCCAATAAAGTGATAGTATATTCCCCATGGAGAAATAAGAAAGTGTTGGTCTTTGAGCTCCATCTTTCCATCAAGCCTCGAAAAAACTTTTCATCAATGCCATAATAGCCCAAAGAACAATATATAGCCCCCTCGATGTCGGCATCTTTGAAATTGTGAAACCCATATTCCGAAACTGACCACCCCCACTCAGCGTAACCTGACACCAAGTCGTAGGAACAATGGCGGTGCCCCTCCCAGCCAAGTCCCTCTCGAAACATCCGTTCCCCAAGACATGAAACATGTATTGGGGAAGAATCGTTTGATGAAGGAAGAAGGAAGGCCCCATCAAGCTTGCTGTAAGGCATGAACTTCAAATCTCCGTTAAAAGTGATCCTCCCTTCTTGAGTTTGGTACGACTTGGTATGATGCTCACTTCTACCTAGTCTCGCTAGATAAGGATCCAAGTACGCAAGCTCGGTAATGCGAGAATGAAGCGGGGAATCAGAGTAAGTCAGTCCAGGAATGCCAGATATAATCGGAGCTCCGACATCATCCAAGGGAATCCTGTTAAGAGAAAAAGGCCAAATAAAGCAGCTAAAAAAAAATATATTCGATACAAATCAGAAATCAATAAATAAAAAAAAGCAAGAAAGAAAAAGAAAAAAAGAAAAAAGAAAAAGAAAGAGAACATATAAAGGGGTGGTTTGAGAGACAACCCTAGGGTTCTCTCCCAAGCCACCGCCAGCTCTCTCTCTTTCTCCTCTCCCTTCTCATCTCCCCCTCCTTTCCTTCTCTCGTCTCCTTCTCTCTCGGAAGCTTGACGCCTCACTTCGCTGGAGCCGCCGTCGTGCCATGCCCGATGACGAGCTCCCCCATCTCTGCTGGCTTGATGCCACTATTCACCGGATTTGTCGACCTGAGGCCACATACCGTGCCAAGCTCGACATCGGGTTCCTCCACCCGACGTCTAGCTCCGCCGCCCCGAACTCGGACTCCTCCGTCTCGACGTCGAGCTCCTCTGTGACCTCCGTCAAGATCGTCACCAAGCTCTTGGTCCCGACATCAAGCGACGCTGAGCGCTAGCGCCCGTCTTCGTTGGCCTTAGGCCCCCTTCACCAGATCTGCTCTCCCCCCATCACCGCCGACCAAGCTCGTACCCCGACATGGGACTCTTTTGCCTGGACATCGATCTCCTCTGGAACCTCCGTCGAGATCATCACTGAGCTCATGGTCCCGACATCGAGCGACGCCGAGCGCTAGCGCCCCCATCTTCGCCGCCCTGAGGCTGCCATCCGACGACTTCATCCTCTCCGCTGAGGTTCACACCGAGCTCCAACTGGAGCGACGCCCCTGTTGCTCCACTACAGCAAAGATGCATCCACACCGAGCCCCAAGAACTCTGGTGTCCTTCATGCCTCGTCGACAAGGCACGCTGCGGGTTTCACCTCACCGGATTCTTCCTTCTCCTCACCGGCAGAGCTTCCCACTATGTTTCTTGTGCGAGGCTCATCTCTTCCCCATCTCGCTGCCAGCAAAAGAAGCATCCGTCGGTCTAGCGGCCCAGACGCGCTGGAGCCACGCTGCGGGTTCCACCTCGACCCGGTAGAGTTCTATGCCATGCTGCTTTGCGCAAGCTTGAAGCAACAAGTTGCTTCTCGCCGGCAAAATCTCAGAGCAACAAGTTGCTCCTCGTCGAAAAATTGGGAGCAGTAAGTTACTCGTCGGCAAGGCCAAAGCAACAAGTTGCTTCTCGCCGGCAAAATCTCAGAGTAACAAAATGCTCCTCGTTGACAAAAAACTGGGAGCAATAAGTTACTCCTCGTCGGCAAGGCCCAAAGCAACAAGTCGCTTCTCGCTGGCAAAATCTCAGAGCAATAAGTTACTCAACGTCGGCAAGGCCCAAAGCAACAAGCCGCTTCTCGCCGGCAAAATCTCAGAGCAATAAGTTGCTCCTCGTCTCCAAGGCCTGAAGCAACAAGTTGCCTCTCGCCATCAGCCATCCCCAACATCCCATCCTAAGAGGTTATCCCATCTTCAACGACAGACGCCGTCTTTACCCGCGACTACTGCAAATTTGCAGTGCCATCGTAGCAATCCAATGACGTGTTTAGAAGAATAGAGATGGAAAAAAAGCCCGAAATTTTGATCAGATGAAAAGACTGGATCATCGAAGAAATCTGGGCTCGGAGATGTCATCCTCCCCATGTGCGGACGACATTTTCTCCTCGGTCAAAATTCCTTGGTGTCCGAGTCTCATAAACTCCGTGGCTAACAGTATAAAAAAATTATTATACTGTATACATCCTATATATATAGGCATAGGATGGACATTTGATTTTGAGTAGATATAGACATAGGATGGAAATCTGATTTTGAGTAGGATTTTCCGGAATTTTATGAGATAAGGATTGGCTTAAATTCAAATCTAACAAAAGTTATCTTAAAAAAACTCAGGCAGAATTTGGAGATGTATATACGGTCTATTGGAAGGGGTTTATATGACATACTTGACTCCTACTTTTGGTTATTTTGATTAAAAGAATATTTTATGGAGATTTTAGTCCAATTTCTACTCAGCCGTAAAGGCAACCAGGAATTGGAATAGGATAAATAGAAAACAGTCCTATTCTAATTAGGGTCACATATCTTCATATCTGAAAATATTGACTCCTAATGCAATCCTAATCCATATGCCACCATAACATGCATATCATGGCTTGCTCATTCTTACGACAAAATTATGAGCAGCGAAAAAAAAAACAATTATATTCTTTCAGGCTTAAATCTTAAAGAATTGTTATCCTAAACTATTCCAAACAAAGAGATTTCTTCCCATTGTACGATATCTTGCATTCGGGAAAGCCTCTTGGTTAACCCTCGAATAATCAAAAGTTTTCGAGCCCTGCGCGTTCAAATCACAAAAGTTTCTCACGCAGGCCTCGAGGGGACATATGTAGACACCAATTTTGACTAAGGTCAAATTTGAGGGTATTTACGAAATTACCCCTACTCATCTCAAAAATTCTTCGAAGACATGTTATCAGACATACAAGTTCAAACACACAGAGAGCACACATACACTACTCTCTATGTGATCCTTCATGGTTTTGAAAGTATCATACACAAACCAGGAGCATGAAGGGCGTTCCAGTAATTTTACCCGCCCAAGGTTATTTTAGGAATTCAGGACAAAATACATGCCTGAACTCTCTTAAACATCCTATCATAACCCTATATAGCTTTTACGACATCCTACAAAAGCTAAGTCGATATAGGGGCATTTTGGTAATTTTACCATATCAAGGGTATTTTGGGGATTTAAGCAAAATATATGCTTAGGCTCTCCCTTATAACCCATTGGGCCTTTTACATGATTCGGATAAACATCCTACTTAAGTTAGAAGGACTCGGGGGCATTTTGGTAATTTTGCCCGCCAAGGGGTATTTTGGGAATTTTGATCAAAATGTGTGTTCAGGATCCCTATAATATCTGAGAAATATCCCTATATGGTTTTTATAACATTTTATACAAACTGGAAGCATAAAGGGTATTTCGGTAAAATTTGCTTCTAAGGGATATTTTGCTCATTCTAGTCAAATATAGGCTTGACCCACCTAGAACATTCTAAATTAGTCTTTAATCATTTTGAAGGCATCCTACATAAACCAAAGACATATAAAAAGGGCATATTTGGTCATTTAGCCCCAAGGGTATTTTAGTCATTTGCTCCAAATGCACATTTGCCATAAACATACATGACAAATATTATTTCCACCCTGTAAAGTATCATTTATTTTAAAGGCATTCTTGTCCAAAAGATATATGGACTTTACACCAACCAAAATACCAAAAGGGTATTTTGGTAATTTCACCCTCATATCAGCCTTCTTAAAACTTTGACGGCATCCTATACAAGCTACAGGGGTTGAGGGTATTTTGGTCATTTTAAACCTCAAGGGATATAATGGTCTAAAATATATGTGAAAGCATTCCTACATGCTCTAGGGGCATTTCGATCAAAAGACAAATGATCTATAACATGGGTATTTTGGGAATTTACACTTACACCTTGTCTCAGGGCGCTATGGTTAATTACAACATATTCAAATATTTAAAATTTAAATAAATATGTGAAATTTGAAGTTCAAATTCAAAATCAAGTTCAAATTTGAATTCAAATCGATCCCAATCCTAAATCTAAACCACCTTAATCCTACCCTGTTAACCACCCGAATATTAACCGCACATATCTTCCCACACCAATTTAAACAAAAGTGTGCATATCCATACCTACGTCATCAGCATTATAAAATGTGATGTGGCATCATATAATTGGAGTAGGGTGTAGCTTAAGACGAAAGTTCCGAGGGAGCAACATACCATGCCTCCCAACAAACCTGATCTCCTCTCAGCCCTCCTACGCACACGTGTTTTCCAAGAATTAAAAAAACTAATGAAATAAATCTCTCTTTCGTAAGCTTCTCACGCCAACAACTTTTCAAATTTTGGAAATCCCGCCTGAACATCTCCTAAAGTTATAAATAGAGGGGGGTTGAAGGCAAGAGGTTAACACATGAGGGGTGAAAACACAAATAGATCCCAAGACACCTAGAGGCTGCTGGAGACAAAGGCTGCTGGAAAGAGACTCCTCATTCTTCTAAGAAAAGGGGATACTGCTGCAACTGAGTTCTAGAACTCAAAAGCCATAGAGAGGATGCTAAGAGATAGGAGAAGGAAACTTACTTCCTTGAAAATTGTGCTATCAATCCAAAAGTTCAAAGCAAGAGATTCAAGGGTTCTTCATCGGCAACGAAGGTGTGGGTCGAAGGCCTAAGCCTTCACTCAAGATCCATCTATTTTCTTTTCTTCCTCATCTTCTTATTTTTCTATTTTGGATGTAACGGGACTTTAGGGCCCGAATCCTTAATCAGGGGTTTTCCCTTTTGGGTTGTAATTGATGGGTTGCCAATCTCATCATCGGTATGTAGTTCCCAAGGAAAAGAGGATCTGCAGCTTGTGATGATATTGGGAACTCAGGAGTATTGTTCTCACAAATCCCACCATGTAATTCAAACTTTTGATCACAATAAATTAACAAATCTCGTTCCCGCGAGATCTCGATTTTATTGTCGAACACTCAATCCACCTTAGTTTCACCTTATGTATTCTTCAGTTATCATGTTGTCTCATTCTCTAAACATTATGGATCCTATGACTACAAACTCACATGAATCCCTAAAATAATATTTATGTTCTAACGGCATAGCCTATCTTTCTTAGCATAGATTGTCTTTGGTCATACAATTATTTTAAGTTATACTACTCCTAATGATCTTGGCACAACCTATCCTAGCTTGGCATAGCCTATCTCACTAGCAAACCATAAATCACATGAAAACCATCCTATGAATCTCTAAAATCAACCACAGAAATCATGTAGGACTAAGAATACGTCAAGAGAACTCTGTTCCTTCAACTCTATTAACAATAAAAAATAAATTCATAGGATCATATCTTGAGAGGAATACAAGATTCAAACCAAAGAATACAAAAAGTTACACTATGGTTTCATGAGATCCCTAAGTTTAGAAATTAGCTACTCATCTTTTTGGAAAACTCCATAGGTGTTGGGAAGGAAGCCATTGATCCCCACGAAAAGATCTCCATCTTCAAACCCTAGCCTTCTTCTTTTTCTCTCTGATTTTTCTACCCAAAAGATGAGAAATTCGGATGGAATAACCCTATTTATAGAAGAACTCCTGAAATTAGGGTTTTGGCTAAGTTTGACATCTATGACAGTTGCTCTTTCTCTCCACCCGATCTCTCTTTCCATCAACTCTCTCTCTCTCCACTCATCTTTCTCTCTCCATCGACTCTCTCACTCTCCACCTGGTCTTCTTTCTCCATCGACTCTCTCTCCACCTTGTCTTCTCTCTCCATCGACTCTCTCTCTCTCCACCCATCTTTCTCTTTGAAGACCCGTACCTCCAACCCGGTCCGACCGCGTTAGGTAGAGGGTTTGGTTTTGTGGGTTGGCTCGGTTGGCCTTCGGATTCGATCGGTTGATCGCATCGCTGTTTTTTACCCCATAGGCAATTTGGTAAAATTGCTCCCTGGTGGTCGGTTTCACACCTGTGTTGCACACACTGCCCTGGATTGATGTATGTGATTGATTAGAACCTTAAGGGTGTTTCCGATCGGAAGATCGGAGCTCAATCAAGAAAGATCGAAATGGACGGTTGTGATCGATTTCAGCTTTCTATAAATACCCCTGTCTTTTATCTCACTTCTCTTTCTTTCCCTTCTCTCCTTTCTCTCTCCCCTTGGCTACGGGCTGGACCTTGGGCTGCGGCTTTTCGGCGCGGATCCGTGTGGATCGGAGGCGAGGGATTCGTAGATCGTCTGCTTGTTGCTACATGTAGGTCTTTCTACCAAATTCCTATGAGTTGGTAACCATAGGATCACTTTTTTGTGATTTGTGGCTATTGTGTTTGTTAGAATGCTTTTCTTTTCTGTATTCTTGTTCCTTCCTATTTTTAGAGGCTAGCTATGGTTTCATTTCTATATTCTTTCGGACGGATTCCGTCTTTTTATCGAGTTTTCGACGGGGTCGGATGATATTTCACGATATGAGTTTGGTTTTTATTGCATGAATGAATTTTCCACCATCAAATAGACCTTCTTATAAAGTTTGAATGGATTCCATCGTCGTTTGATAGATCAAATCCAACAAATTCAGTTTTCATGGGTTTCGTCGATTTTCGGGAAATTTGATTTGATTCGGAGGATTTGATCGTCAAAAGTTGGCTTTCTTAGTGTCGTTAGATTCACCACATCCAATTGCACATGCCTACCATGTTTGGTTTGATTCCGACTAGTATTGATTGTCGAAATCCAAGAAATTGGATTTTAACCACTATTTACATTTCCTGCCGACTTATGAAGGATCGATCATTTGGCTAAAATGATCGATCAATTTTGTTGAAGTGTTATGTCTCGTCTGAAGGATGATCGATCTTCCTTATGAGGAAAGATCGATCATTTCTCTTGACAGGGGGAGCACTTCGAGGGGATCGATCATGGGTACCATGATCGATCATTTTCCATCCAAGTAGGGAATACTCTTAAGGAAGATCGATCTTCCTTGGGAGTGAAGATCGATCATTTCTCCTTGAAAGTGAGCACTCATATGAATGATCGATCATCTTGGGCAAGATGATCAATCTTTTATATACTGATTTGTTATAGTTGATTCGAATTTGGTGCTTTTGGTTTCTTTTTGACCCAGTATTCTCGTGGGGCTTTCCCGATGATAAATAGTGATTATTATAATATTTTAATCGGGATTTTGACGGGTTTATCCTTAGATTATGCCGTGAATTGGATTCCAAATCGATTTATCAATTTCTACCAATTTCAAGTGGTTTCTCGATAAACATGCCATATCTATATATATACATATACATATATTTATATATGTAGACCGGGGGAGTGACGACCCCCGGGAATGTTCAGTATAAATGGGCCGGAGGTGTGCACCGCATGCTTAGAATAGTTCTACTGCCTTGATTAATAGCCCTGCTGTTTGCCGGCATGCGCCGGGGGATAACCCGTTGTACTGGTAGATTATAGATTTTGTTGTGTGGTTTGGCCGGGGTTATATACCCTTGTAGCAAATTTCGGTTAACGGCTATGGACGCCGGTGTAATGCCGAAATTGGCTCGATTGTTGTCGTCGCTTAGCTATTGGCCAGTTACCTGCGGGGTAACTGTTAGCCCAGATATTGTTTTGATGATGTCAATATATACTTGAAGATAAAACAATGATTTAATATTATTATCCCTTAATTTGGAAAGCATTTAAATCATATTTATTGAGTTTTGTACTGACGGTCGATGCGACGGACGATGCGTGGATCAACCGTGGGATATGGCGGTTGATGGAAGGATCGACCGCGGAAGCTGGCAATGGGAAAATAGGCGACGGTCGATGGACCGATCGACCGTGGCCTATGTGACTTGGCTCGAAGGAGCGACGGTCGATCGGTGCATCGACCCTGGGAAGAGGTTTTCGCAACAGAGCCTGACGGACGATGTCACGGTCGATGGGACGGTCGACCGTGAGGCGTTACGGTCGATAGGCGGATCGACCGTGCGGCGTGACGGTCGATTGGTGGATCGACCGTGGCTCAAGGAAAGCCTGGCGGATGATGCCACGAACGATGCGACGGTCGACCGTGAGCCCAGAAAAGAGCCGTTAAAGAGCCGTTGCAGGAGAAAGAAATAGCCGTTGGGAGGCTATTTGGAAGGGTTGGAGGCTCAGCTATAAAAGAGAAAGTCCAGCAAACTTGCCAAGGACTTATAGGGAGCTAAGGGATTATTGTAATAATATTCTAGCAAGTTTTATTCTCTTTATTTGTGAGCTAAACCTTTGTAAAACTACTTCAAGTGTGAAGTAGACCTTGAGAGAGATCCAATAGTGAGATTGGAGAGATTGTAAGGTTGCCAAGCACCCGTAAGCTTGGTGGATAGGTTGCCAAGCACCCGGAAGCTTAGTGGGCAACTTGTAAGAGGTCTTGCAAGTAGTGGAACCTCAAGGAGTGCCTTGAGAGAAGTTGAGGTAGGCATGGTTGGCCGAACCACTATAAAAATTCTAGCGCAATCTCTCTAACTCTCCTCTATCCTTCTATTTACTTGCTTAATTATCTATTCATATCTTTTACAAGCATACAAGTTTATTAGACTCCTACTATCTAGGTTTTTCTTTATCGATCATTATTTAAAGGTCCAATAGAACGCCCCCTACTTGGATCTTCAATTGGTATCAGAGCTAGGTCTCTATTTTTGTGGTGTAACAACCCATAGAGGATCCTAGATCGATATGGGAAATATAGAGGGACAATCCACAAATAGGCTACCATACTTCAATGGTTCAAACTATACATATTGGAAGAATAGAATGGAAATATTTATAAAATCCATGGATTTTGAAGCATGGATGACTATTGAGGATGGCCCAACTATTCCTACCAAAATTCATGAAGGAAAGGAAGTGCCTAAGGCTAAGAGTGAGCTCACCCGTACTGATTTGAAAAATTTGCAAGTCAATGCCAAAGCCAAAAATTTCTTATTTTTTGCCCTTAGCCCTGATGAATTTAATAGAATTTCAGCTTGTAAATCGGCTAAGGAAATATGGGAGAAGCTTGAGATAACTCATGAAGGAACTAGCCGAGTAAAGGAGTCTAAGATTAGCATGCTTGTTAATGATTATGAGTTTTTTTCCATGAAGGATGATGAGAATATAAAAGAAATGTTTATTCGCTTTACCAATATCATAAATGTTCTTGATTCTCTTGGTAAAAGCTATACTAATGATGAGATGGTAAGGAAGATCCTTAGATGTCTACCTAAGACATGGGATCCCAAGGTGACAGCAATAGAAGAAGCTAAAGATTTAACCAAGCTGTCCCTTGATGAGTTAATGGGTTCTCTCATGACATATGAGATGAACATGGAGAGGAGCAATGATGGAGAAAGGAAGAAAAAGAAAACCATTGCCTTCAAGTCAACATACAAGGATTCATCCGACTCAAGCGATGAAGATGATGATGAGGAATTATAAAAGATCACAAGAAGAATCCAACGAATCATCAATCAAGGAAAGAAAAATTTCAAAGGTGAAAAAGGAAACTCCTCTTCTTACTTAAATAAAATTACTTGTTATGAGTGTAGGAAGCCCGGACATTACATGTCGGATTGTCCAAAGCTCAAGAAATCTTCGAAGAAGAAAAAGAAGGCCAAGGAAGAAAGTGACTCAAGCTCCACCTCCGAAGAAGAAGAAGAAAAAGAAACTGCAAATCTTTGTTTAACTGCATTCGGAGTAAAAGAAGATGAAATTGACAAGTGGAGGCACAAGGTATTTAAAGGAGGATAACAATATGGGTTAAAGGTAATGGAGGTATGTCTTAATTTTCGATATATATCTCCTCCATTACATCTTCTTATTCCATTTTTTATTTAAAAGAAATTTCAGTTTTAAAAAATGGTTTAAGAAAGTCTTTTATGTGAAGAATTGATTACTTTTTACAAATGACCATTTTGATTGTAAATCTTCATTTGGTATATTGTTTTGAGATGATTTTAAAACCTTCTATTTGTTTCTCTTCAGAAATGTTTTTGTTTGATTCTTCTACCCTTCTACCAAATCTTTTTGATAATGTCAAAGAGGGAGAAATATTGTGATATCAGTTTGCTTTGAAAGCTCTTAAAACTTTTTATTCTACATACTTGAAACCTTTTGATATTTAAAGGATTTGATGGAAATTTAATAATTCATGCTCAAATATCATACAAAGAGTACATATGTCATATTTTGCACTTTCACATATTTTAACCTAAACTCAAGCCTGAGATATCTATTTAGTGACATATGACTTGCATGCCTCAACGAAATTCACTTTAGAACATATTTTATGAGGTAAATGGATGCACAAATTAAGAAGGAGTTTTCAAGGTTTTATCATCACAATTTAAAAGGTTGCCATCATCAAAAAGAGGGAGATTGTTAGCCCAGATATTGTTTTGATGATGTCAATATATACTTGATGATAAAACAATGATTTAATATTATTATCCCTTAATTTGGAAAGTATTTAAATCATATTTATTGAGTTTTGAACTGACGGTCGATGCGACGGACGATGCATGGATCGACCGTGGGATATGGCGGTTGATGGAAGGATCGACCGCGGAAGCTGACAATGGGAAAATAGGCGACGGTCGATGGACCGATCGACCGTGGCCTATGTGACTTGGCTCGAAGGAGGGACGGTCGATAGGTGCATCGACGTTGGGAAGAGGTTTTCGCAACAGAGCCTGACGGACGATGTCACGGTCGATGGGACGGTCGACCGTGAGGCGTTACGGTCGATAGGCGGATCGACCGTGCGGCGTGACGGTCGATTGGTGGATCGACCGTGGCTCAAGGAAAGCCTGGCGGACGATGCGACGGTCGACCGTGAGCCCAGAAAAGAGCCGTTAAAGAGCCGTTGTAGGAGAAAGAAATAGCTGTTGGGAGGCTATTTGGAAGGGTTGGAGGCTCAGCTATAAAAGAGAAAGTCCAGCAAACTTGCCAAGGACTTAGAGGGAGCTAAGGGATTATTGTAATAATATTCTAGCAAGTTTTATTCTCTTTATTTGTGAGCTAAACCTTTGTAAAACTATTTCAAGTGTGAAGTAGACCTTGAGAGAGATCCAATAGTGAGATTGGAGAGATTGTAAGGTTGCCAAGCATCCGTAAGCTTGGTGGATAGGTTGCCAAGCACCCGGAAGCTTGGTGGACAACTTGTAAGAGGTATTGCAAGTAGTGGAACCTCAAGTAGTGCCTTGAGAGAAGTAGAGGTAGGCATGGTTGGCCGAATCACTATAAAAATTCTGGTGCAATCTTTCTAACTCTCCTGTATCCTTCTATTTACTTGCTTAATTATCTATTCATATCTTTTACAAGCATACAAGTTTATTAGACTCCTACTATCTAGGTTTTTCTTTATCGATCATTATTTAAAGGTCCAATAGAACCCCCCCTAGTTGGATCTTCAGTAACTATGGAACCTTAGTCTGTTAGGTGCCGGAGAGCACTGAAAACTATTGTATATTTGTGTTATCATTATCTCTTTGCTCTAATCATTGTATTGTTAGTATAGCTTATCTGTATTTGAGACCCTTGCTATGCTCACCCCTTTGGTTAGCTATAGGCTATGCCTAGCCCTATATAATTGATTTCATATTGTTGCATGCCTATATCTTTATCTGTGCCTGAGCATTGCATGCATCTTGTTTGCATTAGAGCATAAGGTTAGGGCATGGGTGAATAGGGTCTTCGCCGATCCGAGTATCTCGGGTAGCTCGGATCTAGCTATAGGATCGTGGCTGGGTAGCTAGGTCTAGGGCAATTGTATTGTTGAATCTTTGTACTCTAGAGGATGAGTCTAGTTGGCTACTATCTATTGTTTGAGAAGTAGAGGTCGTTCAAAGTTCTCGTCTCATGCTCAATATCCGTGTTAAAAGAAGTTACGTGTTGCCCTGGGTCCTACCCCTTTGTTGTTCAGCGCTGGGTGCTTGGTGGTTGAGAGGGACGGTTGTTGACAGTTGAGGTCACAGAGTGCGTGCCTTGGGGTAGGCGGTGGATGTAACATGAGTTCATGAGTTTCCCTTAGAGATGAGACAGAACTCGGAACTTTCAGGTTTCCCTTTCTTCCTGTGTGACGTAGAGTAGAGTAGAACCTTACTGAGCTTTGTTGCTCACTCCTACCCGAACTGCGTTTGCAAGTGTAGGCGTCATCTCTTCTTCCTCAGTGGTTCCAACTGGATCAGGTCTTGGCGGCGCGTCAACTTCCGGAGGCGTTTGAGGACTCAGAGGGACAGATGTACTGTGAGGATCCGTCCCTCTACTCCTGTGGCTCGTCGTGGACCGCAAGGGAAATTTGGTAAATTGTGCCTTGTCGGCTTGTTTCACACTCGCGTGTACACACACTGACCATGTTTATGGTAATGTTTGGTTAGAATGGTTAGTAGGACCCGGGATCGAAAGATCCGTGCTTGGGCTTAAGTTCTAGCCCAAGTCTAGCTTTCTGCACCTAAATGATTGATCCTTCATTGCTAGAAGATCGATCTTCCTCTTGCCAGAAAGTCAAGTGCGATCGTCATGAAGGATCTATCCTTCCCTAGGGAAAGATCGATCATTCATAAGTCGGTTCGTTTGCCTATAAAGTAGACGAGACTTTCTTCCTTGAATCTTTTTGAAATCCGGATATCTGATCTCAGATCTGGCGATTTTTGAAGGTGTTTGAGGACGATCCAAGGCCTGGTAGCTTGGATTGAAGCTGCTTTTGCTTAGGTAGGGATCCTACCTACATCTCTTTTCGGGTTTTTGGTTTTTCCGATTTGATTGTGTTCTTATACTTAGATCTCTTAATATACTTGTTGGTTTCCCATGATTTCACCGGTTTTAGGCTTGTGGGGTCTTGATCTATCAGATCCCAGAGTTTGGTTAAGTTTGGATGTATTTTCCGCCGGTTCTCACCAGAAGTACGCCGGAGAACCCATCCGAATCGATCCTTCTAGGGGGCGTTTGGCTCCGGCGGATCCGCGGGATCCGCGGGATGGGATCCGTGGAATCCGCCGGAGCCGATTCCAAAATCGGCATCCCGAAAAAAATTCGGGACGTCGAAATTGGAATCCGCCTCAGGGCGGATTCCAATTTACGGGATCCGACCGGGATCCATGCAGGCGCCAAACGCGCGGATTCCGTAATTCGGAATCCGCGCGTCCCCTTATCCCGCGGATTCGCGAGATCCGGGGCGCACCAAACGCCCCCCTAGAGGAAGGATCGATCCCTCTGGGTTGGTCATGCTGCGCCCGATGAAGGATCGATCATCTGCTTGGAGAAGATCGATCCTGGGTCTTGGGTAGCATGGTTACCCTGCGTCGCGAGGAGGATCGATCTTCCTGGGAGGAAGGATCGATCTTTCTTGGCGCGACAAGAAGGGTGCCCTCTGTCTCGAGAAAGATCGATCTTCCTGGGAGGAAAGATCGATCTTCTTTGGCTCGACAGTGAGGGAAGGCTCACTGTTACTTAAAAGACCGATCTTTTCTTTGGAAAAGATCGATCCTTTAGTAGCAGAGAGGATTTTTTCTTGGCTTTTGCCCGCGGGATTTGGTATGTCGGTTTTTCTTACCGCTTTATACCTTGTATATACGTTCAAGCATGTTAGCCCTATAATAGGGCAATGGTGAACCGGGGGAGTGATGACTCCCGGGATGTTTAGAATAAACGGGCGGGTAGCCCTACAGCTTTCTCTAGCCTTGCATGCCGGCGTGCGCCGAGGGCTTTATCTGTGAGCTGTTGTTTGTGGGGCTGTTTCCTGATACAGGTGTTGTGGTGGACTGCTGGCAGTTGTTGGTGGTACCACTGCAGCAGCTTCTAGACCTTACTTACCTGTTCACCACCCCGGGCCGGCAGGGTGCCGTGCCCAGACGTTGTTATTTATATCATCACATATTGTTGCATGCTTACATGTTTTATCCTGCGCATGTCCATAGCATGCATTGTGTTATGCATTAGTTGCATCTGTGTAGGGCGTTGCCGATCCGGGGCTTTCGAGTAGTCCGGATCTAGCTCTAGGACCGTTGAGGGTAGCTTGGTCCAGGACTCGATTTGTAGTATTCAGTCGATTTCGATGATAGGGTTAGTTTGATTTGAATACATGTTGTTGAGGTTTAGAGTTTGTGTCGTCTCCAAAGTTGTATCCGAGGTGTAGCTGGAGTCCGGTGTTCTTAAACTCTTTGGAGGAGGAGTGCCTGCCCAGCGGTGTCCTGGCCCGCCAAACAGTGTTCTGTGTCCTGTTGAGAGTGTGCAGTGTTTTGGGCCTGCGTTCACGAACTTCCGGTAGGGTTATGTGACCATTGTATATACCTAGGATAGGCTTGGGGGCGACACTGTTGTGTTCCCTCCCTTGTGAGTGTCATAGTGTAGTGTTCCTGCCGAGCTTAGTGCTCACTCCTACCCGGGCTGCGTTTTGTAGGTGCTGGCGCTAGCTCTTCTTCGGTCGCCCCGACCGGGCCGGTGTTTGGTGACATGGCGGCGTCTGGCGGTGCTTGAGGAGCGGCGATCTCTGTTGTACCTTTTGTTATAGATAGTCTCCTACGGGAGTGATGATAAATGTATAATTTCCCTGTTTGAGGACTTGTATCATATATCAGTTTCAGTCTTTGGGTTTGTGAAATGTTGGTATAATACAGGGTGATTAAGAATTGCTAGGGTAACCACTACGATTAGAGGGAAACCTCGCCAAATTTTCCGCAGTAGGTTAGGTTCCGCTTCGCGTCGCCCGACCCGGTTGGGACTACGTGCGTTGGGGCGCGACATGTACATTTTGGCAACTTTTTGTTTATAGTTACCTTTCAGGATGATGTACTTAACGTTTATGAAATCTTGTTCCCTCTTCTAATTGAGTTTTATTCCGCAATTTAATATTTAGTTTTACCATCATGCCATTGGAAGTCTTTAAGTTTAAATTAATTCAGCTTTGTGTTATAACCTGCCAGCTTGGATGTAAATACTGTAGGTTTCCCCTCACGTCCCGGTCCAGATGGCTTTTCTGGGCCGGGGCATGACTTTCTCTCTCCATCGCCCCTCTCTCTCTCTCTCCCTCCCTCTCTCTCCACCTGGTCTTCTCTCTCCATCGCCCCCCTCTCTCTCTCTCCCTCCACTCTCGCCCCCTCTCGCTCTCCTTCCCTCTCTCTCCATCGCTCTCCATCCACCCGATCTCTCTCCATCGAGCCTCCCCCGCCCCGCCCACAACGACCCCCACACCCGCCGCCCCACCTTCGTCCTCGTCTCCAGCTCCTCCTCCCCTCGGGCTCGATGCCTCCGACCTGCACGCCTCCACCTTCGTCCCCATGTCCCCATAGGCTAAGTAAGGAATTCCTCGCGTAAGTAAAAAATCATATCCAAGCCAACATAAACAATAAATTTAAGTGCACTAAAACCCAAAAAAATGGAATACCTCTATTCTCTTTTTCCAAAATAATGAAGGAATTCATACGAGAGAAGAAGATGGGCGATGTCACATCTTAATGTAGACAGATCTCTCTCCTTTCTCTCTCTCGTACTTGTGTCAGGTGGGATTAAATGATGAGAGAGTTGGTCAGGGGTATTTTGGTCCCGAATTTATGGATTTGGCCTGTTTTGTAAACAAACACAAAAGTGTCCATCGATTGCTAAATCGAAAGACAAGTGGATTTTAAAAAAAATAAATCCTTTGTTCGGTCTTTATAAATTTTGGAATTCAAATAAGCTTCGTTGTGAATTTCGTCAAGTTCACATAAACTTAGGTTCCTGTGTGTGGTGACGGCATTTGTGTCGGTGTTGAGCTTTTTGATAGCTCACATAGCATGATGTTCTAGCTATACTAGCAAATGACAGGCCTTACAAATACTAACCGATATGGTGACATACCAATAGGCGTTTTATAAGCTGTCCTATAAGCCCAGAGTGCATCATCTAGCTTTATGGCCCAATGTGTGATAGAGTACTTTTTAAGAAGGGATGCAAAGTGTTGATTGGTAAAATGAGAACCACCATCACTAATAATCGCACGAGGATAACCAAACCTAGAAAGGATATTGTTTTGAAGAAGTTTAATCACAACTTTATAATCATTCGACTTGGTCGCTATAGCTTCTACCCATTTAGAAACCTAGTCAATGGCTATAAGGATATACTAAAAACCAAAAGAAGGTGGAAAGGGACTCATGAAATTGATACCCTAGATATCAAAGATCTCGGCAACTAAAATCAATGTCAGAGGCATCTCATTGCTATGAGAGATATTTCCAGTTTTCTGAAATCTATTACATGATTGGAAAAAATTATGAGAATGCTTAAAAATCATAGGCCAATAGAATCTGCATTGTAAAACTTTCACAACCGTTTTCTTTCCTGAAAAGTGACCACCACATGCATGAGTATGATAGAAAGTGAGAATGTTTGGAACCTCTGACTCAGGCACACATTGTCGAATTACTTGATCAAAAGAATGCTTAAATAATTTAGGATCTTCCCAAATATAATTTCGAATTTGAGAAAAGAATTTGTTTTTGGTATTTCTAGACCAAGAGTCAGGAAGCTTGCCTGATATAATTAACTATATGTGCATACTAAGGCTATGAAATATGAGTCATCTGAAAGAGGTACTCGTCTGGAAGAGAAGCATTGATAGGAGTCTTGTCAAAGATGTGTTCCGAAGGAAAGCGGGACAAATGATCAGTGACTACATTCTCCAAACCTTTCTTATCCCTAATTTCCTTATCAAATTCTTGCAAAAGAAAAATCCATCAAATCATTCTAGGTTTGGCATCCTTTTTGGCTAGAGATATCGCAGAGTGGCATGATCAGTACAAATAATGATTTTAGAACCTAGGAGGTAGAGACGGAACTTTTCCAATGCCAATATTACTGCCAATAATTCCTTCTCAGTGGTAGTATAGTTTAATTGGTAATAAATCACATGTGCAATTTTATTTACTCGTTGTCCTAAAATAGCTCCGATGAAAAAATCAGAAGCATCCCACATTAGGTTAAAAGGTAAAGAATAATCAGGTGCATGAACTATAGGTGTGGTCGGCAATAGATCACGATGGTCTTAAAAGCTGTCAAACATGCATCATTGAAGGCAAACGGGACATCCATGGATAGTAATTCACACAAAGGTTGGGAAATTTTAGAAAATTCTATGATGAATCGACGGTAAAATCTAGCATGACCTAAAAAAGAACGAGTCTAACGCACAGTCGACGGAGGAGGTAAATTAGCAATTAATTCAACTTTGGCCCTATCAACCTCTATACCACGTATAGAACCAATGTGACCATAAAGACTTTAAGAAACTTATCAATCATATTAGAGAAGATGGACATTATACACATTTGAAAAGTCGACGATGCATTACACAGACCGAAAGGCATCCTACGGTAAGAGAAAGTACCAAAAGGACGTGTAAAAGTGGTATTCGCTTGATTTTGAGGATCGACTATAACCTGGTTAAAACCTGAATATCCATCTAGAAAACAATAATAACTCTGACTAAAAAGTCTTTCTAAAATTTGATCAATAAAAGGTAAGGGAAAATTATCTTTCCAAGTCAAGGTATTTAGTTTCCTATAGTCAATGCACACACGCCATCTCATGGTCTGGCGCATCGGGATCTGCTGACCGGTCTCCTTTTCTACAACTGTTAAGTCTGATTTCTTAGGAACTACTTGTGTAGGGCTGACCCACTAGCTATCAGAAATTGGGTAAATAATACCGGCTTCAAGTAGTTTCACTACCTCTTTCTTCACCACCTCTTTCATATATGGATTGAGGTAACGTTGCATCTCCCTAACAGTTTTCGATTCATCCTCGAGATGAATCTTATGCATGCAAATCACAGGGTCGATGCCGTTCAGATCGGCCACTGACCATCCTATTATTTTCCTATAGTCTCAGAACGTTTATAAGTTTACTCTATTGATCGTTCGATAGTAAAGAAGAGATGATAACGAGAAGAGAAGAATCTGGTCCTAGGAAAACATATTTCAGCGTTTTAGGCAGTGGTTTTAATTCTAAATCTAATGGTGTTTCCAGTGAAGAAGATGTAGGAGTAGAAGAGAGCGGAGAATGGGGTTCAACCAACCAAGAATTAGTTTTTGTATCCGTTGTGTTTCGGCTGATTGATCAGCCTCTTCGACGATCAATCCATTCTTGGCCGATCGATCAGTCCTCATGATGATCCACCAATCGAGCCGATTTGTGTGTTCTAATACCATCTTTTGATTGTGCAATATCCAGTACATCATCAACACCATCATTGATCAGAGTCATATTCTTTCAAAATATCAGACAATTCATCAAAAATCATAGCACGTTATCTAGCATCAATACATTCAGTGAAAGTATCAACATTATAACATACATCATCACACTCAGGCAAGCATTCAGTTGTAAAAATATTCAATTTAACAAGCATATGACCAAAAGAAACATCCATCACACAAGTTCAATAATTTATACAGGCATTCGTTGTGACGAAAAAGGGGCGTCCTAAGATAATAGGCACAATCTTTTTATAGTGGACAACAGACTCCATATCCAAGACAACGAAATCAATAAGAAAGAAGAAATTATCCACCTTAACCAAAACATCCTCCAGGATACCTCTAGGGGTCTTAATGAATCTATCAGCTAATTGCAAAATTACCAGCGTCGGTTTAAGTTCTCCCATATCGAATTCCTTGTAAAGGTGATAAGACATAAGGTTCACACTGGCACCTAAATCTACAAGGGCACCAACAATATGGTAGTCTCCTATACAACAGGGTATGGTAGGGGTATCAGGGTTCTTCAGTTTGGGTGACGTATCCGGTTTTAGAATTGAACTGAATTGCTCAGTAAGAAAGATCTTTTTGAAAACTTTAGATTTAGCTTGGCGTTTATGCGTACACAGATCCTTAAGAAATTTGGCATAGGAAGGAATCTGTCGGATAGCTTCAAGGAAGGGTATGTTGATATTGACTTGTTTAAAGGTCTCAAGGATCTTTTCGGCAGTTTTTCGGGATTTCACGATTGAAGAAGGATCCTTAAGGGTTGCATGAAAAGGAACTTTTGGAATATATTTAGTTGGATCTGGCTCTCTAGAATTAGTTGGATCATAACCATATAGTGTATGAGAGTCATCTCGGGTTCGATGATTGATCGGTGGTATGGTTGATTGATCGCTTGACGACCGATGGATCGTCGGATCCTCCGATCGATCGATCGGACTGGCAGGTTCACCTATTTTATTGTCTATGGTTTTGCCACTTCTATGGGTCACAACGGCCTTGGCACTCTCAAAGTTTTTGTTTTCTATATAGTGCTGGCCTTTAAGGTTAGTCATATGATGACTTGGCAAGCGTTCTTCCTCTCTTTTTGACAGGGTATTATAATTACACTGGTTCTCTACTCAAAATATATAATTCTGGATTTTGGAAACTTCACTTGTCATCTCATGTCTTATTCCACTATTATTTTCATTCATGGCAGTCATAGCTGAAAGGAGGGAACTCAATGTTGGTTCAGAGATGGGTTGGGCTGGAGGGGTTGAACTTGATTGTGAAGGGTACCCAGGGTTTGGATTTGCACAAGGTTTCGATGGGTACTTGAAAGCAGAAGAATTAGTTGTATTGTTTTGCCCTTGAAAGTTACCTAACTGTTGCGGCTTTCAACTAAAATTAGGATGATTTCTCCAACCTGGATTATAGGTATTCGAGTAATGGTTGTTTTGAGATTTGGAAAAACCATAAATTACATTAACATGTTCCTGAAGAAAGTCACGGAAATTGGGGGCCAAATGAGAATCAGTGATAGGATGATCATAACTAAAACAAGGGCATAGGTCTTAGGAGAAGTGTGAGGTTTGAACAAGAGTTTCACCTATTTTCAGCTAGTTCAAATCTTTAGTTAGTATGGCTCCTTGTGCGGAGAGACTTTCGAATTCAAAATTTTCATGAATTCATCGAGAATTACGGACAGTGGTAGGAGGCCGACTTCCAAAAATTGAGGTGTTATGTTATGAATTTTCAGCAATATTGTCATACATTTCCCAAACATTAGTCCAAGACTTACTAAAACAACACCCCCGCAGTAGGCTTCGACTATCATCCTATAACGATCATTGAGATCATTATAAAATGAATGGGTCAACTGTCACTCAGGTACCTCATGATGAGGGCACTCTCTAAGTAAATCCTTAAATCTCCCAGGCTTCATGGAACATCTCATCATCATTTTGCTTCAAAGAGATAATCATAGTACGATAGTTTTGAGTTTTGATTATAGGGAAATATTTTTTAAGGAAGGCATCCTGAAGTTGGTTCCATGTTGAAATCAAATTCGGAGCTAAAGTCTAAAGCCAATTCTTAGCCTTCTCTTTCAAAGAAAAAGGGAAAAGCTTGAGTCTAAAGGTATCATCATTGAAATGCTTGAATTTGAACATGGAAAGAATTTCAAGAAAACTAGCAATATGTCCTCATTCTCACGTACCATAGAAAGAATGTAAAGCAGTGATCCAATTAGACTTAATCTCATAATATGTAGAAGTAATGGTATGTGGGTTGACACAAGAAGCATAAGTGTAAGGTCAGGTAAAAAGTGATTTCTAATTGGAACTTCTCTATTGTTATTATGGTTCACATTTCCCCCACCGTTTCCATTATTGTTTCCTTGTAATGGGTTCATTGTGTAGAATGAATCAAGAGGTATCTAAGGGATTTCCAGTTTTTCGGCTCTTTGGTGAAATTGTTCCTTACCAATAGCTCTAACGGAGTTTTCAATTTTAGCGTCAAAAGGTGTCAAAGGAAAACTCAAGGCCTTTCTGCCTTGCATACAGGTTCATGCACACCCAAGAAAGAAAAAGAAAAAGAAAACATAAATTTCTAAGGGGAGGAGAAAACCATGCAACACCACAGCTGAACGAAAAGTTTCAGATTTGAAGACTTACCTGAGTGACACGTGGACGATTGATCGGTCATGAGGCCAATCGATCGGTAGTCCGATGTGAGCCCAATCGATCGGTAGTCCGACGATTCATCAGTGGTAGGGACGATCGATCGGTCGTCCGAGCAACACAAGGTCTTCTCTGTCACGAACTCTCCGCTTTAATGCTGTAGAAATTCCAAAATTTGTGAGAGAATTTCTTAAAAATAAAAAAGAAGAAATAAGGAAAAACAAGAATCTAGCTATGCCTAGAAAAAAAGTAAAGAGAAAAATCAACTAATACTCCTTCCAAAATCAGAAAAAGGTTCCCTGGCAACGGTGCCAAAAACTGATCATTTCGCGAACGTGTCGTTAAATTGTGCGCAACTCGTAATTTAGAAATTTATAAAGCCTTTTTCAAACACTGCACGATATGGTGGAATTGCGATGAAGTCTAGAGTCAATCCACAGGGAAACTTTGATTACAACAGAAAAATCAGAATTAAATCTCAAAACTCTAATCCTAAAGCAAAGAAGGGTTTATTTGGTTTTTAAAATTGATTAATTAAAGCTAATTAAGAAAGCAATAAAAGAAGATTGGAATAAATCAATGAGAGAAAAACTCGAGGTTACTCAATCCACTTTAGTTTCACTTTTTGTATTCTCTAGTTATCCTCTTGTCTTCTTATCCAGACATTATAGATTCATAGCATTTTAAGCTTGCATAAATCCCTAAAAGATTGTATGTGTTTTCCAAATGCATATTTGATCTTTGATTAGCATAACTTGTCTTCGAGATAACCTAAGCACAACTTATCATCACTAACTATAAAGTATCTTATCAGGTATTCACAAACCACGTAAAAATCATCTTATAAATCTCTACAATCAATCACATAATCATGTAAGCCTAAAATTATGTCAAGGAAACTATGTTCCTTCAACTCTATTATCAGTAAAATCAAATCCATATGATCATGTTTAGAAAAAGAATAGAAGATTCAAAGATTCAAACTAGAAAATACAAAGAAAATATCCTAAAGCTTCATGAGATCCAATTTGGAGTACAAATACATTTCTTCTTGAAGTTATAATTTATACATCGATTTGAAATATATTGACACTTAAAGCTATACATAAATTAAATTGACATAAGCTGATGACGATTCCTCGATCTCTTACACCACCAGGGGAAGAACCACCTCCAATGTCGCAACTATTTGACGAGAGAACAGCGCTTGTACCTAAAAACGCAGCCAGGGTAGGAGTGAGCGATAAACTTAGTAGGGTTCTGCTATATGGCTCACTCAAGGAAAGGTAAAACTGCAACTATGTCAACTCCCGTCAAGTCTGAAGAGTGCCCAGAGGCTAACCCTAGCCTCGTCGATTCCCCATGGGCTCCTGTCCAGATCCCACCCTCACCCAACAACGAAGGAAAGTCACGACCGCAGGCTCCTATCCAAGTTCCACCCTGCCCAGTCTCAATACCATCACCCTTCGTGGGGACATAAGTCAGGGATATCGTTATCCATGTCCAGCACTTGAAGTGTAAGTCAACACAACCTCTACATCTCAAAATCACAATTCAGATGAACTTATCTATATAGCAACCTCGATCCACGCAAGATCATTACAACCCAATCTCGCCCTAGTCCTTCTACCCATTCCTCGGTCCTAGAGCTAGATTCGAGCTACCCGAAGCCTCGGATCGGCGAAACCCCTATTCGCCCATGTCCTAACCTTATGCTTCTAATGCAAACAAATGCATGCAATGCTCATGCGCACATAAAGATATGACTACATGCATGCAACAATATGTCAAGTCAACGTATAATGTCTAGGCATAGCCTACTGATAGCCTAAAAGGGGTGAACATACCATAAAACAAGGTCTAACACTAAGCATATTAAGGGCCCAACGGCCCACAAACCAAGAGCCATGTCTTCCTTGGTTAACCCACAAATGAAATAGAAATGGGCGCATAGCCAGCCCTAGGCATAGACATAATATAAGAGTACATAGTTTGTGTAATTACATGAGATAACAAGAATTGAATAGAGGAAGGGACAAATGGCAGTAAAGGATAGCAATTAGCACTAAATCACGGGAAAGTTGGCAAAACTTGGCATAAAACTAATTGAGTATTCAACCAATCTAACTCATATAAAATCTCTTTGATCACAGCCCTAACCAACAAACATCTAATACGATGAAAACAGGGGAAATCTACTGCCGAAATGCTTCACGAGAGCTAAGGAAACGAGATTGGAATCAAATAGCAGAAATGCGATGAGAGAGAGAGACAAGAATTACTAGAAAGACACTCAATGTAAAAAACAAAATCAGTTGTTGAGCTATACACTCAATATGCTTTTTAAGTATCAACTAAACAGTAATCACATTCAGAGTTGAGTAATCTAAGAAGTTATGGTAGGATACATTCTCATAACAAGAGATATTCATTCCTCAAGCATTCCATACATCTAATGAAAATTAATTGCTATCAAAGCATCGGTATTCAAATGCTACTAACTTCGGTTTCTAAATGTAAACGCTAATCAAATTCATGCTGGAATAGAAAGCTAAAAGGTCTTCATTACACTCATCAAGACATGCTTCACCCTTTAATTGCTAGTTAGAAGGGGATTAGTAACTAACTAATTAAGCCGAAAATCGTAGATTAAAATATCTAAACTTACCAAATTAGACATGCCAATCCTAGATGTCACTAGGAACATGAATCCAAGGGTTCTAGGCGAATAAAAACCGAGAAAACATCGAAATCTGAGAAAACACCCATAATTCAGATTGCTACAGTAACTTAAGGTTAGAAGAGATGAAATCTCATCGATTTGACATCCAAACAATGTCAAAAATTGAAATCAAACTTAATCAGATATTGAATTGCATGCTAGGAACATCATGCCCAAGAATTGGATCTAATTGATGTCTAACAGTTTAGAAGAAAAATCATTATAATTCGTACATAAATCCAAATATTATGGAATTAGCTGCAATTGAAAGTAGATTCTAGGATATGCAACTTTCATGTTGATGATCAGATGGGATCATCCATGCAGGAGTCAGGATTTGAGCTTGAAAAGATCAGATCGGATGAAAACAGGGTTTCAATAGAAATCCGGGAAAATCATGTATAAATACGGCTTAAATCCAAATAAAATCACATGAAGGCTAGATCAGACATCAAAGAAATCAACAAACATGCAAATCAAACCCTAGATAAACCCTAAGCATGGGTTTGGGCATAGAAACCTACCTTAATACGCTAAACCCGCCGTTAACCCTTGTTAATCCACCGCCCTCCCTTGTCGTCGGGGATCGCAGGAAGTCCGCCCTTCTCGTGCAATGGCAAGAGGAAGAAGGAGAGGAAGGAGATCGAGTCGAAGGGGGGAAAGAGGTTTCGATGCTAGAGAGAGGTGAGGGAGAGCTAGGGAGGAGCAGTGGCCGGCGGTGGTGGCGAAGAAGCTCTGGAGGAGAGGAGGCCAGCGCGGTCACGAGCGAGGGAGAATGGGAGCGATCACACACGGGCACTAGGGGGAAGAGAAGGGGGGGGGGGGGGAGAGAGAGAGAGAGAGAGAGAGAGAGAGAGAGAGAGAGAGAGAGAGAGAGAGAGAGAGAGAAAGAAGGGGTTTAACCACTTAAGTAGCTAAGCCGGTTTAGCCGAGTCAGTTTAATCGGCCTATGTCCGATTCGACGTCCAAACGACATCAAAAATTGAAATCAAACTTAATCAGATATTAAATTCCATGCTAGAAACATCATGTACAAAAATTAGATCTAATTGATGTCTAATTTTCACTTAATTAACTAACTATATCAATGATTTCTGTTTTGCAGCAGTTTAGAAGGAAAATGGTTATAATTCGTACATAAATCCAAAATTTACTAAATCAGCGGCAATTAAAAGTAGATTCCAAAATCTACATTTCTTATGTTGATGATAAGCCGAGATCATGCACGTACAAGTTAATATTTGAGCTTGAACAACTCAGATAGGACGAAAACAGGGTTTAGATAGAAATACGGGAAAAACATGGATAAATCCGGCTTAATTCCATATAAAATCGGATGAAGGCTACATCAAACATTAAGCAAGCTAAGGGGAACAATCTAAAAGAAAGAAATCAACAAACAAGCAAACCAAACCCTAGATACACCCTAAACATGGGTTTGGATGTAGAAACCTACCTTAATACGCAAAAACCGCTGTGAACCCTTGCTAATCCGCCGCCTCCGTTGTCGTCGCTACCTCCAGGTCGTCAGGGAATGTCGGAAGTCCGCCCTTCTTGCGCAACGGGAAGAGGAAGAAGGAGAGGAAGGAGATCTGGTCGAAGGGGGGGAAGAAGTCTCGATGCTAGAGAGAGGTGAGGGAAAGCTTGGGAGGAGCGGTGGCCAGCGGTGGTGCCGAAGAAGCTCCGGAGTAGAGGAGGCTGGTGATGAGTCACTAATTATTCATAATTAAACCCCTTAACTTAGCTTTGTTATGCCTAGAGTAGTTGTATTTGATAGCTTGTTAGTTGATTTCAGGTTTAATCATGCTTTGAGAAGAAATGCAAGAAATTTGGCTAAAATGACTAAATAAATTGCTTCGTCGACCGTCAATAATATATTCGTCAAATATTTTACAAAGGTTCAAATATTCTGCAACTTTGAGATGTGGTAGAAGACTCAGAGATGAACAACATTCATGTTGGACACTTGGCAAGATTCCTGATAGATTGATACCAGTTTTGAAGAAAATCAAGATACATAGCTGCTGGAAAACTGGTTCGTCGACGTTCAGAAGAATATTCGTCAAATATTTCCTATAAGTCTAAATATTATAATCTTCGGGATATGACAGAAAGCTTAAAGATCTAAAACTTTCCTGTTGAAGACGTTCTCAGATTCCAAGCCAATTAGCGCCAGAATTGAGTTAAAGTCAGAATCCTGAATAGGAGTTGAAATACGAAAAGAGGAAAGTCAAAGTTTAAGTCTAGATAGGACTCTTAAATCTAAGTTTAGGGTTTCCCTATTTAAAAGGCCTTTTCCAGCCGAATTTCTCATCTTTTTGACTATCTATGGTGAGGGAATTAAGGAGAAGGCAGCGAGGATGCGGATGGTGACAGCTTCGTATTCCGAGCCGACAGCGTTCATCCAAAAAATGAGTTGCTAATTATTGTAATTAGGATTATTCATGAAACCCTAATGTAGTTTTCTATCTTCTTTGGTTTGAATCTTGTAATCTTCTCAAGACATGATCTTATGAATATGATTTTTAATGTTAATAGAGTTGAGGGAACAGAGTTCCTTGACGTATTTTCAGTCCTACATGATTTCTGTGATTGATTGTAGAGATTCATAGGATGGTTTTCATGTGGTTTTTTGTTTACCTTTGAGATAGTCTATGCTACGTGAAGATAAGTCATGCTAAGGTCATTAGGAGTAGAATAATTTAATGTAATCGTAGGACCAAAGATGATTTATGCTAAACAAAGATAAATTATGCCGTTGGAAACATAAACCTTATTTTAGGAATTCATGTAAGCTTAAGAAGCTGTGGATTCATAATGTTTAGAGAAGGAAACAAGAGGATAACTAGAGAAGATTGAAGGTGAAACTAGGGCGGATTGAGTAATACCTAAGTCACCTATCCATTGATTCAAATTGATCAACATTTTATTTCTTTTCTTTATTAGTTTAGATAACTCTATCCTATCTTTGATCCTTTTGCTTAGTTTTAGGGTTTTGAGAATTGATTTTGATTTTCAACGTTTTCCCTGTGGTTCGACTCCGGATTTCACCACTAGTCTACGTAGTAGTATTAGTGATTGAATAAGGATATAAATTTAAGATTTGATTGAGGTTAGCAACGTTTTAACGACGACGTTTGCGAGCGATCAATTTTTGGCGCCGTTGCCGGGGAATTCGACGGTTAACTATTTGATTTTCTCTTAACTCGTTTTCTTTGCTTAGTTAGGTTTTTATCTTTCTTATTTTTTCCCTTTCTTTATTTTACACTTTTTAGGAATTTTCTAACAATTTTCTGAAATTTTTGCAGCATTGGAACGAATTTTTCTTGATGGAAAACAAGGCGTCAGGCATCTGGAGCGACCAGTCGGACTCGAATCCGATCGATCGGACTGCGCCAACTGCGTTGAGTTTGAGTTGAAGCGATCGATCGGACCCTAAACCGACCGATCGGACCTGTGCAATCAGGTAAGTCTTCTTACTTCAAAATTTTTCGTTTCATTGTTGTTTTTCGGGTTTTTTTCCTCTCCTCTAAATTTTCTGTTTTCTTTTTCTCTTTTTGGTCTGTGATCTTGCATGCATGGCCGAATATAATATGCCACCGGGTGATACATCCTGGGATTATCATATGCCCTCAACATATACACCTGCTTACAATAATGACACATATGGTTTCTTAAATCCGACATATAATTCACATTCATATACTTATAATCCAAATTTTAGAGACCATATATACCCTAGTTGGCAATTCGAAGGTTATCAACCTCCTAACGTTCAACCATGGAACATAGAAACACCAAACCATAATTTTTCTCATAATTTTGAGCAGCAATATCCTCCTCCACAAGCACTCTCTGAACCAACTTTGAACACAATCATGAGTGCACTTGAAAACATGAATGTAAACATCATTGCTAACATGAATGACATGATGACTGAGCTTAAGACTGAGCTTAAGAGCGAAACTGCTTTGTTGAGGAACGATGTTAACTCTAATGATCAATCAATTAAGAATTTAGAGACACAAATAGAACAACTAGCCCACATGGTTGATTTATATTATGAGAATGAGGATTATGCAAATAATTCTATTCTTGCTATTTGTGATGACAATGTCGATGAAGTTTATCTTTCTAATGATAATGATGCATGCTATAATGCTTGTGATGCTTTGCCAATTCATGATGCTATTGATAATGTTTTGCTGGCGACTAAAAATACTGTTTTGCCAATTTTGGATGATAAAGTTGATGATGTTGATGAATGGTACCCGGTTGTACATTCTTGGCCTTAGATGTATTTCGGTCATTCTTATGAAGCAAGACTTTATGACGATAGTGGTGATGAGGGTTAGTATGCTAAATTTACCGATTGTTCATGATGAGTTGAATGATGATAATATTTCTATTTACAATAATCATAATGAGGATGAGGATATGAGTGAGACCCCATGTCGGGAACCTCAAGTTGAACTTCTATATGATAAGGTGAATGATGATGAGGTGCCTATTAGTGATAAACCTAATGAGGATGAGAGTGTTAGCAGTATTCCTTGTCTAGAGTCTCAATTTGAGATTCTACCTTTAATATCATCTCCATTAGTTGAACATTATGAGGAGGAGAAACCTAACATGAGTGAAGGCCATGCCAATTTCTATCGTCCCTTCATCAAAAATCGTATCAAATCTTCTCTACCTGTGCACACTTTGTTTGCTATGGGCATTTCTATTTTCTTTGATGAAGCATGCCTGCATACCTTCACCATGATTCAGGCCATGTATTTCTTCACATGGAACCATCGGCCACCTAAATCTTGTTTCGGGAGCGTCTAGCGAAAGACGTCAAATTACGCGCTTCCTGGGAGGCAACCCAATTTTTATTAGTTTTTCGAATTTTAATTAATTTTTAGGAGTTTTCCCTGATTTATTTTTTAGAATTTTTCCACAATGTTTTCGTTTTTTTTTTTCAAATTTTCGCCAATTTCTTTGGACTTTTCTCTCTCCTCCCCTACTGTTCATCGTCCCCGACCTCCTGCTCGTCCCCGAGCCGACGGCCGCCGCCGCCATTATCCACCGTCCGGGCCTTGCCGTACCTCCAAATCACCACAACACCTTCGCCAGCCTTCCCCCGATCCTCCCATGACCTTCTTTGCCATCGATACCCTCTCCTCCGACGCCGGTGAGCTCCCCTGTTTTCTCCGCCACCGCTGATCTCCTCATCCATGGCCGCCCACCGCCGTGTACAGCCTCCAGAAGCTTCCTTCCACCGCCAAGACCCTTCCACCACCATCAAAATTCAACATTGCATCCTGGATCACCGGCGTCCAGCCACCGCGATCTTCACCCCGCCGGCGACCTTCAATCCAGCGTCTGGGAGCCCAATTCTTCAATCAGCCACCATAGGATAGTTCGTTGGCCCTCCACGATCCTTCCTTGATCCTTGCCAACCTCGATTGAAGCTCCGACTGCCGGATTCCAATTCCGGCCATCACCTCCTCCGCCGCGATCACCTCCGATCTGTCGCGTATAGGCCTCCATTCATCGATCCGACACCGTAGGAGAGATCCTTGGGCTTCCACGACTCCATCCCCACCCTTCCCGTCCTCCGGCGACGAGCTTTCACCGTTGACCCATCGCCGGCGAGCTCTCAGCCGTTTGATTCTTCCAGGATGTGATCCAGGTGCTAGAAAGCTCAAATTTTGGATCGGACGGTACAGTTTTTTTTTTTGGATTATAGCCAGATCAAGAATCCCAAGCCATCTAGGCATCCCAGAGCTTCCATGGGTGTTAAGTTCTTTCTATCTCCGCCGATTTCGGTTTCGATCTCGCCGCGGACGGGCGCCGTGTGTGTGACGTTTTATACGGATGATAACTGATGGTTGCTCTGCTTGGATATTTTGGTTATTTATTTCCTTATCTATGATGTCTAGAATATTATTTTGATATTATCTCCTTTACTATTTATTTGTACATGTTATATTTTTGTGAGATGAATGCTTGTACAGATTAATATATCATGAAAATACAAAGGAGACTCTGCCGAAATTTTCTATGATTATAATACATGTTAAGAATTTTATTGTTATATTTGATCTTTTTGGAAGGGTATACATTTTTGTGACAGATTATGGTGGAGAAAGAAGTATTTATTCAATGATGGCGGTGCCTAAACTTAAATCGGAAGAGAGAGAAAAACTATTTTTGCGGTGTTCATTATGGTTATCTCTACCCTTTATTCCTTGCTTTACTTTTATAACTTGGTGTAATTGGGGACAATTACATTTAAGTTGGGGGTAGCATTCATAAATTTCATACTTATATATTTTTCTGATAACCAATATTATACACCCTTGAGTTATGTCATGAGAATGATATTATGATATTTATTGATGAAAGATGCTTGATTTAAAGACATATTTTATGATTTATTCTGATCTCATATGTGATATAAGAAATAGTTAAATTTCTGCTATGCATGATATTAATTCTATACTTTAACACTTTTGCCATGAATTAAGGATAACTTGACATATCCTAATGCACATGTTCACTTCCACGTGTTGATGAGTTGAGATTAGATTCTAAGCATGATACTATGATAGATTTATGATCTTACGTTATGTTACATGAAAAGTATGCAATTAAAAAAAAAAAAAGCTTTATATACAAAAAGGGTTTCATACTTAGTAACCGGGCAATTTGCCTAACAAGGTGTGTTGTTCGTGTAAAACAGTTCAAATTCCTGAAAAAAAATGACTAGTTATGATTTGTAGCCTTCATGGTTTGAGCATTAGAGTCTGAAGAGTGTTCTACACTTAGTGCCCTAAAGTCGTCTGGTTTGGGAGTCACTGGCTTGAACCTCGTTACATGAACCATGAAGAAAGCTTAAGAAATCATAACATTGCACATGTCATATATAAAATAAAAAAATGAAGAAAAAAAATTGCAAAGTGGTGAATGAAAAAAATGTACTTGGCAAAGTTCGTATTCTTGAATGGTTGAAGTATTTGAATATAATTGATACTTTAAGACATGTGGAACCCTATTCACACACAGGAGTGTTCAAGTTGTTCTTAATTGTGGTTAAATATGTTGAAGTGTTGGAAATATGTTTGGCATGCATTAATTTACTATTGTTTTATCTTGCTATGGGTAGAAGAATATATTCATGGATATGATTTCTATTTCATGCATTAAAGTTGATGAGTATTGTGATTAAATTTTAATGATATATTCAAGGGTTGTATAGATGTTTATGGGTGTCATCCCTGAAAACCCTCAAGAGACTATAACTCATCCACTGGGGTAACCCAGGGGTTTAAAGGTTTGTTGCACACGCTAAGTGCAATCGTGAGACCTACGAAAGTGGCTAGTTAGATTTATTGCTTTTTTTTTATCTTTTCTTTGCTCGAGGACTAGCAAAGTGTAAGTTGTATTTGAGAGCTTGTTAGTTGATTTCAGGTTTAATCATGCTTCGAGAAGAAATGCAAGAAATTTGACTAAAATGACTAAATAAACTGTTTCGTCGACCGTTAGTAATATATTCGCCAAATATTTTACAAAGGTTCAAATATTCTGCAACTTTGAGATGTGGTAGAAGACTCAGAGATGAACAACGTTCATGTTGGACACTTGGCGAGATTCCTGATAGATTGATACCAGTTTTGATGAAGATCAAGATACATAGCTGCTGGAAAACTAGTTCGTCGACGTTCAGAAGAATATTCGTCAAATATTTCCTATAAGTCTAAATATTATAACATCTTCGGGATATGACAGAAGCCTTAAAGATCTAAAACTTTCCTGTTGAAGACGTTCTCAGATTCCAAGCCAATTAGCGCCAGAATTGAGTTAAAGTCGGAATCCTGAATAAGAGTTGAAATACGAAAAGAGTAAAGTCAAAGTTTAAGTCTAGATAGGACTCTTAAGTCTGAGTTTAGGGTTTCCCTATTTAAAGGGCCTTTTCCAGCCGAATTTCTCATCTTTTTGACTATCTGTGGAGAGGGAATTAAGGAGAAGGCAGCGAGGATGCGGATGGTGACAGTTTCGTATTTCGAGCCGACAGTGTTAATCCAAAAGATGAGTTGCTAATTGTTGTACTTAGGATTATTCATGAAACCCTAATGTAGTTTTCTATCTTCTTTGGTTTGAATCTTGTAATCTTCTCAAGACATGATCTTATGAATATGATTTTTAATGTTAATAGAGTTGAGGGAACAAGGTTCCTTGACGTATTTTTAGTCCTACATGATTTCTGTGATTGATTGTAGAGATTCATAGGATGGTTTTCATGTGATTTTTGGTTTACCTTTGAGATAGTCTATGCTACGTGAAGATAAGTCATGCTAAGGTCATTAGGAGTAGAATTTAATGTAATCGTAGGACCAAAGATGATTTATGCTAAACAAAGATAGATTATGCCGTTGTAAACATAAACCTTATTTTAGGGATTCATGTAAGCTTAAGAAGCTGTGGATTCAAAATGTTTAGAGAAGGGAACAAGAGGATAACTAGAGAAGATTGAAGGTGAAAGTAGGGCGGATTGAGTAATACCTAAGTCACCTATCCATTGATTCAAATTGATCAACATTTTATTTCTTTTCTTTATTAGTTTATATAACTCTATCCTATCTTTGATCCTTTTGCTTAATTTTAGGGTTTTGAGAATTGATTTTGATTTCCAACGTTTTCCCTGTGGTTTGACTCCGGATTTCACCACTAGTCTACGTAAAGTAGTATTAGTGATTGAATAAGGATATAAATTTAAGATTTGATTGAGGTTAGCAACGTTTTAACGACGACGTTTGCGAGCGATCAGCCGGTGCGGTCGCGAGTGGGGGAGAAGGGGCGAGTTCACGCATGGGCACCAGGGACAAGAGAAGGGAGAGTTACAGAAAGAAGGGGTTTAGCCACTTCAGTGGCTAAGCCGGTCTAGCAGAGTCAGTTTAATCTGACTGAGTCCAATTTGACCCAAATTGTGATATCTCGTCGTAATCTCGTCCAGATTTATCGATCACGAACACTCCTACTTGATCTATTCAGTCACATACATCATTCAAGGTTGTATGTACACTACGCGGGTTTGAAACCAATCGAAAAGGCATAATTTTACCAAATTGCCCTTTGGGTCCAAAGACAACAATGCGATCACCCGATCACACTAGACGTGAAACAAAGCGAACCGAACCCACGGGTCCGATCCACGCGGTCGGACCAGGTATAGAGGTACGAGTCATCACACATTCGTATGGCTTCAGGCTCTATGATGGGTTGTGGGCAGTGGATACTTAGATTCCTCCACCAGTTGATGAAGTCGGCTACTTTCTCATGTGGTGCCTCGGTTTGAGTGAGCTCTGTAATCCCGACGGTTCTCAGGGTGCTGTAGAACCTTTGGAGAAAACCTGCTGCATGTGCTCCCATGAATTGATGCATCCCAGAAGTAGCTTGTTGTACCAAGGGAAGGGCGGTACGGAGAGTGTTTGGACAAACTAGCGAAGGAGCAGTGCGCAATTATGTGTCGTGTCTTGACATGCTGCTAGGAAGTGAGTGATGTGTTCATAAGGGGATCTGATCCCATTGAACATGTTGAACCGGGGCTGCCGATAGTTCGACGGGAATGGGAACAAGTTTATCTCTACTAGGTATGGCTTCAAGTATCCCTACCTCATAGAATATTCCTGTTGCATGTGAAACGCTCTTACACTCTCAGTGGCCATCTTTTGTACAATCTTGAGAGGCACCGTGTTTTGTTGTGGATTTCTGTATGAGTTCTCATGATGTGAATTGTTTTCGGGAGGTATGTGCGTCTTTAGGTTAGCTATCTCTGCATCCTTCAACGGGAGTGTGTTACATAGCTATGCCAACTCTTCCTCGAGTGTAGTTGCGAGAACTTGGTATCGCTCCGGTGAAGGGGATCTGTTTGACGGTGATATGTTCTTCAGAGACTCAAGCAAAACAAGGAATTCGTCTTCATATGATGTCTCGTAAGCTACATCATTGTTGCCAAGGGAGCGCATGACGCTCGTAGTGCGGGGATGAATTAGAGGCATATTGCTTTGGGGCAGGTTGACAATGATGACATCTCGAGATTCTTTGATGGCAGCTTTCTACATTCGTCTCTTTGCTGGAACATTTGATGAAGCGTTGGTCGATGTGGACATCTCGTCGTCTTGGACTCCAACGGGCATCGCCTTGAAGATGTTGAATTTTTTCTCATGGAGGACTCCTGTTGTACTTTGGCTTCTCAGTGATGAAGTCTCGGACTGGTCTGCCTTGGTTAACAATCCATAGCAGGGATGACTCGAACCACCGGCGTGAATAGGAAGATGATATATAGCAGCTTTCGTCTTCTTTTCTTCTCAGAAATCTTCTTCATCTTGATGAGAGAACGGTCCAGTAGAGAAATGTTGCGGCTTCCCTCAAGCTAGAGAGTGTTATCGCCAACGTGGTTGTTCGCGTAGCTCGTGTCGGAGCCCACTTCGATTTGAAGACTTTGCTTCTCCTAAGCTAGGTAGTATTCATAGGCCGCTCGCATATCGGCTCACATTCCTCTGTTGGTGCTCGTACTCCGCTCGAAGTAGCAAGACGTAGCAATGACGAACATGAAGTGACTGTTCATCATCGCCAGTTGCATGGAGGCCAATCCAATGTTTATCATGAGACACTTCGTACAGAGCTTCGCACGCAAGTTCCGGGACCACCTGCGTTTTTACAACAGATGTAGATTTAGATCTTAATTTAATTTTAGTTCTAAAATTTTTAGCATGTGGTGCAAAGATTGTTTGAGTCATAGGAGTTTTCTCAGTCATTTTAGTCCTTCTTTTGGAAGTGACAAGAGTGAAGCCATTGTCATCTGCCATAACGGCTCCGACGCTAACAGCTGCCCCCGGTTGTGTTTGTGAAGCGTTCAGCTCTATCCGATGATCCATTTTGCTCCCAAACTTCGAGTTCTTTGGCTTTCTCCTCGGTAGTTTTCGGATGCACATGAGACTCTTTTGTAGCATTTCTGACATTTTGATGGGCTGAGGATCCGACTCATGAGGCCTTGGTGTCGTGTCCTCCTCAACGCGCAGGGCGAGCCGTCGTCTCCTCGTGGAGCAACTACAACAACACCTTTGTTTATACACTGCAGGTAGCCGCAACCTTGGAGTTGGAGATAGCTACAACAAGAGTAGTGAAGGGGACTTTTGCGTCGGATGCATCCATCGCTTTTGTGTAGGACATAGTCGCAACTGGAGCAGTGAACGAGACTTTGGATGGTGCCGTGCGCATCGGGAGACCGTCGGTACCCATGGAGATGTCGAACCGAAGGTCGCCGAAATGGATAGTCACGACCGCTTCCAAAGTTAGTTGTGCCATATCCTTCGTTTAAGAAGGAAGATTTATTAGAATGTAAGGGTTTATTTATAAATATGTTTTTTTTAAAGAATCGGATCAAGAGATGTAAGGTAAGGTGTTGTCCCACTGGGTGTGCCAGATTTTATTCATGAATAAAATGTCAATCTCGGGGAGACGAGATTTTTGTTTTATTTCAACTGAGATTGTAGGCACCACACCGCTGGGTTACCGAATTGGCAAATCCATTGTTTACATCCCCGTAGGGAATACTCCTGATTCCATATCCAATACTTAAAAGTAAGTATTCCCTTATGTATTTATAAAGTTAAAAAAAATATGAAAGATGAAAAGAAAGGAGAAGAGGAACGTGAGGGACTTAGACCCTCATCTTCGTGTTAGCCAAAATAATGTCTACCCAATCAATGACCAACACGTAAGTATAGTGACTTCATCATCCAATCCAAATAGACGATTGAATGTTCAGTATGCAGAGAAGGCGCATCGGGCAAATAAAAATAAGATGCATGCAAACCATCGGCCAGAGGCGATCATAGCAGGTCCGAATGAAGATCATCGACCAAGTGCAATCATGACATGCCTAAAGATCAATAATCAAGCATGATCACGACGTGTACAATGTAGAATCATCGGCCATATGTGCTCATCGACCAAAGAAATGAACATGGGAAGGCAGTTATAGTGCAGTTACAGCACGATCTCCTATAATTGCGCCACGATCAAGCCAGGTGGGAACGGTTGTTAGCGCTAGGATATAAATAGGCTTCTTTCTGCTCTATAATGACTCTTGGACACTCTGTAACCAGCCTATGAGCATGGATTTCAATTACATTTCCGTTCTTGTATGTTCATTTAATTCATGAAGATTATTTATGGCATTTTGTGTTCTTCTTTTACTGTTTTCTTAGATTAGTTTTTAGGGTTAATAACACTTTACTCCCCTCTAGTTTGACAAATTGTCATTTTACACCCAATATTTTCAAACGTGACAAAATGGACCTTGAAGTTTTCAATTAAGTCGATTTGAACCCTAGCGGGGGATGGCGTTAATCTGAGTGACGGTGATCTAGACGACCGAGAGCGCGTTGAAGCTCGTTCGCTAGCGAGACGAGGTCACCGGAGGATGGCAATGGTACAGGAGAGATCGTAAGGTTCTGGGGAGTCAATCCAATGGGTTGGATCGCTGGATTCGTTATCGGATGCGGCGGTTTTGGAAGGGACGGCGCCGGAGGTGATTTGAACAGCTGAGAACGCATCGAAACTTGATCGACGGTGAAACAAGCCCGCCAAAGGGCAGCGATGGTACAGGAGAGATTGCAAGGCTCTGGAGAGTCAATGCAATGGGTTGGATCGCCGGATTCATTGTCAGAGGCGGTGGTTTTGGAAGGGACGGCGCCGAAGGTGATTTGGATGGCTGAGAACGCATCGAAACTTGATCGACGGTGAAACAAGGCCGTCGGATGACGGCGATGGTATAGGAGAGATCGCAAGGCTCTGGGGAGTGAATCCAATGGGTTGGATCGTCGGATTCGTCGTCGGAGATGGCGAATCTGAAAGGGACGGCGTCGGAGATGATCTAAACGTTGTTACCTAAATTAATGCCATCCCCCTTCTGGGTTCAAATCGACATAATTATAAACTTCAAGGTCCATTTTGTCACGTTTGAAAATATTGAGTGTAAAATGACAATTTGGTAAACTAGAGGGGAGTAAAGTGTTATTAACCCTAGTTTTTATTACTATTGTTTTCATAATCTAGTTCTTTACAGTAGATTAATTTAGGGTTATTATAGGTTTAATGTTGCTTTTCTATGGATTTAGTTGCTTTTAGGATGATCTTTATCATTTTCTAGACTCAATTAGGCTTTTTAGATAAATTTATCATTTCAAATAGATTATGTCGCGCCCCGACCCGCGTAGGCTCAACCGGGCCGGGCGACGTGAACCGGAACCTAACCTACTGCGGAAATTTTGGCGAGGTTTCCATCTAATCGTAGTGGTTACCCTAACTAGTCATAATCATCCTGTATTAAGTAGAATTACAAAATTCGAACACCGGAACTGAAATAGATATAAAACCTCAAAACATGAAAAAAATATACATTTATCACTCCCGTAAGAGACTATCTATAACAAAAGGGTAAAACGATATGATCGCCACCTCTCAAGCACCGCCAGACGCCGCCACGTCACCAAACACCTGCTCGGTAGGGGCGACCGAAGAAGAGCTCGCGCCAGCACCTGCAAAACGCAGCCCGGGTAGGAGTGAGCACTAAGCTCAGCAGGGACACTACACTACGACACTCACAAGGAAGGGAACACAACAGTGTCGCCCCCAAGCAAAGCCTAGGTGTATCACAGGGGTCCCATAACCCCACCGGACGTCCCAGAACGCAGGCTCCCAGCACTGCGAACTCACAGCAGGACCGTGAACACTACTGGCGAAAAGAACACCGCTGAGTGGCCCCACTAAAGAGTCAAAGACTGCCGGACGCCGGCTACACCTCAGGACTTGGCTCGAGGCCGACACGACCTCTAAACATCAAAGACAACAGTATTCAAGTCCAACTAACCCTATCATTGAAAAGACTGAATACTACAAATCGAGTCCTCGACCAAACTACCCGCACGGTCCTAAGAGATAGATCCGGGCTACCCGGAAGCCCCGGATCGGCAACGCCCTAAACAGATGCAACTAGTGCACACACAATGCATGCTATGAACATGCGCAGAATAGATACATGTAAGCATGCAGCAGGATGTGATGATATAAATACAAGGTCTGGGCACGGCACCCTGCCGGCCCAGGGTGGTGAGCAATTATTTAAGGTCTAGGGACTGCTGCAGTGGTAACATGTTACGAGCGGTCTACTCGTGATCCTCTTGTAATGGGTCTCTACTGCTCTAATTGATCAGAATTGCCCTGATCGGACTTGATTGAGTCCAATTGGCTGAATCTGGATCGAATCTGGTTCAGTTCTGGCTCAGATTGGAGTAAGTGGCTGAATCCGGATTTGGTGGCTGAGCTGAACCAATTAGACTTGGCTGAGTTGATCAAGATCTGGCTGGGAAGATCTGACGGCTGAGGAGTCGCCGGAGTAGATCGCCGGCGTAGGGGCGGCGGCCGCTGTCGGGATAGTGGCAGGAAGGTTCGTGGGTTGATGGGGAAGAGATCCAACGGCTCGGATCGGGGAGATGGGTGGCAGATCGGCCGGATCTGGGAGGTCGACGGTGGTGGGTTGGGTTAACCGGCGTCGGGGACGACGGGGAGCTCGGCAGGGCTTGGGAAAGGTCGGAATCGGGTCTAGGGAGGCCGGGGAAGGGTTTAGGAAGGGTTTGGGGTGAGATCGGGGTCGTGTCGTGGACGGCGGACGGTGGCTGTGAACTTGGGTTGGCCGGGGAAGACGTCGGAGGAGACGACGGAGGCGGAGGAGCGGCTTGGAGAAGTCGTGAGGCTCAGGGGAAGAGGATGGAGGACTTGGTTCGCAGCGGGGGTGGCCGGAAAGGAGAGAACGGCGATGGTCGGCGGTAGCTTAGGGTTTTGGGCACGGGAGAGAGTAGAGGGAAGAAGATGAACAGTGCTGGGGTGACGTGGCGGTGGGGTCGCTGACGTGGCGGAGAGAGAAAGTGACGGGGAGAAGGAAATTGAAGGTGAAGGCGATGCCGGCTGCGGAGAAGATGACCGACGGGGAAGAAGGTGGATCTATGGTAGATATCGGGTGGAAGCTATATTATCTTTACTCCTATGATATTCTACTCCTATGATAACTTATCAACTACTCTTAATCATTCATCTCATCATTCATCATTACCTAATACAAAACTACTAAGGTCCTTTTATAGAGACCTTGACAGAGTCCTAATCCACTAGAAAACCCCCTTGCTTAATTAGCAAGTAATAAGGTTTCTGACTCAACTCAACTTCCTAACTCAAAGGGACTCTTAATTAATTCCTAACAATCAACTAGGACTCAATAAAAGACTAATGATAAATACTAATTAAATACTCTAGTTTGAACTAGGGAAGTCCAAGTCAAACTAGAAAAGAGGTTGAACTAGCTTAGTTCCTCTTCTGGGTTCGGGTCCAGTTGGTCGAGTCGGATCGACTCGTATCATAACACCACCAACTGCCAGCAGTCCGCCACAACACCTGCACCGGGAAATAACCCCGCAAACAACAGCTTACATATATAGCAGGTGAAAGCCCTCGGCGCACGCCAACATGCAAGGCTATGAAAAGCTGTAGGGCTACCCGCCCGTTTATTCTACACAATCCCAGGAGTCATCACTCCCCTGGTTCACCACTGCCCTATTATAGGGCTAACATGCTTAATCGTATATACAAGGTATAAAACGATAAGTAAAACCGGCATACCAAGCCCCGCGGGCAAAAGCCATGAAAACCCTCTCTGCTACTAAAGGATCAATCCTCACCAAGAGAAGGATCGATCATTTATGTAACAGTGAGCTTCCCTCGCTGTCGAGGCAAGGAAGATCGATCATTCCTCCCAGGAAGATCGATCTTTCTTGAGACAGAGGTCACCCTTCGCGTCGCACCAAGAATGATCGATCCTTCCTCCCAGGAAGATCGATCTTCTTCGCGACGAAGGGTAACCATGCCACCCAAGAACCAGGATCGATCTTTTCCAAGCAAAAGATCGATCCTTCATCGTGCGAGGCATGACCAACCCAAAGGATCGATCCTCCCCCAAGAAGGATCAATCCCGATGGGTTCTCCGGCGTGCTTCCGGCGAGGAATACCGCCGGAAGACACATCCAAACATGACGAAACTCTGGGATCTGGTATATCTATATCCCACGAGTCCAAACCGGTAAAATCACTGAAAACCAACAACTATATAATCAAATCTAAGCAAAAGGAGACAAATCAAACCGGAAAACTCAAAACCCCGAAGAGAGATGTCGGTAGGATCCCTACCGGAGCAAGAGCAACTTAGATCCAAGCAGTTAGGCCTTGGATCGTCCTCAGAAGCCTTCAAAAATCGCGAGATCTGAGCTGAAGTCGCCGGATTTCAAAAGGGATTTAAGGAAGAAGGTCTCGTCTGCTTTATAGGCAAACGAACCGACTTATGAATGATCGCCCCAAGGAAAGATCGATCCTTCATGGCGATCTCACTTGACTTTTTGGCACGAAGAGGATCGATCTCTTAGCCTCAGAGGATCGATCCTTTTTGTGCTGAAAGCTAAACTTAGGCAAGAACTCAAGCCTAAGTCCGGATCTTTCGATCCCAGGTCCCACTAACCATTCTAAGCAAACATTATCACAAACATGGTCAGTGTGTGTACAAGCGCGAGTGTGGAACTAGCCGATAAGGTACAATTTACCAAATTGCCCTTGCGGCCCACAGCAAGCCACAGGAGGAGAGGGACGGGTCCTCACATCCTATTACCCTTAAAGGAAATCTCGTCTCGAGATTCGATAAAGGTAGGGCTCGGAACAACGGGAAAAGCTACACTCGTAGACAGGACAAAAGGTACCTCGAGAAGGAAACAAGTGCGGATACTCCTGCCGCATGCGCGCCTCGCGCTCCCAGGTCATCTCCTCGACGCCTCTGTGCCTCCACAGTACCTTGATCAAGGGAATTGTCTTGCCCCGCAAGACCTGATCCCTCTGGTCAAGTACGCAAACTGGCTGCTCGACAAAAGTCGCGTCTGCCTCAAGCTCAATGTCATCCACTCTGACTACGTGAGACGGGTCTAGGTGATACTTCCTCAGCATCGACACGTGAAAAGTCGGGTGCACAGCTGACATGTGCTGAGGAAGATCAAGGCGGTAAGCTACCTCGCCGACCCTCTCTAGGATCTCAAACGGCCCGACGAACCTCGGGGCCAACTTGCCCCCACCGCCGAACCTAACAGACCCTCTATACGATGATGCCCGCAGGAACACACTGTCGCCAACTGCGAACTCAAGCGGTCGTCGCCTCCGATCTGCGTAGCTCTTCTGCCGACTCTGAGCCATCAGAAGCCTCTGCCTGATCTGTACTAACCTCTCTGACGACCTCCTGACGATGTCTGGACCGGTGAGTGAAGCCTCTCCAACCTCTGTCCAGCAAACTGGGGAACGACACGACCTACCGTACAACGCCTCGAAAGGTGCTACTCCAAGACTGGACTGGTAGCTGTTGTTGTAGGCGAACTCTACCAAGGGAACGTGCTCCTCCCAGCTGCCTCCTGCGTCGAGGACACATGCTCGCAGCATGTCCTCCAAGATCTGGATCGTCCGCTTTGACTGCCCGTCGGTCTGCGGATGGAACGCCGTACTGAATGTTAGGAGTGTGCCAACAGCCTCCTGAAAGCCTCGCCAGATCCTGCTAGTGAACCTGGGGTCTCGGTCTGACACGATAGACACTGGTACCCCGTGTAGTCTGACTACCTCTCGGACGTACAAACCGGCCAACCGGTCTGATGTGTCTGTCACCCGTATAGGCAGGAAGTGCGCCGATTTGGTCAATCGATCAACGATGACCCAAATCGCGTCATTCCCACTAGGAGATCTCGGTAGTCCGGTCACGAAGTCCATCGTGATGTGCTCCCACTTCCACTCAGCTAGTGGAAGCGGCAGTAGTAACCCCGGAGTCCGCTGGTGCTCTGCCTTAACCTTCTGACAGGTAAGGCAGTGCGATACGAACTCCGTCACTGCCCTCTTCATCCTGCGCCACCAAAACTGTCGCCGAAGGTCCTGGTACATCTTGGTGCCGCCGGGATGAACTGCAAAGCGAGAGTGGTGGAACTCTCGTAGGACGTCATCTCGAAGAACTGGATCTGCCAGAACCGCTACTCTGCCTCGGAACCGTAGCCCTCCGTCTGGCGATACTGTCCAGTCTCCGTCTGTGCCCTCCGTGCCCGCTGAGGTGCGTAACTCCTCGAGCTCTGCGTCACTGCGCTGCGCCTCTAACACTCTAGCCAGTACTGCTGGCATGCTCTGCACTGCGTAGAAGAAGCCGCTGGATCCCTGATCCTCGACCTCTAGCCCCAACTGGCCCGCTGTCTCGAGTGCCTGCCACTGCCGCGCTGACAACCCTGCAACTGCTGCTCTGGTGTCTCTCACCTGTCTGCTCAGCGCGTCTGCGACAACGTTTGCCTTACCAGGATGGTAATGTAACTCGATGTCGTAGTCCTCCAGTAGCTCCATCCAGCGTCGCTGCCTCAGGTTGAGGTCACGTTGGGTGAAAACGTGCCTCAAACTCTTATGGTCCGAGAAGACTGAGAACTTCTCGCCATAGAGGTAGTGCCGCCAGGTCTTCAGGGCGAAGACCACTGCTCCTAGCTCCAAGTCGTGGGTCGGGTAGTTTTTCTCATGGTTCTTCAACTGGCGAGAACCATAGGAAACTACGTGCCCCTCCTGCATGAGGACACACCCCAAACCCTCACCACTGGCGTCGCAGTAGAAACTTTAACCAACGCCTTGCTCGGGGACGATCAGCACCGGTGCACTGGTCAACCTGGTCCTCAGCTGCACGAAAGCCTGCTCAAAAGCATCATCCCACACGAACGGGACGGCCTTCTGTGTCAGTCTGGTCAACGGTCCGACGACTTTGGAGAAGTCCCGCACGAACCGTCTGTAGTAGCCCGCCAAGCACAGAAAACTGCGGACCTCGAACACTGTCCTCGGCCTCTGCCACTGCACCACTGCCTCGACCTTGGCGGGGTCGACTGAGATCCCTGCTGCCGACACCACGTGCCCAAGGAACCCCACCTGAGTAAGCCAGAACTCGCACTTGGAGGCCTTGGCAAAGAGCCGATGCCTCCGAAGTAGCTGTAACACTGTCGCCAAGTGCCGCTCGTGCTCCGCCTCTGACCGGGAGTAGATAAGGATGTCGTCGACGAAAACCACCACGAACATGTCTAGGAACGGCCGGAAGATCCTCTGCATGAGATCCATGAACGCTGCTGGTGCGTTCGTCAGCCCAAATGGCATCACAACGAACTCGTACAGGCTGTACCGAGTCCGGAATGCCGTCTTCGGGATGTCGCAATCCCAAACCCTCAACTGGTGGTAGCCGGTGCGTAGGTTGATCTTCGAGAACACTGAAGATCCTCGAAGCTGGTCAAACAGGTCGTCGATCCGCGGCATCGGATACCTGTTCTTCACCGTCACCCTGTTGAGCCGCCTGTAGTCTATGCAAAGTCGAAGGGTACCATCCTTCTTCTTTGCGAACAACACTGGCGCCCCCCTGGGAGACATGCTGGGACGGATGAAGCCTCTGCTGATCAGCTCATCTAACTGGGTCCTCAGCTTGCTCTGCTCTACTGGTGCCATCGTGAAAGCCGGAAGAGAGATTGGTGCGGTACCTGGTACTAGGTCGATCTCGAAGTCGACCTCTCTGGACGGTGGAAGCCCAGGCAACACCTCGGGGAACACGTCCGCAAAGTCGCACACGATCCTCGGAAAACTGCATTGCTGCTGCACTCCGTCAGAACCGGACAGGGACAGGCTGGCTAACAAGGCTGACAGCTGGCTGCCACGCCTTCCCACACCACAAGCAAAGGAATCGGTGGAGAACCGATCCCCCAACAACACGAACCGTGTCCCGTCGGGTGTCCAAGCAACCACCCTCCGGCGACCACAGTCGATGACGGCCCGGTATGCTGCCAACCAGTCCATACCGAGTATCACGTCGAAGCCGGTCATGTCTAGCACTCACAGGTCTAGACAGACCCGGAGGCCTCCAACCTCCAAGGAACAAGATCGGCAGACCCGGTCCACCCTTACCGCCCCGCCGATCGGTGAGTCTACAGACTGTGCCACCTCTAGCTGACTCATCTCTAATCCTAGCGATGCTACGCACATGCTAGCATTGTAGGAATGAGACGCCCCAGAGTCTATCAGCACATCTACTAAAGAACTAGAAAGTTGAAAGATACCTTTGAGGACGGACGGCTCTGCTGCGGTCTGCTGGTACTGCTGAGGCTGGTGGTACTGCAACGGCTGCTAACACTGCAACGGCTGCTGGTACTGCAACGGCTGCTGGTACTGCGGTGGCGGCTGGTACTGCGGTGGCGGCTGGTGCAACTGCACGGTGTCCCGCTGCTCACGCATTGGGAGGGCGAACACCTGCCCTCGCCGGCCGCCTCCGCCGCTGGGACGCCCCAGTCCCGCCCCTGATCCGCGCCCGCCGCTGCTCCCCTGCCAAGCACCGGACCCTCCGCCTCTACTGCCCAGCGGCACAGCGCCTCGCGCTCCTCGCTGGGGACAGTCTCTACAGAAGTGCCCTAGCTGCCCGCAGAAAAAACACGGGCCGGACGCGCCATCAGACGACTGACCCTGGCTCCCCCCTGACGAAGCCTGCCCAGATGGCCCGGCTAGGAGTAAGTACGGGGCTGGTGGACTCGGTAGTGACTGCTGGTACTGTTGTGCACGCGGCGGCTGCGGCTGAAAAGGTCGCTGGCGCCGCTGCTGCCCTCTGCCGAACCCACCCCTGCCCTGGGGTCGCTGCTGTGTGCTGGTGGGAGGTACCGGTGGAACTGCCCGGTACCTGTCATTCCGCAACTGCGCCTCCACTGATAAGGCACAGTTCAGGATCGCCGGGTACGTCTGGAAGCAGTGTGAGCTGGTCTGCCGCCGAATCTCTTGCCTGAGTCCCCACTCGAACTGCCGCACACTGGCTACGGGGTCTGCTGCAACTGCCCCCGCAAAACGGACAAGCTGGGTAAACCTGGAGGCGTACTGCTGAACTGTGTGAGTACCCTGCAGAAGGGACTGGTACTCGCGGGTCAGGGCGTCACGTGCACTAGCTGGAAAGTGCACGTCTAGGAACATCGCCCTGAACTCCTCCCACCGCGGCAACTCTCCGCCACTGGTGTGCCGGACAGTGCGCCACCAGTCGCGAGCCTCGCCGTCAAGCTGGAACGCTGCGAGGGTGACCCGAACCCGGTCATCCTCGACGAAGAGAGCCTCTAGGACGCACGTGACTCCGTCAAGCCACTCGTCCGCTGCAGTCGGGTCTCCAGACCTACCACCGAACCTGGGAGGGTTCAGCCGCTGGAAAGCCATCGAGATAGCCACCGAGGCCTGTCCGCCGACAGGAACGGGGGCCTCCTCTTCGGCGAGGAAGACCTCCGCCTGCGCGACCGAAACCGTCGCTGGTGATGGTACAGTGCGTCTAGCTCGGACCACCCTGACAGGGGCAACCCTGTCCGGCCGGGCGGGTCGACCGGGTCGTGCCCCACCTCGACCGGCAACCTGAAGCTGGCCGCGAGATCCCGACATCTGCACGATCACCAACAACAAACGAGTTGCCACTCGTCAGAACGACGAACAAACAGCATATCAATAAAGCGGAAGACATACACATCACAAGGAGAGCATGCAAGGATGTTCTAGACATAGAACTAACCCAGTCCATGCTCAACTCAACCGAAACCTGATCCTAACACCCTGGGATCTACAGCCTAAGCTCTGATACCAAGTTGTCGCGCCCTGACCCGCGTAGGCCCAACCGGGCCGGGCGACGCGAACCGAAACCTAACCTACTGCGGAAATTTTGGCGAGGTTTCCCTCTAATCGTAGTGGTTACCCTAACAAGTCATAATCATCCTGTATTAAGTACAATTACAAAATTCGAACACCGAAACTGAAATAGATATAAAACCTCAAAACAGGGAAAAAATATACATTTATCACTCCCGTAGGAGACTATCTATAACAAAAGGATAAAACGATGTGATCGCCACCTCTCAAGCACCGCCAGACGCCGCCACGTCACCAAACACCTGCCCGGTAGGGGCGACCGAAGAAGAGCTCGCGCCAGCACCTGCAAAACGCAGCCCGGATAGGAGTGAGCACTAAGCTCAGCATGGACACTACACTACGACACTCACAAGGAAGGGAACACAACAGTGTCGCCCCCAAGCAAAGCCTAGGTGTATCACAGGGGTCCCATAACCCCACCGGACGTCCCAGAACGCAGGCTCCCAGCACTGCGAACTCACAGCAGGACCGTAAACACTACTGGCGGAAAGAACACCGCTGAGTGGCCCAACTCAAGAGTCAAAGACTGCCGGACGCCGACTACACCTCAGGACTTGGCTCGAGGCCGACACGACCTCTAAACATCAAACACAACAGTATTCAAGTCCAACTAACCCTATCATTGAAAAGACTGAATACTACAAATCGAGTCCTGGACCAAACTACCCGCACGGTCCTAAGAGATAAATCCGGGCTACTCGGAAGCCCCGGATCGGCAACGCCCTAAACAGATGCAACTAGTGCACACACAATGCATGCTATGAACATGCGCAGAATAGATACATGTAAGCATGCAGCATGATATGATGATATAAATACAAGGTCTGGGCACGGCACCCTGCCGGCCCGGGGTGGTGAGCAATTATTTAAGGTCTAGGGACTGCTGCAGTGGTAACACCACCAACTGCCAGCAGCCCGCCACAACACCTGCACCGAGAAACAACCCCGCAAACAACAGCTTACATATATAGCAGGTGAATGCCCTCGGCGCACGCCGGCATGCAAGGCTATGAAAAGCTGTAGGGCTACCCGCCCGTTTATTCTACACAATCCCTAGAGTCATCACTCCCCTGGTTCACCACTGCCCTATTATAGGGCTAACATGCTTAATCGTATATACAAGGTATAAAGCGATAAGTAAAACCGGCATACCAAGCCCCGCGGGCAAAAGCCATGAAAACCCTCTCTGCTACTAAAGGATCGATCGTCACCAAGGGAAGGATCGATCATTTATGTAACAGTGAGCTTCCCTCGCTGTCGAGGCAAGGAAGATCGATCCTTCCTCCCAGGAAGATCGATCTTTCTTGAGACAGAGGGCACCCTTCGCGTCGCACCAAGAATGATCGATCCTTCCTCCCAGGAAGATCGATCTTCTTCGCGACGAAGGGTAACCATGCCACCCAAGAACCAGGATCGATCTTTTCCAAGCAAAAGATCAATCCTTCATCGTGCGAGGCATGACCAACCCAAAGGATCGATCCTCCCCCAAGAAGGATCAATCCCGATGGGTTCTCCGGCGTGCTTCCGGCGAGGAATACCGCCGGAAGACACATCGAAACATGACGAAACTCTGGGATCTGGTAGATCTAGATCCCACGAGTCCAAAACCGGTAAAATCACTGAAAACCAACAACTATATAATCAGATCTAAGCAAAAGGAGACAAATCAAACCGGAAAACTCAAAACCCCGAAGAGAGATGTCGGTAGGATCCCTACCGGAGCAAGAGCAGCTTAGATCCAAGCAGCTAGGCCTTGGATCGTCCTCAGAAGCCTTCAAAAATCGCGAGATCTGAGCTCAAATCGCCGGATTTCAAAAGGGATTCAAGGAAGAAGGTCTCGTCTGCTTTATAGGCAAACGAACCGACTTATGAATGATCGCCCCAAGGAAGGATCGATCCTTCATGGCGATCTCACTTGACTTTCTGGCACGAAGAGGATCGATCTCTTAGCCTCAGAGGATCGATCCTTTTTGTGCTGAAAGCTAAACTTAGGCAAGAATTCAAGCCTAAGTCCGGATCTTTCGATCCCGGGTCCCACTAACCATTCTAAGCAAACATTACCACAAACATGGTCAGTGTGTGTACAAGCGCGAGTGTGGAACTAGTCGACAAGGTGCAATTTACCAAATTGCCCTTGCGGCCCACAGCAAGCCACAGGAGGAGAGGGACGGGTCCTCACAGATTAACTTAAGATTAAGTTAGGATTAATTCACATTTATCTTCAAATCTATATATAATTATCATTTTAAATAGAATTTGACCATATTTTGAATTAATTTGACACCTCTATTCGAACTGAGTTCTGTTCGACAATAAAATCGAGATCTCGGGGGAACGAGATTTGTTAATTTTATTGTGATCAAAAGTTTGAATTACATGGTGGGATTTGTGGGAACAACACTCCTGAGTTCCCAACATCATCACAAGCTGCAGATCCTCTTTTCCTTGGGAAACTGCATACCGATGATGAGATTGGCAACCCATCAATTACATCCCAAAAGGGAAAACCCCTGATTAAGGATTCGGGCTTTAAAATCCGTTACATCCAAAATGAAAAAATAAGAAGGGGAAGAAGAAAGGAAATAAGAAGGATCTTGGGTGAAGGCATAAGCCTTCGACCCGCACCTTCGTTGCCGATGAAGAACCCTTGAATCTCTTGCTTTGGACTTTTGGTTTGATGACACGATCTTCAAGGAAATAAATTTCCTTCTTCTATCTCTCGGCGTCTTCAAGGAAATAAATTTCCTTCTTCTCCAAGCCTCTTTCAACCTTCTTTTCTATCAGCCTTTTTTCCTATTAGCCTCTATTCACCCCCTCCCCCTCTATTTATAGGTGTTAGGAGAGGTTAGGCGGGATTTTCGAAATTTGAAAAGTTGTTGGCTTGATTCTCACGGGTGAGAGAGTTGCGGTTTGAAATGAAAGCAAATCTCCTCATTTATTATTTTTTTAATACTTTGCAAAACACGTGTGCGTAGGAGAGGCTGAGGGGAAATCCAATTTGTTGGAATGTATGGATGTTGCCCCCTCGGCATTTTTTGTTAACCTACACCCTACCTTATGTTGCTCCCTTGGAACTCTTCCTTAAGCTAAACCCTATTCCAAGTCTCCAATTATATGATGCCATGTCACATCTTATCATGCTGATGGAAGGCTTGGACGTAGGTACGCACACTTTTATTTAGGTTGGCTGATTTTAGATTTGAATTTTGGCTGGGGAGTTAGAGATTTGGGTGGTTAAGAGGGTAGGATTTAGGGTTGGGCATATCAAATCTATTTGAATTTGAATTCGAACCATGAATTTGAATACTTGTTCGAATTTTTTGAATATTTTCTTGAATGTTCAAATATTTGAACATGTCGTAGATAATTTACCCTAATGTCCTTTTTATCGGTCATATATGTTTTTGGACCGAAATACCCTCAAAGCAGGTAGAGGTGCCTTTACCTATTTTTTGGACCATTATACCCCTAGAGGTTTAAAATGACCAAAATACCCTCGGCCCCATAGCTTGTGTAGGATGCCATCAAAGCTTTAAGAAGGCTGATAGGAGGATGAAATTACCAAAATACCCTTTTTTGGTACTTTGGTTGGTATGAAATCCATATATGTTTTAGACAAGAATGCCTTTAAAATAAATGATACTTTAAAGGGTGGATACAATATTTGTCATGTATGTTTGTGACAAATATGCATTTATAGCAAATGACCAAAATACCCCTGGGGGTTAAATGACCAAAAATGCCCTTTTTATATGTCCCTGGTTTATGTAGGATGCCTTCAAAACCATTAAGGACTAATTTAGAATGTTCTAGGTGGGTCAAGCCTATATTTGGCTATAATGACCAAAATACCCCTAGAAGGCAAATTTTATCGAAATACCCTTTATGCTTCCGGTTTGTATAAATGTTATAAAAACCATACAGGAATATTTCTCAGATATTGTAAGGATCCTGAACATGTATTTTGATCAAAATTCCCAAAATACCTCACAGCGACCAGAATTACCAAAATGCCCCCGAGTCCTTCTAACTTAAGTAGGATGTTATCCGGATCATGTAAAAGGCATGATGGGTTATAAGAGAAAGTCCAACATATATTTTGCTTAAATCCCCAAAATACCCTTGATGTGGTAAAATTACCAAAATGCCCCTATATTGACTTAGCTTTTGTAGGATGCTGTAAAAACTATACAGGGTCATGATGGGATGTTTTAGATAGTCCAGGTATGTATTTTGTCCTGAATTCCTAAACTACCCTTGGGCAGGTAAAATTACCAGAACGCCCTTTGTGCTTATGGTTTGTGTAAGATACTTTCAAAACCATAAAGGATCACATATAGAGCATTGTATGTGTGCTCTTTGTATGTTTGAACTTGTATTTGTGTTTGAAGAATGTCCGAGGCAAGTAGGGGTAATTTCGTAAATGCCCTCAAATTTGACCTTAGTCAAAATTGGTGTCTACAAGTTCGAAAGAGTTAAGCCTTTGCACGTCCCTGATCTTTGACATTTTAACTATTTTGACTCTGCCGGTCAACGGCAAGATTACCTTATCAACATTTTTTGGCACGCTCGGTGGGACACTGTGTCAAAGTTTTATGAAAATCGGTCAAAGTGGACCTAACGCTATGGTAGTTACCTGTACTGGATGAGATACCGACAGTAGTGGAGGCAATGCCGATCACGGCGATGGCCCAGCCATTGAAGATGTTCATGATAACAAACAAATTGACTAACCACCCATCATCCAACCACAATTAAGGACGATATATCGCAATGTAGAACGAGGTGAACCATCAATTAGAAATGGTCCAGATTTTGAAACCATAACTACTAAGACCGCAAACATTATGGTGGATGAAGCACTGCAGGCCAATAATCAACAAATGGTAGATCATATCACTCTAGCTTTGCAGCCTTTCATAGATACGATGCAAAATTAACATGACCATGCCAAACACAAATAATGGTCATCACATCTTTAGGCCGACATTGAATACTGCTCATATCATCGGCCAAGATGTTAATAACAATCATATGAATAATAATAGTCAAGGATTCCATCCTAACACCATAATCGGACCTAAGACTAGCACAGGATATGCGCTTTTAAACAATCCATCGGTCAGTCAAGACCAAAATGGAGTTGGTCAAAATGGTCAAATAGGCCAGAATAACCCTAATCATAATAATCAGTTTTATAGGCCGATGACATTAAATAACGACAATGGCCCAAGACCAAATGTAATCGGCCAAACACATAGATCATATATATCACCTAACAACTAGTAGCCAGTCTTCAATGTTGGCAGTTCGGGATATATCGTTAACCCGATAGGATTGCCATATAATAGTGTTCCTATTAATCCAACTAATACTGTCCTTTTAAATGTCCCAAACACTAATGGCCCATACAATGGCCAAAATTTTGGCCAAAATAATAACTCAAGTGGCCAAGGTATCGGTCAGGTAGGTGGAAAAAATAATAGGCCATTCGAAACTAATGGTAATGGCCCAAAAATGGCCGATATACCTCCTCAGAATAATTATTGGCCAAACGATATACCTCATCGAAATAATTATCAACCAAATGATATACCCCAATTCAATGGTCGACCATAAAATGAGTACTATAACCAGATGCATTATAACCCTCTCTATGATCCAATGGACGTTCTACGAGAACAAGTGGCCGATATATTACATGAACAAATAGGTTTAGGACGACCAGCTACTCGGCCAACTTATAGAAAGCCTTATCCTGATTGGATCGATCAGATGTATCCATTTTCTAGGAACTATGAAGTTTCAGAATTTACTATGTTTTCTGGTGTGGACGAGACGTCTACTATTCAACACATCGCTAAATTTTCCATGCAGTGTGGAGAAGTGAACGATTATATAAAACTAAGGTTATTTCCAAGCTATTTAGCTGGAGTTGCCTATTCATGGTTCATTAAATTACCGACCAACTCTGTTCAAAATTGGCAACAAATGGAACATGTGTTTCATTCTCAATTTTATAAAGCAGAACCAGAAATCACCATGGTTGATTTGGCTCAATTAAGACAACAGCCAGAAGAAGATGCGGAAATGTTCTTACAAAGATTTAAGAGAGCACGGAGTAAGCGCTTCATCCCATTACCTGAAAGACAGTTTGATAAAATCGCTCAGAGTGGTTTATCATTTAAAATTAAGAAAAAGTTCTAAGATAGAGATTTTGTTGATCTCTTCCAATTGCAAACTAGCACCATACGCTATGAGCAGTTATTAAGGGAAGAAGATCCAATGAAAGCATCTTCACGGGGAACATATTACAAAGACTCAAACTATAATGTTAATCAGGTCGATGAGTTGGACGAGATATATAAATGTATGAACGATGTTTGTCTAGCTGAATTATTGAAGGGTCGGCCATATACTTGTAAAGCTTTGACGAGACTTGAACGAGAACTTAAGAGTAAAGATGTCGCGCCCCGACCCGCGTAGACCGGAACCTAACCTACTGCGGAAACATTTGGCGAGGTTTCCCTCTAATCGTAGTGGTTACCCTAACAAGTCATAATCATCCTGTATTAACAACAATTACAAACCTCAAACACTGGAACTGAAATAGATACAAAACCTCAAACATGGAAATTATACATTTATCACTCCCGTAGGAGACTATCTATAACAAAAAGGGTAAAACTGTATGATCGCCACCTCTCAAGCACCGCCAGACGCCGCCACGTCACCAAACACCTGCCCGGTAGGGGCGACCGAAGAAGAGCTCGCGCCAGCACCTGCAAAACGCAGCCCGGGTAGGAGTGAGCACTAAGCTCAGCAGAGACACTACACTACGACACTCACAAAGGAGGGAACACAACAGTGTCGCCCCCAAGCAAAGCCTAGGTGTATCACAGGGGTCCCATAACCCCACCGAACGTCCCAGAACGCAGGCTCCCAGCACTGCGGACTCACAGCAGGACCGTGAACACTACTGGCGGAAAGAACACCGCTGAGTGGCCCTACTCAAGAGTCAAAGACTGCCGGACGCCGGCTATACCTCAGGACTTGGCTCGAGGCCGACACAACCTCTAAACATCAAGCAACAACAGTATTCGAGTCATCTAACCCTATCATCGAAAACGACTGAATACTACAAATCGAGTCCTGGACCAAGCTACCCGCAACGGTCCTAAGAGATAGATCCGGGCTACTCGGAAGCCCCAGATCGGCAACGCCCTAAACAGATGCAACTAGTGCACAACACAATGCATGCTATGAACATGAGCAGAATAAATACATGTAAGCATGCAACAGGATGTGATGATATAAATACAAGGTCTGGGCACGGCACCCTGCTGGCCCGGGGTGGTGAACAAATATTAGGGTCTAGGGATTGCTGCAGTGGTACCACCACCAACTGCCAGTAGTCCACCACATCACCTACACCGGGAAACAACCCCGCAAACAACAGCTCATAAATATAGCAGATAAAGCCCTCGGCATGCAAGGCTATGGAAAGCTGTAGGGCTACCCGCCCGTTTATTCTAAACATCCCGGGAGTCATCACTCTCCCGGTTCACCACTGCCCTATTATAGGGCTAGCATGTTTAACATATGTACCAGGTATTAAGACAGTAAAGAAAACTGTCATACGAAGCCCCGCGGGCAAAAACCCACTTAAAACACCCTTCAGCCACTAAGGGATCGATCTCCCTTCTCAAGGGGATCGATCTCTTAGCACTTAGCGAAAACTCGTCCCTGTCAACCGAAGGAGATCGATCTCCTCCTCCAGAGGGATCGATCTTCCTCGTGACCTGAGACCCCCCCACCACCAACCACTAAGGGATCGATCTCCCTTCTCAAGGGGATCGATCCCGCTCGGGCTGGGCGTGACATACCATAACGGATCGATCCCTCCTCAAACGGGATCGATCCGAATGGGTTCTCCGACTTACTTCCAGCGAGGAATACCGCCGAAAAACACATCCAAACTTAACCAAACTCTGGGATCTGATAGATCAAGATCCCACGAGTCCAAAACCGGTGAAAACACGAGAAATAAACATGTATACAGAGAGATCTAAGCAAAAGAACATGAATCAAACCGGAAAACTCAAAACCCCGAAATGAAAGTAGGTAGGAATCCCTACCGGAGTAAGCGACTTAAATCCAAGCAGCTAGGCCTTAGATCTTCCTCAAACGAGCTCAGATCCAGCAAAAACGCGGCTTAAATCTTGGAAATCCCAAAAAAATCAAAGGATAACGATCTCGTTTGCTTTATAGGCAAACGAACCGACATAAGGGAGATCGATCTCCCCTTGAGAAGAGATCGATCTTCCTTGCCAGAACGGGTTTGACTTTTTGGCACAAGGAGATCGATCTCTTAGCTAGAGAGGATCGATCCCACTTGTCCAGAAAGCTAGACTTGGGCCAAAACTCAAGCTCAAGCCCGGATCCTTCGATTCCGGGTCCCACTAACCATTCTAAGCAAATATTACCACAAACATGGTCAGTATGTGTACACGCGGGAGTGTGAAACTAGCCGAAAAGGTGCAATTTACCAAATTTCCCTTGCGGCCCACAACGAGCCACAGGAGGGGAGGGACGGGTCCTCACAAAAGAAGTAGCAAAAGATGGTAAACGTCTGATAAGGAAATTCCTATTTGATATCTCAAAGGCCGATCAAATTTTCGATCAGTTGTTGAAAAATAAACAAATCAAGCTAAACGATGGACATGTTATGTCAAACCGTGATCAAATTAAGGGTAAAAAATATTGTAAGTGGCATAATATTTAGTCCCATGAAGCTAATAATTGTTTAGTTTTCCGTAACGTTTTGCCGGACGCCATTGACTCGGGCAGAATTGGCTTTCCTGCCAGAGACATGGGTGTTGACAAGAATCTGTTTCCCAAGAATGTGCAAGTCTCGATGGTTTTGACAGATGTAGCAAATATCAAGTTGTCAAAGTTCAAGATTGTGATCGATGAAAACCAGGATGACGTAGTCCATATGTGTTTACTAGGCTTGACCGAAACAAAGGCAAGGACCCTGTTGAAATGGGACATTTATGTCCAAGGTGCCATTGGGACGTTAATCGTTCAGTAACTCGAAAGGTTAGGTCTCAGTTTCATCGGCCACAACAGTGGCAATGGAACAGAGTGCACATGCCTAAGAATTTTTTACCTCAACCGTATTGACCAGATAGGTGGCATAATTATAATTATTACACTCGCCGATCGATTCTTGTGGAGGAAATGACCAAGACCCAATATCGGCGATATCCGAAACAGTATAGCCAGATGATGAGGGCCAAACAAGCTCAAGAAAGCAACCAAGAACAGACTGAGGATACTACGGAGCTAGAAGAAAACACTGTCGGCTCCAAGGCAGGAGAGAAGAGTAGCAGTAAGTTTTATCGTTCAAAAAAGGACGATGATGATGAAGAAGAGGATAAGCACATGATTCAGTTTGGAACTTTATCCTCAGGCATCACGAATCACTATATTCTTCCCGGTGGACTTGGACAACAGCGTCTAGTGGAAAGCGATTCTAAGGTTTCCGATATGGCCAATGATGCTGAAGCGTCGGCCTCATTGGTCGAAGAAAATGTCGGCCAACTGTCAGCCATTCTAGTGGCCAACGAGGAAGATGAATTTCAAGAAGTTGAAGAGAAGATTGATATCAAAGATGAAGCTCAACGAAGAGGTATTTCCACTGGCCGATTACTTCAATAGCTTCAAGAAGAATGTAATCCAACAATTGGACCAATCTGCCACCCAAGTGGCCGATTTGATTATGATACGAGACGATCCGACTCGACCGACTGGACCCGAACTCAGAAGAGGAACCAAACTGGTTTAGCCTCTTTCCTAGTTTGACTTGGACTTCCCTCGTTCAAACTAGAGTATTTAATTAGGATTTATTATTATTCTTTTATTGAGTACTAGTTAATATTTGATTTTTATGAATTAATTAAGAGTCCATTTGAGTTAGTAAGTTGAGTTGAGTTTGAAATCCTTATTACTTGCTAATTAAGCAAGGGGGTTTTCTAGTTGGATTAGGACTCTGTCAAGGTCTCTATAAAAGGACCTCAGTAGTTTGTATATGAATGATGAATGATGAATGATGAATGATGAAGAGAATTATTAAGAATAGTTGATAGAATATCATAGGAGTAAAGGTAATGTAGTTTCCACCCGAAATCCACCATAGATCCACCTTCTTCCCCGTCAGTTATCTTCTCCACAGCCGGCACCGCCTCCACAAACTTTCTCTCTCCGCCACATCAGCGCCACGTCAGCTTCCCTACGACGTCATCGTCATCTTCTTCCTCTCTCCCGTGACCGGAACACTAGCATCACCGTCGTTCTCTCCTCTCCGGCCGCCCCTATGCCATCCAAGACCTCCATCGACCTCCCCTTGGCACCACGACTCCGTCCAGGTGCTTCTCTGCCTCCGTCGTCTCCTCCGACGTCTTTCCACGGCAACCCAACTTCACAACCGCCGTTCGCCGTCCGCCACACGACCCCGATCTCACCCCCTGGCCCTCTAAAACCTTCACCACCGGTCCTTAATACCCTTCCGACCATCCACGACCCTTCCCGACATCCACAGAACCCTCGTCATCGTCCCCAACGCCGGTGAACCCAAACCCGCTCCGTCGACCTCCAGATCCCGTCGATCCGGCAACCTCCCAAACGATCCACTCTGGTGGATCTCTTCCCCACCATCCTACGACCTCTCCTGCCAATATCCCGACCGCCGCCGCCAGCCCCTATGCCGGCGATCCACTCGATGGAGCCTCGGCCGTCGGATCTCCCTAGACCTTGATTGCCCAAATTGACTCAGCCACTTAACCCAATTCTAGCCGATTTAGCCAAGCCACTTAACCCAATCCGAGCCAGATTCAATTCATTGAGCCAATCAACCAATCGGACTTGACCCAATCAACCAATTGGACTTGACCCAGCCAAGTCCTATCCAGTCAGGCTCAGCCAGATCTGAACAAGCTCAAGCCAGCCTCCGATCTAGCTAACCAGATTCAGCCAATTGGACTCAAATCAAATCCGATTAGGCCAATTCTGATCGATTGGAGCAGTAGGGACTCAATACGAGAGGATTACGAGTAGACCGCTCGTATCAGATTACTTAACAACCTTCGGGGATGATAGGGTTAAACGTTTGGTGAAGAAGACGCAATCTATCGCTCAGATAGTATCTGCATCAGTGGAAGAACCGATCGTCCCAACCAGTTGGGGCGATGAAGAAGAAGAATGGGTCGAGATAGAGGTCCCGATTAATGTGAAGGACGAAGCAGCGAAAAGAAAAATATCACAGAAGCAGCTTGTGATGGAGTTATACAAAGTGGGTAATCCAGCTATAACAGGTCTAGGTGAACCTAGTGGCAAATATGACTATTTAGTCTGTTATGGCGATCCGTTAGTCAAGATGTGGGTTCGCAAGGGCGATGTGGACAAGTAGATTCATCGACTAGATGACCAACCAATTATTCCAATAGGTTGGGGTGAGGTGGAGGATGATCAGCAGGCACAGCAAGAGGCCGATGGGTGCACCTTCCCAGAGCTGCAATGGGAAGAACAATATGAAGTCAGCAAGATAGAAGCAAAGGCAAAGGGAAAGATGATCCAAAGGGAGTCATCGGCCAGACATCAAATGAAGATAGTAGGACCAGCTAACAAGGTGATGTTTGACAAACCACCAGAAGCAATGATAGGCCATCTTTGTCCTCTACAAATAAAGGTTGAGATCAATGGGGTACTAGTCAACAAAATATTGATCGATACAGGGGCAGCAGTTAACGTCATCCCGGTCAAGATGATGAAGCGGCTTGACAAAATAGAAGCCGATTTAATTCCCACAGACATTACTTTAATAGGGTTCAACGGTATACCAGCACCTTCAAGAGGTATAATTCCTTTAGATATCAAGGTTGGCAGTATACTAAGAACGACAACGTTCTTTGTCATTGACTCGCCGACAAGCTACAATGTATTGCTTGGCCGAGATTGGATCCACGGTAGCAAATGTGTTCCATCATCCTTGCACCAATGTTTGTTTCTGTGGAATAAAGAAGGGAAGGTAGAACATGTTATGGTTGATAATATGCCATATAATGCTGAGACAAATGCCATGGAAGCATCATTCTATGACTGCAATTATGGGCCTTTACAGTTCATGGAAATGAACGATTTTTTATGAGGGTATTATCTGACAATTGTGAAGTTATTAAAAATTGTGTAGCTGAAATCCTTGACCTTGCAAGACCAACGTCTGTGGTCTTCACTGCAAAGCCTGGCCGATCAACGGCCAAAAGACTTCAAAAATGAATTTTCTAGAAGGAAAGAATCACGCCGTTGTAGCGGCCTTAAAAGCCAAGTTAATGGCTTATAATTTGGAAACGTGCATTAAAGAGGATATGAAAAAGATCGTCTTTTTAAAAGAGATACCCCAAGAATAAGAAGAACAAGTTCCCTATGGCTTAAACGTGGAAATATGCAAGCTTAAGACCCGTTGGAAGAAGTTAACATTGGAGATGAAGGAAACAATCGTCCAACATTCATTAGCAAATTACTCAACCATAATATAAGGTACGAATTAATTTCTATCCTTCGTTCATATAAGGATTGTTTTGCATGGAATTATGAGGAAATTCCTGACCTAGACATAAATGTAGTAGAACATGAAATTCCTACTCGGCCAAATTTTAAACCTTCTAAGCAAGCGCCAAGATGGTTTGCTCCAAATGTAATCCCAGAAATAAAAAAGGAAATTGAACGATTGCTAAACACAAAGTTTATTAGAACGGCCATATATGTAGAATGGTTGTCAAATATTATACATGTTTTGAAAATGAATGGCAAACTTAGGGTATGTGTTGACTTTAGAAACTTAAATCTGGCGCCTCCAAAAGATGAATACCCTATGCCATCAGTAGACAATTTGGTCGATTCAACTGCTGGACATGAAATTTATTCTTTTATAGATGGTTACTCAAATAATAATCAAATATACATCGCCGATAGCGACGTCCATAAAACAACATTTATATGTCCAGGAGCACTTCGAAGTTATGAATGGGAGGTTATGCATTTTTTATCAAACAACGCTGGTGCTACCTACCAGCGAGCGATGAACATGATTTTTCATGATAAGATCGGCCAATTTATAGAAGTTTACGTCGATGATATTGTGATTAAGTCACCGATCATGACTAATCATTTTAGCCAAATCTTTTGAGCGAAAAAAAGTAGTCAAAGGCCAACCATTGGCCGATTGGCCGATTTTCTCACATATCATCCTTCCGTATATATACCAAAAGAATTGGAACAAGAAATAAACGTCATGGCGATAAGCACTTGAACGATGTACTGACACGCCTTGAAAAGTGTCGTTACCTTAACAAGGACGCCAAAATTACAAATTTATAATCAAACTACTAACTAACTACTTTATGGGTAGATAGTAATGAGTCCGAGTCGAATCCACAGGGAACTAATGGTTTAAGTCGTATACTAGGTATAATTCCTAGCCAAGGAGTTGGGAAAAAGATAATCTTTTGGGTTTTTATCTAGAACTAAACAAATACGAAAAGAGTACTAATAGATAAGATAATGCCAATGAACTCTAATCAATAATAAAGAACTTACTAGGTATTCCTAAGATAAGAGCAGATAAATCAACTTAAATGATTTCATATAGTCGATAGGTGAATGACTAGAATTCCTACCGCTCAACGAAGACGTCGGGGATAATATCAAGAATGGATATTGGTAAATAATCAAGATGGTTCTAGCACCTTGAGATCGCCTACTAGAATGTATCAAGGATTAGAGTTAACCTAGTGGTTCTGGCACTAGCATTGTGGTTCTAGCACATACGAAACCCCTAATCTCGAATAATGATGAATAACGGATTAAGAAGCGGTCATAATGGTTCTAGCATTATGTGTAATGGTCCTAGCATTACAAGGCCTTTAATCACGAGAAGGAAATCCTCACATCCATGGTCCTAGCATAGACGTTTGACGAGAATCCCTAATCTCAAGCCCTAACATGCACAAGACCTAAATCTAGGGCATATAGGAACAAATCATTCATCTAACATATAATAATAATCACACCAATAGATAAGAACATAAAAACAATCCATTCAATCATCAAACGTATGATTTACAACTCATAATCTATAGAAAACCCTAATAAATAACTTTACTACATCGTAGAATCCCAAAGCTAGGGTTTAGGTACTCATCTTAAGAAGAGGACACCTTAATGAAGGTTGTTGAAGCCATCCATCCATGGATCTTCTCCCAAAGATCTAACCTAATTTGTGGGAAAGAAACTAAGAGAAACCCTAAGAGATGACGAAAATTCAGCCATGGAAGGCTGCCAAAACGCCCCCAAAGAAGGCTATTTATAGCCTAAGACAAACCCTAACTCGGATTAGTCAATTTCCTTTTATTTTTCCCGCAGCGCCCAAGGAGATCGATCTTCTTTGGGTTTAGATCGATCTTCTTTGCTTCGGAAACTTCAAAAACTGGAATTTGCCCGACCCAGATCGATCTGCATGGGAAGCAGATCGATCTGGTTTTTCGTAACTGCTTCTTCTGCACCTCTGTACTAAAAATGGCATATCTTCCTCTAGGAAACTCCAAATCACAAACCGTAAAAAGTTCTGGAATCAAGACTTCAAGAGCTTTCCAACCATATATAGCACATCATCTGGTTCTTCCTGAGCAGGTACAGTTTTGATGTCAAAGATGGTCCATCTTTGCTCTTTTGCTCTTTTGCTCCTAGCAGGTTCTTTATTTGTTCGTTTTAGCACCAAACTTGATCTAATCTTCGCTGAGGGTCCTTAAGCCTGAAATGGGGAAAAAACAATTAAAATAGCATTGCTCGGAGACTAACGAGACCTAGTTAAAAGGGTGATTTGTGCACTTTTCACGTCTTATCATGTACTTTGATGGATCTAAAACAGTTCAGGGTGCAGGCCTTGGCGTATCGATTATATCGCCGATTGGCCGCCAATATAAGTTTGCTTACACATTAAAAAAGTTATGCACAAACAATCAGGCCGAGTATGAAGCATTAATCATCGGCCTAGAGATATTATTGGATTTAAGAGTGACCAATGTAAGGATCAAAGGTGATTCATAATTAGTAATCAATCACATACTTGGCTCATATAAATCCCAGAGAGAAATCTTAATACCATTTCATCAAATCGCTCTACAATTACTAAATTGTTTTAACGATTTTGAAATAAAATTTGTACCGAGGTTACAGAACGATGCGGCCAATACATTGGCTTAGATAGCTTCTGAGTATAAAATACTAAAACACTTGGGGGGCATGGCCGATTTTACACATCGTAGAATCTGCTCGGCTAAAGAGCGATCATCTCAGTCCTTTAAATGATCATCATGATTGGTGTAGCCCTATAATTACCTTCTTACAAAACCCATCGCTCAAAACTGATTGAAAGGTTCGTCTAAAGGCAATTCATTATTTATTACAAAATAGCATCCTATACAAATGTTGGTCAGATGGACTCTTATTAAGATGTTTAAGTCCAAAAGAAGCTAACACAATAATGAACGAAATCCATAATGGTGTTTATGGTGAACACCAATCTAGCATTAAAATGCGCTAACTAATAATACTTAGTGACTAGTACTGGTCGCGCATGGGGTAGGATTGTGCCAGATATGCAAAAGGATATGAAGCTTGGTAAAAACATGATCCTTTGCAACAAGCACCAGCCAGTGACCTATCGATCATAGTCAAACTTTCGCTATTTCCATGTTGGGCGATTGATATCATTGGAAAAATACACCCCTAATCGTCCATATTACATAAGTTTGTTATTGTGACAACAAATCTATTATATAAGGAAGGACGTTTTTTGAAATGTCCCCCCTATAAAACATAAAGAGTGATCAGGATTTGCCTACAAACATATCCAACGGTCCAGATTTCATCATCAACTTTAAGATTCTCACCCAAACTTTCCTTCCCCAAAAATCTCCCGCCCAAACTTCTTTCTTCCTCCCACCCACCCACCAATTCAAATTTCAACTCCCCCCTCCCCCTCTTCAGCTGTGAGAGAGAGAGAGAAGATGGGACGTGAGTCTCATCCGTCCCCTCCCCCGTCCCCTCTGCCTCTCACCCTCCCACTTTACCACCCGAGCTCTCCTCTCCCCC